>CM056595.1:12895566-13495566 GCA_029721355.1 Tegillarca granosa
TGTGATTATATATGCTCATGTATGGTAGAGGTGACGTCATTAGATGTGATTATATATAGTCATATATAGCAGAGGTGACTTCACTAGATGTGATTTTATATGCCTCTATATAGTAGAGGTGACTTCACTAGATGTTGATTATATATGCCCCATATAGCAGACGTGACTTCACTAGATGTGATTATATATGCCTCTATATGTAGAGCTGACTTAACTAGATGTTGATTGTATATACCTCCATATAGCAGAGGTGACTTCACTAGATGTTGATTATATATACTAATGTAGAGTAGAGGTGAGTTCACTAGATGGATTATATATACTAATGTAGAGTAGAGGTGACTTCACTAGATGTTGATTATATATGCATGTATGGCAGAGGTGACTTCACTAGATGTTGATTATGTATGCTCGTGTATAGCAGAGGTGACTTCACTAGATGTTGATCATATATGCTCGTGTATAGCAGAGGTGACTTCATAGAGTTGATTATATATGCCCCCATATAGCAGACGTGACTTCACTAGATGTTGATTTTATATGCCTCTATATAGTAGAGCTGACTTAACTAGATGTTGATTGTATATAACTCTGTTTATTATATATACTAATGTAGAGTAGAGGTGACTTCACTAAATGTTGATTATATATGCCCCCATATAGCAGAGTTTACTTCACTAGATGTTGATTATATGCCCCCATATAGCAGAGGTGACTTCACTAGATGTTGATTATATATGCCCCCATATAGCAGAGGTGACTTCACTAAATGTGATTATATGCTCAATATAGCAGAGGTGACTTCACTAGATGTTGATTATATATGCCACCATATAGCAGAGGTGACTTCACTAGATGTTGATTATATATTATGTAGAGTAGAGGTGACTTCACTAGATGTTGATTATACATGCCCCATATAGCAGAGGTGACTTCACTAGATGTTGAATATATTCATCAATATAGCAGAGGTGACTCACTAGATGTTGATTATATATGCTCTGTAGCAGAGGTGACTTCACTAGATGTTGATTATATATACTAATGTAGAGTAGAGGTGATCACTAGATGTTGAATTCTATATGCCCCATATAGCAGAGGTGACTTCACTAGATGTTGATTATATATGCTCCTGTATAGCAGAGGTGACTTCGTTAGATGCTTGATATATATACTAATGTAGAGTAGAGGAGACTTCACTAGATGTTTATTATATATGCCCCCATATAGCAGAGTTGACTTCACTAGATGTTGATTATATATGCCCCATATAGCAGAGGTGACTTCACTAGATGTTGATTATATATGCCATCCATATAGCAGAGGTGACTTCACTCAGATGTTGATTATATATGCTCATATATAGCAGAGGTGACTTCACTAGATGTTGATTATATATGCTATATATAGCAGAGGTGACTTTACTAGATGTTGATTATATATGCCACCATATAGCAGAGGTGACTTCACTAGATGTTGATTATATATACTTATGTAGAGTAGAGGTGACTTCATAGATGTTGATTATATATGCCCCCATATAGCAAAGGTGACTTCACTAGATGTGAATATATATTCATCAATATAGAGAGTGGTGACTTCACTAGGGTTGATATATATGCTCATGTATGGCAGAGGTGACTTCACTAGATGTTATATATATATGCTCATGTATAGCACAGGAACTTCACTAGATCTTGATTGAATATGCCCCCATTTAGCAGAGGTGACTTCACTAGATTTGATTATATATACTAATGAAGAGTAGAGGTGACTTCACTAGATGTTGATTATATATGCTCATGTATGGTAGAGGTGATTCACTAGATTGATTATATATCCTCATTTATAGCAGGGTGACTCACTAGATGTTGATTATATATGCTCATGTATGGCAGAGGTGACTTCACTAGATGTTGATTGTATATGCCTCTATATAGTAGAGATGACTTCACTAGATATTGATTATATATCATGTATTGCAGAGGTGACTTCACTAGATGTTGAATATTATAGTATATATAGCAGAGGTGACTTCACTAGATATTGATTTTATATGCCTCTATATAGTAGAGGGACTCACTAGATGTTGATTGTATATCCCTCATATAGCAGAGGTGACTTCATAGATGTTGATTAATATGCTCAGTATGGCAGAGGTGACTTCACTAGATGTTGATATATATGCCCCATATAGCAGACGTGACTTCACTATGTGATTTATATGCCTCTATATAGTAGAGCTGACTTAACTAGATGTTGATTGTATATACCTCTGTTGATTATATATACTAAGTAAAGTAGAGGTGACTTCACTAAATGTTGATTATATATGCCCCATATAGCAGAGTTGACTTCACTAGATGTTGATTATATATGCCCCCATATAGCAGAGGTGACTTCACAAGATGTTGATTATATATGCCCCATATAGCAGAGGTGAATTCACTAGATGTTGATTATATGCTCATATATAGCAGAGGTGACTTCACTAGATGTTGATTATATATGCTCATGTATAGCAGAGGTGACTTCACTAGATGTTGATATATTACTAATGTAGGTAGAGGTGACTTCACTAGATGTTGATATGTATGCCCCCATGTAGCAGAGGTGGACTTCACTAGATGTTGAAAATATATTCATCAATATAGCAGAGGTGACTTAACTAGATGTTGATTATATATGCTCATGTATAGCAGAGGTGACTTCACTAGATGTTGATTTCATATACTAATGTAGAGTAGAGGTGACTTCACTAGATGTTTATTCTATATGCCCCCATATAGCAGAGGTGACTTCACTAGATGTTGATTATATATGCTCATGTATGGCAGAGGTGACTTCACTAGATGTTGATTTTATATGACTCTATATAGTAGAGGTGACTTCACTAGATGTTGATTGTATATCTCTCCATATAGCAGAGGTGACTTCACTAGATGTTGATTATATATACTAATGTAGAGTAGAGGTGACTTCACTAGATGTTGATTATATATTCTCATGTACAGCAGAGGTGACTTCACTAGATGTTGATTATATATCCTCGTGTACGGCAGAGGTGACTTCACTAGATGTTGATTATATATGCTCATTTATGGCAGAGGTGACTTCACTAGATGTTGATTATATATACTAATGTAGAGTAGGGGTGACTTCACTAGATGTTGATTATATATGCTCATGTATGGCAGAGGTGACTTCACTAGATGTTGATTGTATATGCCTCTATATAGTAGAGGTGACATCACTGGATACTGATTATATATGCTCATGTATTGCAGAGGTGACTTCACTAGATGTTGAATATATATAGTCATATATAGTAGAGGTGACTTCACTAGATGTTGATTATGTATGCCCCCATATAGCAGACGTGACTTCACTAGATGTTGATTTTATATGCCTCTATATAGCAGAGGTGACTTCACTATATGTTGATTGTATATACCTCCATATAGCAGAGGTGACTTCACTAGATGTTGATTATATATACTAATGTAGAGTAGAGGTGACTTCACTAGATGTTGATTATATATGCTCAGGTATGGCAGAGGTGACTTCACTAGATGTTGATTATATATGCCCCCATATAGCAGAGTTGACTTCACTAGATGTTGATTATATATGCCCCCATATAGCAGAGGTGACTTAACAAGATGTTGATTATATATGCCCCCATATAGCAGAGGTGACTTCACTAGATGTTGATTATATATGCTCATATATAGCAGAGGTGACTTCACTAGATGTTGTTTATATATGCTCATGTATAGCAGAGGTGACTTCACTAGATGTTGATTATATATACTAATGTAGAGTAAAGGTGACTTCACTAGATGTTGATTATATATGCCCCCATGTAGCAGAGGTGACTTCACTAGATGTTGATTATATATTCATTAATATAGCAGAGGTGACTTAACTAGATGTTGATTATATATGCTCATGTATAGCAGAGGTGACTTCACTAGATGTTGATTATATATACTAATGTAGAGTAGAGGTGACTTCACTAGATGTTGATTCTATATGCCCCCATATAGCAGAGGTGACTTCACTAGATGTTGATTATATATGCTCATGTATGGCAGAGGTGACTTCACTAGATGTTGATTTTATATGACTCTATATAGTAGAGGTGACTTCACTAGATGTTGATTGTATATCTCTCCATATAGCAGAGATGACTTCACTAGATGTTGATTATATATACTAATGTAGAGTAGAGGTGACTTCACTAGATGTTGAATATATATGCTCATGTATGGCAGAGGTGACTTTACTGGATGTTGATTATATATGGTCATGTATAGCAGAGGTGACTTCACTAGATGTTGATTATATATACTAATGTAGAGTAGAGGTGACTTCACTAGATGTTGATTATATATGCTCATGTATGGTAGAGGTGACTTCACTAGATGTTGATTGTATATGCCTCTATATAGTAGAGGTGACATCACTGGATATTGATTATATATGCTTATGTATTGCAGAGGTGACTTCACTAGATGTTGAATATATATAGTCATATATAGAAGAGGTGACTGCATTAGATGTTGATTATATATAGTCATATATAGCAGAGGTGACTTCACTAGATGTTGATTATATATGCCCCCATATAGCAGAGTTGACTTCACTAGATGTTGATTATATATGTCCCCATATAGCAGAGTTGACTTCACTAGATCTTGATTGAGTATGTCCCCATATAGCAGAGGTGACTTCACTAGATGTTGATTATATATGCTCATGTATAGCAGAGGTGACTTCACTAGATGTTGATTATATATACTAATGAAGAGTAGAGGTGACTTCACTAGATGTTGATTATATATGCTCATGTATGGTAGAGGTGACGTCATTAGATGTTGATTATATATAGTCATATATAGCAGAGGTGACTTCACTAGATGTTGATTTTATATGCCTCTATATAGTAGAGGTGACTTCACTAGATGTTGATTATATATGCCCCCATATAGCAGACGTGACTTCACTAGATGTTGATTTTATATGCCTCTATATAGTAGAGCTGACTTAACTAGATGTTGATTGTATATACCTCCATATAGCAGAGGTGACTTCACTAGATGTTGATTATATATACTAATGTAGAGTAGAGGTGAGTTCACTAGATGTTGATTATATATAATAATGTAGAGTAGAGGTGACTTCACTAGATGTTGATTATATATGCTCATGTATGGCAGAGGTGACTTCACTAGATGTTGATTATATATGCTCGTGTATAGCAGAGGTGACTTCACTAGATGTTGATCATATATGCTCGTGTATAGCAGAGGTGACTTCACTAGATGTTGATTATATATGCCCCCATATAGCAGACGTGACTTCACTAGATGTTGATTTTATATGCCTCTATATAGTAGAGCTGACTTAACTAGATGTTGATTGTATATACCTCTGTTTATTATATATACTAATGTAGAGTAGAGGTGACTTCACTAAATGTTGATTATATATGCCCCCATATAGCAGAGTTTACTTCACTAGATGTTGATTATATATGCCCCCATATAGCAGAGGTGACTTCACTAGATGTTGATTATATATGCCCCCATATAGCAGAGGTGACTTCACTAAATGTTGATTATATATGCTCATATATAGCAGAGGTGACTTCACTAGATGTTGATTATATATGCCACCATATAGCAGAGGTGACTTCACTAGATGTTGATTATATATACTTATGTAGAGTAGAGGTGACTTCAGTAGATGTTGATTATATATGCCCCCATATAGCAGAGGTGACTTCACTAGATGTTGAATATATATTCATCAATATAGCAGAGGTGACTTCACTAGATGTTGATTATATATGCTCATGTATAGCAGAGGTGACTTCACTAGATGTTGATTATATATACTAATGTAGAGTAGAGGTGACTTCACTAGATGTTGATTCTATATGCCCCCATATAGCAGAGGTGACTTCACTAGATGTTGATTATATATGCTCATGTATAGCAGAGGTGACTTCGTTAGATGTTGATTATATATACTAATGTAGAGTAGAGGAGACTTCACTAGATGTTTATTATATATGCCCCCATATAGCAGAGTTGACTTCACTAGATGTTGATTATATATGCCCCCATATAGCAGAAGGTGACTTCACTAGATGTTGATTATATATGCCACCATATAGCAGAGGTGACTTCACTAGATGTTGATTATATATGCTCATATATAGCAGAGGTGACTTCACTAGATGTTGATTATATATGCTCATATATAGCAGAGGTGACTTCACTAGATGTTGATTATATATGCCACCATATAGCAGAGTTGACTTCACTAGATGTTGATTATATATACTTATGTAGAGTAGAGGTGACTTCACTAGATGTTGATTATATATGCCCCCATATAGCAAAGGTGACTTCACTAGATGTTGAATATATATTCATCAATATAGCAGAGGTGACTTCACTAGATGTTGATTATATATGCTCATGTATAGCAGAGGTGACTTCACTAGATGTTGATTATATATACTAATGTAGAGTAGAGGTGACTTCACTAGATGTTGATTCTATATGCCCCCATATAGCAGAGGTGACTTCACTAGATGTTGATTATATATGCTCATGTATAGCAGAGGTGACTTCGTTAGATGTTGATTATATATACTAATGTAGAGTAGAGGTGACTTCACTAGATGTTTATTATATATGCCCCCATATAGCAGAGTTGACTTCACTAGATGTTGATTATATATGCCCCCATATAGCAGAGGTGACTTCACTAGATGTTGATTATATATGCTCATATATAGCAGAGGTGACTTCACTAGATGTTGATTATATATGCTCAGGTATGGCAGAGGTGACTTCACTAGATGTTGATTATGTATGCCCCCATATAGCAGAGGTGACTTCACTAGATGTTGATTATATATGCCCCCATATAGCAGAGGTGACTTCACTAGATGTTGATTATATATGCCCCCATATAGCAGAGGTGACTTCACTAGATTTTGATTATATATGCTCATGTATAGCAGAGACTTCACTAGATGTTGATTATATATGCTTATGTATAGCAGAGGTGACTTCACTAGATGTTGATTATATATGCTCATGTATGGCAGAGGTGACTTCACTAGATGTTGATTTTATATGCCTCTATATAGTAGAGGTGACTTCACTAGATGTTGATTGTATATCCCTCCATATAGCAGAGGTGACTTTACTAGATGTTGAATATATATAGTCATATATAGAAGAGGTGACTTCACTAGATGTTGATTATATATAGTCATATATAGCAGATGTGACTTCACTAGATGTTGATTTTATATGCCTCTATATAGTAGAGGTGACTTTACTAGATGTTGATTGTATATCCCTCCATATAGCAGAGGTGACTTCACTATATGTTGATTATATATGCTCATGTATGGCAGAGGTGACTTCACTAGATGTTGATTTTATATGCCTCTATATAGTAGAGGTGACTTCACTAGATGTTGATTGTATATCCCTCCATATAGCAGAGGTGACTTCACTAGATGTTGATTATACATGTATATGCTCATGTATGGCAGAGGTGACTTCACTAGATGTTGATTATATTTGCTTATGTAAAGCAGAGGAGACTTCACTAGATGTTGATTATTTATTCTCCTATATAACAGAGGTAAGTTATTGAATAAAGAATGTTGGCTGATGCCTTTTGATCTGAGCTGTTTTAATGCATTGCATTGTACTTGAATGTCTTTTGTGTATCAATCGAAAAAGTTTTTGATTGTTTTAGTTTAATGCAACATTAACTTTTAATTGGTTATTACACAATTTGACGCAATCATCATATAGTATGTGTGTGTGTGTTTTTTATTGAATAATTTAGATTAAAAAATCAAAAATTTTTGGTTGCCATGGATTATCTAAATTTCAGTCACCCTACGGTGTTACAAAACTGATTTTTCCCCATATTTTTAAAATTCTAACAAATGTCATTTATCTCTTCTTAATATAGTACAAAATTGTCAGAAAATGCAAGATGTATATTTAATATATGTAACTTGTGAATTTTTGAATATTTGTTTTATTCTTAAATCTTCTTCATCAAAATATTTAGAAAAAACATTAAGGTATTCTTTGTAGTTATGGTCACATTAAATAAAGATTTTGATGTAAATTTCATAACTTGTTTGTTTTTTTGCTTTATTTGTTTCGAACCTAAAAAAGACAAGAATATGATTCTCTGGTAGTACTTATATCACAGGACCAATTAAGAGTAACCAAGCCTTTGTGTTTGTTTGCTCTTGTGACCTATCCTGTATTGATGGTTCCAGAAGAAAATAAGTAAAAGATTAAGCATTAGATGAGGTTTGATATTATATCTTTTTGGATAACCTTTAACTTTAAGCTTTTATTTTAATTTTTATGAAATTTTTATTTTTTATTGAATTTTTACTTAAATGTAATAAGTAAGTGCAGAGAGCTTATGTCATACGTTGAAGTTTTATTTTTTTTTATGTTGCAGTTTTTGATGTTATGAGTAAGGAATCATCACATACTTGGTGCAGATGATATTTTTAGCCATTAAGGATGTATGATAAAGTTGCAGAAGCTGAAGTTCAAGGTCAAACATTCACATTGTTAAAGTTTTATGTTTAAGTTTTTTAGTGTTGAAGATTTCATGTTATGAGTAATAAATTATCACTGACTTGGAGATGATTTCTAAAACCAAGGATTTGTGATAAAGTTACAGATGCTGAAGGACAAAGGTCAAGGTCAACAGACACATATTGTTAAGGTTTTATGTTCAAGTTTTTTTAATGTTGCTATGATATCTTCAATTCATAAAGGATATGTAATTCAGTTACAGAGGCTGATGATTAAACATTTTGTTTGTCATTATTAAAGCTTTTAAAAGTTGGTATATAACCATATGTATTTGTATGGACTGTTCCCACTGCTACTGATGATGATGATGATGATGGTGGTGGTGGTGATGAAAATGATCCTGATAATGAAGATGATGATGATGACGATGATAATAATGAAGATGATGATTTCTGCTGCTGCTATCATTAATGATGATGAAAACATAATCCTTATCATCATAATCATCATCAGCAGCAGCAATAACAGCAGAAATAATAATAATAATCATCATCATCATTTTAGCTCACCTGGTCTATAGGCTTATGGCATGGTGCAGTGTGTGTCCGTATGTACATGTGTGTGAGCGTGTGTGTACATCTGTAACTCACATTTTCGACATCTTTTCAGAAACTACTAGGCCAACATTGGTCAAACTTTAACATGAAGGGTAATTGGGAGGGCCCTTTTCAAATTTGTACTTTTGGTTGCCGTAGCTATAAAAAGTAGGTCACCGTGACCTACATTTGAAAAAAAAAATCTTTTTCTCTAAAACCAGAAGTGCTAGACAAAAACCAATTTGATTTTCCGCTTCTCTAGAGTCTTAAATATATAGTTTATACAAATCGTGTAAAAAATAGGTTATGCGTTTTTGCATTTAACTTTGAAAATATCGTAAAATAGTTTCAAATGATTATAAACTGACTATTTCAACAGATATTGACATGGGGTTTGAAGTTTTGTTATTTTCTTGAAATTTACCTTCAAAATTGGGTCAAGGTCAAAAGTCAAGATCATGACCTCATTTGTGATTTTCGCAGTTTTAAGCTATTTCTTGCAACTAATGAGATAGTTTAAGGCAATACATTGCAGAAATGGTCAGAATGATGTAATCTAACAAGTTTTTGTATAGGCATGTATATTAGAATATTGTAGATATTGAAATGACAATCATTTTGATATATGGTTCAAGGTCATAGGTTCAAAGGTCAAGAAAATAGCTGCGTAAATATAGTGATATGGTTAATGATTTGGATATTATTTATTGTACTATAGTTACAATATGCAGATTAGATACTTATGAATGAAATGAGACTACACATTTTTGATTGTGGCAGTTCTAAACTTGAGAAAACTTGGAAAGTTTTTGTAATTAGTATATTGTCTATTGCACTTTGAAAACAATTTTGGAAATATCACCATGTGAGCATTAAGGCCCATGGGCCTCTTGTGAGGCCAATGATTAAATTAATTGGGTCTAGGAATAGGTTTTTGTGAAAAAATTGCAAAAAGTATAAGCATAACTTGAAACAATGACTCCTTACTTTGGTTCACTGGTCACATTTATTACTCCAGAGTTTGGTTTTTTTACCTTTGACCTCTTAGATACTATGACTAATTGTATGTTGTGGTGCAAGCAAACATTGTTGTCTTCTGGCAGCTCTTGTTTTTTAACCTCATGAATGATTACAATTGACTATAATTTATGTATTTCTGTTGTTTACAGTACAGTATTATGATGTTCTCTAAATTAAAATATTCTTGCAGTCCAAGATAATTGAATATATAAAACCTTTCAAACTTATCATGTTGAAACCTTTGACTGTAACAAGTCCAACAGTTGCTCATTCCTTTACACCTTACTATTCAGTCAGCATTATTTATGTGACTGTCTCAACATTGCACTTTAACATGTGATGTTTACCTATGCTTAATTTCATTTGTATTATAAAATTGGTTTCATTATTATTCAACAGATGTTGGATCCTGGATTATTCTCTAATACAAATAATACTAAAACACAACTACATCTAAATGCAATACATTTTAACATTATATAGTCACTTGGTCAATAAACATCAAGATTAACTGTATTTTCTATGAAAATTATAAATTTTTATCTCAAAAGTTACAAGAAATTTAAAGACCACCTGTGTCAAATGTGTCATTTAGTCTATCCTTAGCTAATTTTTATGTTAAAAACTATCTACTTGCTAGGATATGAAGTAGGTATACAATACAGGGATGGGTAATAATTATTATGTAACATGTCACAAAAAAAATGGAAAAGATCTTGATGTTTTTTATAGTTAGTTGTGCCACAATTTCTTTTTCTGTAGCACATTTTAAACAAATGTTAGCCATAATAAATTATAATAATGTGACTTCAACAAGTAAAAATGTCAGTCCCCTGTAAAATTTAATGCAATATATCCGAAAGGATATTTTTTAACATGATATTTTATATCATATCTATGATTTTTTTTTATTTATTTATTAAATTTTTTGGTTATCTTATTTTTTCATTTTTAAAAAATTTTTTGTTTGTGTTTGAAATAAAATTTTATATGTCCAAAGAGCAATTAACATGTTAAACTAAGGTATTTATTTCATCCAAAACCAGGTCAGATTTGTCAATGGTTCATGTGGATTTAAAAGTTATTTGTAGCAATGCCTTTATTACCACAATGGACCAATATGAAAAAAAAAACAAACAAAATGATCCGCAAAAGCCATGGTTTTAAATCAGTGCCTGTTACCAAATCTAGGTTGCTCATGGACTTCAATTTTTAATACCGTATATCATTTTATTTTATGCACATGTTTAGTTCTCAATGTTTTTGTTTATTTTTGACTGAATAAACTTCAGAGAAAAAAATTTTGTGTTAATGTTTATGTGCAACATTTGAATTTTCCAATAAAGCATAGTGATTTCATAATTACTCATAAAAATATGTGTACACGTATGCTATGAAACAAATAAACAGAGTCAGATTCACAATCAACTGTAAATTGGTGACAGAATTAAAAATGTTAAAGCAGTTTAGAAATCCAAATATTTTAACCTTCCCTTGATCGCAAAGTGAATAGTCTTGTTTTGAGTTACCTATGCCTAACATCATGGCAGTATTAGAAGTAGTATTTAACATAATGGACAGTGGTAATAATAATGATATAATGACGCATGTAGAGGAAACTAACGACTAACATGCACCTAATTATGTCAGATGGTTCTTTATTATTTGGGGAAGCAGTAGACACTCTTAAAATAATGAATTTGGCATATAGCTGTATTTATTTGAACCAGAAATGAATGAATCTAATAAATTTGAGTCAAGCCCCAACCTACGCAGGAATTTTTATTGGTTTCCTAGCTATTATAAAAATACATAATTAGTATTAACTTGTCAAATACACAAACATTGAATATATTGTCGACATTTAAAAATGAACTGTTATCAAGTTGGACTGAACAGACTACCCACTTCATATGGACTAACTGTGTCACCAACTTCAAATAAAAAATAACAATGTCACCACCCCATCCCCAGTAAAAACTACAACTTCTCTTTTGTGCAATGTTTAATCATAGTTACAGTTAAATGATTTAAAGATAATTGTAAAGCAATCTAGAGGCATTATATTTTCTTGCTTATTGGCAGATGTTCACACAATCAAAGTTTGTTACATGGTTCTGTTTTAACTGTTCAACCCCCAGTTAAGAGCTGGGGGTAATATAAACACAACAAATGAAGGATATTCTATCTCAAATTAATTTACAAAAAAGTTATTGTTTAAATTTTAATGACATGGTTTTCAGAATGAGAAATGAGATGATAATAATGATGAAATAATATTAAAAATGATAATGTCATATACCACTTTTTGAATTTTATATAAATATTTATTTATTTATTTATTATTTATTTATTTATTTATTTATTTATTTAAAGTTTTTGTGATAGTAGAAGGATGGATTTATGAAAACATCACATTATATATGTGCCAAAGTGAAAATTCAATACATACTAATGAAATCAAATGATTTAATTGGATCAATACATATGTCTGTTTGTTGGTGTTTAAATTTGGAGTGGATGGTATATTTTATATAGTTTTTATTATTATTATTATTATTATTATTATTTATTAATTGGCATGGAAAATCAAGGAGAAATGGAGAAATAAATAATATTTTCAGGTAGAAATCCTTACTTGTGACAAATGAAATTCTTTGATTTAAATTGCACTTCTGGAAGTTGTGTCTTTGTATGTTAGTTAAGAGTCAGAAAATAATTTTATAAACCTATAAATCAATTTTGCAAATTTTAAGTTGCATCTTGTTAATTACAGGTGTGGGACTTAATTTAAGGAATATGTTAAATAAACAAATGGATCATAATTATTACTATAGGTGTCTATTAGATGCAAATTACACTTCACCTAATAATTTTATCGTAAATAATCTAAGAATGTTAAACTACAGTTTTGATTTGTCTTGTTTTAGGAGTTGGTAAATAATATTATATGGGGTAATGTTGCTGTTTTGTACTCACTACTGAGTAGTCTCAACATCAACCTTTTCATTTAAATAATTGAAACAATGTAATAGAAATTCACTGATATCTTCCTTATTTTGGGATGGATTTTTATGAAATTTTTTGGTAAACCCATATTTAAGTATGTTGAATAAAATTTGTCAAAACTGAAAATCATTACAGGTGGCTAAAGCATATTTTGATTCTTTGTTTTACCAACATATTGATCTACAATGTTTTCCAGAATATAATGCTTACTTTATTCTAAACTTTCATCTTGGACAAAATAGCAAAATTATAAATATAATTTTTTGGTTTATTAACTCAACAGACAAATAGCAGTCACTTTTTCAACTGGAACTCCTAATGTAATCTTATACATCTGCTAGCCAAAGCTAATAGGTCTTATAGCTGATTGTAAAGTTGAGGTTGGCAGATAGGAAGAATGGGTTTGGCACAATAGTCATGGTTATTTAAATTATTTCAAGGAAAACGTATCCTGTATGGAGTAAATCACTGATCTTTGGTGAGCAGGATAAAAATCTTGGTCAGGCTTAAACCTGATCTAAGTTTGACTTAATTATAATTATAAAAATAAACAAAAAAGCACATAAGAGGCAATTACTCCAAAAACCTTTATTTGTTTTTTAGCTCACCTGACCGAAAGGTCATGTGAGCTTATGGCATGGCGCGGCATGTGTATGTGCATGCGTGTGTACATGCATGTGTGAGTGCGTCGTTAACACCTATTTTCGACTTCTACTCCAAAACTGCTGGACAGATTTCAATGATACTTGGTCAGAAGCATATATGGGCTGGTGCAATTCAGATTGTTCATGGCATTGCCATGGCTACCAAAACTAGGTCAAGGTGACCTAGGGGTCCAAAAATCTTAAAAAATCTTCTTCTCTATTTGTAGGTATTGACATGACGATCATTTTGATATATGGTACAAGGTCATATGTTGAAAGGTCAAGGTCACAGCTGCAAAAGAACACTTAAATTGCTAATTATCTTGAAAACTATTAACTTTTCATATAGGCATGTTTATTAGAATATTATACGTTGATATTAAGACCATTTTGATATAAGGTTTAAGTTCACATGTTCAAAGGTCAAAATCATGGCTGCATAACCATATGGTTAATGATTTGGAAATTGTTCATTGTACTATAGTTAAATGGTGCATATGAGCTATTATAAATGAAATGTGACTAGACATTTCTGATTAATTATTGCAGGATTTTCCAAACTTGAGGAATTTTGTGAACTTTTTGTATTTAAGTTCTTTGTAAGTTTTTGGATACCTGCTCAGGTGAGCGTTAAGGCCCATGGGTCTCTTGTTTTTGTTTTAATCTGATAAATCATTTGATCTTATTATGCCATTATCTTTGCATTTAATCAAAATATAGCCTTTTAAAGATAATTTCAAAATTTTATAAAATTTTAACGCAAAAGCTCATTACCCTTTTTCACCAAATTTCATGAAATTAACAAACTTAAGACTTAAGACCCTAGAGATGCCACATCAGTTTTTTTCTCCAGTTCTCGGTTTTAAAGAAGAACATTTTTAAAGAATTTTCACCCCTAGGTAATCTTGACCTGGTTTTAGTAGCCATGGCAACACCATGAACAAATCTGAATTGCACCAGTCCATATATGCTTCTGAAAAAGTTACATTGAAATCTGCCCAGTTGTTTCAGAGGAGAAGTTAAAAATAGGTGTTAACGACTTACACACACGCACACACTAACATACACACGCTGCGTCTTGCCATGAGCTCGAGTGACCTTTTGGTCAGATGGGCTGAAAACTTATTAAAGGAGGAAAAAATATACATGATGTAGTTTAAAGGTAAACGTTAACCATTGTCTTTCATGTTCTAAAAAGCGGTATATCAATCACCAACAATACCACTGATAAAAATTGTGACAATAGTTTATACATAATATTATGCTGTTATTTATTTAACTAGCTGTGCTCGCGTTCCTAGCTACAGAAATCTCTATAAAGTTCGCCAATTTCTGTTCCGCAAAACTGGTTCTCTTTCTTTGCAATTTTCAATGTCACGCTTTTCTGACAACTTTGCTAAGTCTATATGTCTCCGTAAATGTCTGTATACAGCATTCTTCTTAACTGATGTCCAATATCTTTTCTTAATCTCTTTACTATCCTCTTTTAATCCTGCAAATTATGATAACTGTTACATCAAAAGTATAGATTATGTTTCATAAACTATGCAGTTATGACATGCCATTAATTATTTACATGTTCTTTTTCAGCCATTGTTTAAATCTAAATTGAATTTTGAAAAGCAAATAGATAAAACTTGCTGCCTTTCAGAACAAAAAAAGCAAACTATCATGCTGACAATCATGATAGCTTTAAATTAAAAAAAACTACATTAAAAAACGTAAAATTAAATATTTTTGACAATTTCCTAGGGTTCTTCACAATGTTTCTTCATTTCAGATTCCCATTCAAAATTTGAACTCTCGAAATCTTCATAACATGCAAGATTAATCTAAAGTAAAAAGATATACATTTTTCTACATAGCACATTGTATTCTTATTGTTTCAATTATCATCAGCGATTCACAATGTAGATTTCGTACAGCTTCTTTTATCTTTATAGAATGTTTTACAGCGCTTGATGACAGATTCTCTGCCCTTTCTATCTCTAACAATTTAAAAAACCTCTAAACTCATCTTTATTAACTTGCTCCATGTTACTGTTTTTGAATATCGGAACATGAAAATATTTGTACATTTTTGTAATAATTGACAAAGATTAAGAGCTAGAGATGGTGTTTACCTCCCGATCAGTAACCAATTGCATAAAACAGGCAAATAAAAAAATCAAGACATATAATTATTAAAAATTTACCTTAGTTACATGTTAAAACTGTAACCATATGCAAAGGCATAATCTATAAAAATATTAAGATATATTAGAGGAATAATTATAATTATACTCCTTATTGTAGACGACCGTTTTGCGATGTGTTTCAAGCACTGTCAGTGTCAATATTACATATTTAACAAATAATTATTCCAAACTCCCGCACAGTTAACTTACAATCCGACATTAAACATTGGCTTATAATAATTGTGTAACACAAATGCACCTCTAATATATTTCATGAAAATCTAGCGATGTCACATCTGCAATATTGAAGCATATTTAATGGAAATCTAGCGATCTCACATTTACAATTAATCAACATCTAGTGAGGTCACCTCTACTATACATCAGCATATATAATCAACATCTAGTGAAGTCACCTCTGCTATACCCAAGCATATATAATCAACATCTAGTGAACTCACCTCTGCTATATATGACTATATATAATCAACATCTAGTGAACTCACCTCTGCTATATATGACTATATATAATCAACATCTAGTGAAGTCACCTCTACTATATATGACTATATATAATCAACATCTAGTGAAGTCACATCTGTTGTACACGAGCATATATAATCAACATCTAGTGAAGTCACCTCTGCTATACACGAGCATATATGATCAACATCTAGTGAAGTCACCTCTGCTATATATGACTATATATAATCAACATCTTGTGAAGTCACATCTACTATATATGACTATATATAATCAACATCTAGTGAAGTCACCTCTGCTGTATATGACTATATATATTGAACATCTAGTGAAGTCACCTCTGCTATATATGACTATATATAATCAAAATCTAGTGAAGTAACATCTGCTATATATGACTATATATAATCAACATCTAGTGAAGTCACCTCTGCTATACACGAGCATATATGATCAACATCTAGACAAGTCACCTCTGCTTTATATGACTATATATAATGAACATCTAGTGAAGTCACCTCTACTATATATGACTATATATAATCAACATCTAGTGAAGTGACCTCTGCTATATATGACTATATATATTGAACATCTAGTGAAATCACCTCTGCTATATATGACTATATATAATCAACATCTAGTGAAGTCACCTCTGCTATACACGAGCATATATGATCAACATCTATTGAAGTCACCTCTGCTATACACGAGAATATATGATCAACACCTTGTGAAGTCACCTCTGCTATATATGACTATATATAATGAACATCTAGTGAAGTCACCTCTACTATACACGAGCATATATAATCAACATCTAGTGAAGTGACATCTACTATATATGACTATAAATAATGAACATCTAGTGAAGTCACCTATGCTATACACGAGCATATATGATCAACATCTAGTGAAGTCACCTCTGCTATACACGAGCATATATGATCAACATCTAGTGAAGTCACCTCTGCTATATATGACTATATATAATGAAAATCTAGTGAAGTCACCTCTACTATATATGACTATATATAATCAACATCTAGTGAAGTCACATCTGCTATATATGACTATATATATTGAACATCTAGTGAAGTCACCTCTGCTATATATGACTATATATAATCAACATCTAGTGAAGTCACCTCTGCTATACACGAGCATATATGATCAACATCTAGTGAAGTCACCTCTGCTATACACGAGCATATATAATCAACATCTAGTGAAGTCTCCTCTACTATACACGAGCATATATGATCAACATCTAGTGAAGTCACCTCTGCTATATATGACTATATATATTGAACATCTAGAGAAGTCACCTCTGCTATATATGACTATATATAATCAACATCTAGTGAAGTCACATCTGCTATATATGACTATATATATTGAACATCTAGTGAAGTCACCTCTGCTATACACGAGCATATATGATCAACATCTAGACAAGTCACCTCTGCTTTATATGACTATATATAATGAACATCTAGTGAAGTCACCTCTACTATATATGACTATATATAATCAACATCTAGTGAAGTGACCTCTGCTATATATGACTATATATTGAACATCTAGTGAAATCACCTCTGCTATATATGACTATATATAATCAACATCTAGTGAAGTCACCTCTGCTCTACACGAGCATATATGATCAACATCTATTGAAGTCACCTCTGCTATACACGAGAATATATGATCAACATCTTGTGAAGTCACCTCTGCTATATATGACTATATATAATGAACATCTAGTGAAGTCACCTCTACTATACACGAGCATATATAATCAACATCTAGTGAAGTGACATCTACTATATATGACTATAAATAATGAATATCTAGTGAAGTCACCTATGCTATACACGAGCATATATGATCAACATCTAGTGAAGTCACCTCTGCTATACACGAGCATATATGATCAACATCTAGTGAAGTCACCTCTGCTATATATGACTATATATAATGAAAATCTAGTGAAGTCACCTCTACTATATATGACTATATATAATCAACATCTAGTGAAGTCACATCTGCTATATATGACTATATATATTGAACATCTAGTGAAGTCACCTCTGCTATATATGACTATATATAATCAACATCTAGTGAAGTCACCTCTGCTATACACGAGCATATATGATCAACATCTAGTGAAGTCACCTCTGCTATACACGAGCATATATAATGAACATCTAGTGAAGTCTCCTCTACTATACACGAGCATATATGATCAACATCTAGTGAAGTCACCTCTGCTATATATGACTATATATATTGAACATCTAGTGAAGTCACCTCTGCTATATATGACTATATATAATCAACATCTAGTGAAGTCACATCTGCTATATATGACTATATATATTGAACATCTAGTGAAGTCACCTCTGCTATATATGACTATATATAATCAACATCTAGTGAAGTCACCTCTGCTCTACACGAGCATATATGATCAACATCTAGTGAAGTCACCTCTGCTATACACGAGCATATATGATCAACATCTAGTGAAGTCACCTCTGCTTTATATGACTATATATAATGAACATCTAGTGAAGCCACCTCTACTATATATGACTATATATAATCAACATCTAGTGAAGTCACCTCTGCTATATATGACTATATATATTGAACATCTAGTGAAGTCACCTCTGCTATAAATGACTATATATAATCAACATCTAGTGAAGTCACCTCTGCTATACACGAGCATATATGATCAACATCTAGTGAAGTCACCTCTGCTATACACGAGCATATATGATCAACATCTAGTGAAGTCACCTCTGCTATATATGACTATATATAATGAACATCTAGTGAAGTCACCTCTACTATACACGAGCATATATAATCAACATCTAGTGAAGTGACATCTACTATATATGACTATAAATAATAAACATCTAGTGAAGTCACCTATGCTATACAATAGCATATATCATCAACATCTAGTGAAGTCACCTCTACTATACACGAGTATATATAATCAACATCTAGTGAAGTCACCTCTGCTATACACGAGTATATATAATCAACATCTAGTGAAGTCACCTCTACTAAACACGAGCATATATAATCAACATCTAGTGAAGTCACCTCTACTATATATGACTATATATAATGAACATCTAGTGAAGTCACCTCTGCTATCAACGAGCATATATAATCAACATCTAGTGAAGTCACCCCTGCTATACACAAGCATATATAATCAACATCTAGTGAAGTCACCTCTGTTGTACACGAGCATATATAATCAACATCTAGTGAAGTCACCTCTGCTATTAACGAGCATATATGATCAACATCCAGTGAAGTCACCTCTGCTATACACGAGCATATATGATCAACATCTAGTGAAGTCACCTCTGCTATATATAAATATATATAATGAACATCTAGTTAAGTCACCTCTACTATATATGACTATATATAATCAACATCTAGTGAAGTCACCTCTGCTATATATGTCTATATATATTGAACATCTAGTGAAGTCACCTCTGCTATATATGACTATATATAATCAACATCTAGTGAAGTCACCTCTGCTATACACGAGCATATATAATCAACATCTAGTGAAGTCACCTCTGCTATACACAAGCATATATGATCAACATCTGGTGAAGTCACCTCTGCTATACACGAGCATATATGATCAACATCTAGTGAAGTCACCTCTGCTATATATGACTATATATAATGAACATCTACTGAAGTCACCTCTACTATACACGAGCATATATAATCAACATCTAGTGAAGTGACATCTACTATATATGACTATAAATAATGAACATCTATTGAAGTCACCTATGCTATACAATAGCATATATCATCAACATCTAGTGAAGTCACCTCTACTATACACGAGTATATATAATCAACATCTAGTGAAGTCACCTCTGCTATACACGAGTATATATAATCAACATCTAGTGAAGTCACCTCTACTAAACACGAGCATATATAATCAACATCTAGTGAAGTCACCTCTACTATATATGACTATATATAATGAACATCTAGTGAAGTCACCTCTGCTCTACACGAGCATATATGATCAACATCTAGTGAAGTCACCTCTACTATACACGAGCATATATAATCAACATCTAGTGAAGTGACATCTACTATATATGACTATAAATAATGAAAATCTAGTGAAGTCACCTATGCTATACACGAGCATATATGATCAACATCCAGTGAAGTCACCTCTGCTATACACGAGCATATATGATCAACATCTAGTGAAGTCACCTCTGCTATATATGACTATATATAATGAACATCTAGTGAAGTCACCTCTACTATATATGACTATATATAATCAACATCTGGTGAAGTCACCTCTGCTATATATGACTATATATATTGAACATCTAGTGAAGTCGCCTCTGCTATATATGACTATATATAATCAACATCTAGTGAAGTCACCTCTGCTATACACGAGCATATATGATCAACATCTAGTGAAGTCACCTCTGCTATACACGAGCATATATGATCAACATCTAGTGAAGTCACCTCTGCTATACATGACTATATATAATGAACATATAGTGAAGTCACCTCTACTATATATGACTATATATAATCAACATCTAGTCAAGTCACCTCTACTATATATGACTATATATAATCAACATCTAGTGAAGTCACCTCTGCTATATATGACTATATATATTGAACATCTAGTGAAGTCACCTCTGCTATCAACGAGCATATATAATCAACATCTAGTGAAGTCACCTCTGCTATACACAAGCATATATGATCAACATCTGGTGAAGTCACCTCTGCTATACACGAGCATATATGATCAACATCTAGTGAAGTCACCTCTGCTATATATGACTATATATAATGAACATCTACTGAAGTCACCTCTACTATACACGAGCATATATAATCAACATCTAGTGAAGTGACATCTACTATATATGACTATAAATAATGAACATCTATTGAAGTCACCTATGCTATACAATAGCATATATCATCAACATCTAGTGAAGTCACCTCTACTATACACGAGTATATATAATTAACATCTAGTGAAGTCACCTCTGCTATACACGAGTATATATAATCAACATCTAGTGAAGTCACCTCTACTAAACACGAGCATATATAATCAACATCTAGTGAAGTCACCTCTACTATATATGACTATATATAATGAACATCTAGTGAAGTCACCTCTGCTATCAACGAGCATATATAATCAACATCTAGTGAAGTCACCTCTGCTATACACAAGCATATATAATCAACATCTACTGAAGTCACCTCTGCTATACACGAGCATATATGATCAACATCTAGTGAAGTCACCTCTGCTATACACGAGCATATATAATCAACATCTAGTGAAGTCTCCTCTACTATACACGAGCATATATGATCAACATCTAGTGAAGTCACCTCTGCTATATATGACTATATATATTGAACATCTAGAGAAGTCACCTCTGCTATATATGACTATATATAATCAACATCTAGTGAAGTCACATCTGCTATATATGACTATATATATTGAACATCTAGTGAAGTCACCTCTGCTATACACGAGCATATATAATCAACATCTAGTGAAGTCACCTCTGTTGTACACGAGCATATATAATCAACATCTAGTGAAGTCACCTCTGCTATTAACGAGCATATATGATCAACATCCAGTGAAGTCACCTCTGCTATACACGAGCATATATGATCAACATCTAGTGAAGTCACCTCTGCTATATATAAATATATATAATGAACATCTAGTGAAGTCACCTCTACTATATATGACTATATATAATCAACATCTAGTGAAGTCACCTCTGCTATATATGTCTATATATATTGAACATCTAGTGAAGTCACCTCTGCTATATATGACTATATATAATCAACATCTAGTGAAGTCACCTCTGCTATACACGAGCATATATAATCAACATCTAGTGAAGTCACCTCTGCTATACACAAGCATATATGATCAACATCTGGTGAAGTCACCTCTGCTATACACGAGCATATATGATCAACATCTAGTGAAGTCACCTCTGCTATATATGACTATATATAATGAACATCTACTGAAGTCACCTCTACTATACACGAGCATATATAATCAACATCTAGTGAAGTGACATCTACTATATATGACTATAAATAATGAACATCTATTGAAGTCACCTATGCTATACAATAGCATATATCATCAACATCTAGTGAAGTCACCTCTACTATACACGAGTATATATAATCAACATCTAGTGAAGTCACCTCTGCTATACACGAGTATATATAATCAACATCTAGTGAAGTCACCTCTACTAAACACGAGCATATATAATCAACATCTAGTGAAGTCACCTCTACTATATATGACTATATATAATGAACATCTAGTGAAGTCACCTCTGCTCTACACGAGCATATATGATCAACATCTAGTGAAGTCACCTCTACTATACACGAGCATATATAATCAACATCTAGTGAAGTGACATCTACTATATATGACTATAAATAATGAAAATCTAGTGAAGTCACCTATGCTATACACGAGCATATATGATCAACATCCAGTGAAGTCACCTCTGCTATACACGAGCATATATGATCAACATCTAGTGAAGTCACCTCTGCTATATATGACTATATATAATGAACATCTAGTGAAGTCACCTCTACTATATATGACTATATATAATCAACATCTGGTGAAGTCACCTCTGCTATATATGACTATATATATTGAACATCTAGTGAAGTCGCCTCTGCTATATATGACTATATATAATCAACATCTAGTGAAGTCACCTCTGCTATACACGAGCATATATGATCAACATCTAGTGAAGTCACCTCTGCTATACACGAGCATATATGATCAACATCTAGTGAAGTCACCTCTGCTATACATGACTATATATAATGAACATATAGTGAAGTCACCTCTACTATATATGACTATATATAATCAACATCTAGTCAAGTCACCTCTACTATATATGACTATATATAATCAACATCTAGTGAAGTCACCTCTGCTATATATGACTATATATATTGAACATCTAGTGAAGTCACCTCTGCTATCAACGAGCATATATAATCAACATCTAGTGAAGTCACCTCTGCTATACACAAGCATATATGATCAACATCTGGTGAAGTCACCTCTGCTATACACGAGCATATATGATCAACATCTAGTGAAGTCACCTCTGCTATATATGACTATATATAATGAACATCTACTGAAGTCACCTCTACTATACACGAGCATATATAATCAACATCTAGTGAAGTGACATCTACTATATATGACTATAAATAATGAACATCTATTGAAGTCACCTATGCTATACAATAGCATATATCATCAACATCTAGTGAAGTCACCTCTACTATACACGAGTATATATAATTAACATCTAGTGAAGTCACCTCTGCTATACACGAGTATATATAATCAACATCTAGTGAAGTCACCTCTACTAAACACGAGCATATATAATCAACATCTAGTGAAGTCACCTCTACTATATATGACTATATATAATGAACATCTAGTGAAGTCACCTCTGCTATCAACGAGCATATATAATCAACATCTAGTGAAGTCACCTCTGCTATACACAAGCATATATAATCAACATCTACTGAAGTCACCTCTGCTATACACGAGCATATATGATCAACATCTAGTGAAGTCACCTCTGCTATACACGAGCATATATAATCAACATCTAGTGAAGTCTCCTCTACTATACACGAGCATATATGATCAACATCTAGTGAAGTCACCTCTGCTATATATGACTATATATATTGAACATCTAGAGAAGTCACCTCTGCTATATATGACTATATATAATCAACATCTAGTGAAGTCACATCTGCTATATATGACTATATATATTGAACATCTAGTGAAGTCACCTCTGCTATACACGAGCATATATGATCAACATCTAGACAAGTCACCTCTGCTTTATATGACTATATATAATGAACATCTAGTGAAGTCACCTCTACTATATATGACTATATATAATCAACATCTAGTGAAGTGACCTCTGCTATATATGACTATATATATTGAACATCTAGTGAAATCACCTCTGCTATATATGACTATATATAATCAACATCTAGTGAAGTCACCTCTGCTCTACACGAGCATATATGATCAACATCTATTGAAGTCACCTCTGCCATACACGAGAATATATGATCAACATCTTGTGAAGTCACCTCTGCTATATATGACTATATATAATGAACATCTAGTGAAGTCACCTCTACTATACACGAGCATATATAATCAACATCTAGTGAAGTGACATCTACTATATATGACTATAAATAATGAACATCTAGTGAAGTCACCTCTGCTATACACGAGCATATATGATCAACATCTAGTGAAGTCACCTCTGCTATATATGACTATATATAATGAAAATCTAGTGAAGTCACCTCTACTATATATGACTATATATAATCAACATCTAGTGAAGTCACATCTGCTATATATGACTATATATATTGAACATCTAGTGAAGTCACCTCTGCTATATATGACTATATATAATCAACATCTAGTGAAGTCACCTCTGCTATACACGAGCATATATGATCAACATCTAGTGAAGTCACCTCTGCTATACACGAGCATATATGATCAACATCTAGTGAAGTCTCCTCTACTATACACGAGCATATATGATCAACATCTAGTGAAGTCACCTCTGCTATATATGACTATATATATTGAACATCTAGTGAAGTCACCTCTGCTATATATGACTATATATAATCAACATCTAGTGAAGTCACATCTGCTATATATGACTATATATATTGAACATCTAGTGAAGTCACCTCTGCTATATATGACTATATAATCAACATCTAGTGAAGTCACCTCTGCTCTACACGAGCATATATGATCAACATCTAGTGAAGTCACCTCTGCTATACACGAGCATATATGATCAACATCTAGTGAAGTCACCTCTGCTTTATATGACTATATATAATGAATATCTAGTGAAGCCACCTCTACTATATATGACTATATATAATCAACATCTAGTGAAGTCACCTCTGCTATATATGACTATATATATTGAACATCTAGTGAAGTCACCTCTGCTATAAATGACTATATATAATCAACATCTAGTGAAGTCACCTCTGCTATACACGAGCATATATGATCAACATCTAATGAAGTCACCTCTGCTATACACGAGCATATATGATCAACATCTAGTGAAGTCACCTCTGCTATATATGACTATATATAATGAACATCTAGTGAAGTCACCTCTACTATACACGAGCATATATAATCAACATCTAGTGAAGTGACATCTACTATATATGACTATAAATAATAAACATCTAGTGAAGTCACCTATGCTATACAATAGCATATATCATCAACATCTAGTGAAGTCACCTCTACTATACACGAGTATATATAATCAACATCTAGTGAAGTCACCTCTGCTATACACGAGTATATATAATCAACATCTAGTGAAGTCACCTCTACTAAACACGAGCATATATAATCAACATCTAGTGAAGTCACCTCTACTATATATGACTATATATAATGAACATCTAGTGAAGTCACCTCTGCTATCAACGAGCATATATAATCAACATCTAGTGAAGTCACCCCTGCTATACACAAGCATATATAATCAACATCTAGTGAAGTCACCTCTGTTGTACACGAGCATATATAATCAACATCTAGTGAAGTCACCTCTGCTATTAACGAGCATATATGATCAACATCCAGTGAAGTCACCTCTGCTATACACGAGCATATATGATCAACATCTAGTGAAGTCACCTCTGCTATATATAAATATATATAATGAACATCTAGTGAAGTCACCTCTACTATATATGACTATATATAATCAACATCTAGTGAAGTCACCTCTGCTATATATGTCTATATATATTGAACATCTAGTGAAGTCACCTCTGCTATATATGACTATATATAATCAACATCTAGTGAAGTCACCTCTGCTATACACGAGCATATATAATCAACATCTAGTGAAGTCACCTCTGCTATACACAAGCATATATGATCAACATCTGGTGAAGTCACCTCTGCTATACACGAGCATATATGATCAACATCTAGTGAAGTCACCTCTGCTATATATGACTATATATAATGAACATCTACTGAAGTCACCTCTACTATACACGAGCATATATAATCAACATCTAGTGAAGTGACATCTACTATATATGACTATAAATAATGAACATCTATTGAAGTCACCTATGCTATACAATAGCATATATCATCAACATCTAGTGAAGTCACCTCTACTATACACGAGTATATATAATCAACATCTAGTGAAGTCACCTCTGCTATACACGAGTATATATAATCAACATCTAGTGAAGTCACCTCTACTAAACACGAGCATATATAATCAACATCTAGTGAAGTCACCTCTACTATATATGACTATATATAATGAACATCTAGTGAAGTCACCTCTGCTCTACACGAGCATATATGATCAACATCTAGTGAAGTCACCTCTACTATACACGAGCATATATAATCAACATCTAGTGAAGTGACATCTACTATATATGACTATAAATAATGAAAATCTAGTGAAGTCACCTATGCTATACACGAGCATATATGATCAACATCCAGTGAAGTCACCTCTGCTATACACGAGCATATATGATCAACATCTAGTGTAGTCACCTCTGCTATATATGACTATATATAATGAACATCTAGTGAAGTCACCTCTACTATATATGACTATATATAATCAACATCTGGTGAAGTCACCTCTGCTATATATGACTATATATATTGAACATCTAGTGAAGTCGCCTCTGCTATATATGACTATATATAATCAACATCTAGTGAAGTCACCTCTGCTATACACGAGCATATATGATCAACATCTAGTGAAGTCACCTCTGCTATACACGAGCATATATGATCAACATCTAGTGAAGTCACCTCTGCTATACATGACTATATATAATCAACATCTAGTGAAGTCACCTCTGCTATACACGAGCATATATGATCAAAATCTAGTGAAGTCACCTCTGCTATACACGAGCATATATGATCAACATCTAGTGAAGTCACCTCTGCTATATATGACTATATATAATGAACATCTAGTGAAGTCACCTCTACTATACACGAGCATATATAATCAACATCTAGTGAAGTCACCTCTGCTATATATGACTATATATAATCAACATCTAGTGAAGTCACCTCTGCTATACACGAGCATATATGATCAAAATCTAGTGAAGTCACCTCTGCTATACACGAGCATATATGATCAACATCTAGTGAAGTCACCTCTGCTATATATGACTATATATAATGAACATCTAGTGAA
This sequence comes from Tegillarca granosa, assembly GCA_029721355.1. NCBI lineage: Eukaryota > Metazoa > Mollusca > Bivalvia > Arcoida > Arcidae > Tegillarca > Tegillarca granosa. Next base: position 12,923,594 of record CM056595.1, read on the forward strand.
GTCACCTCTACTATATATGACTATATATAATCAACATCTAGTGAAGTCACCTCTGCTATATATGACTATATATATTGAACATCTAGTGAAGTCACCTCTGCTATCAACGAGCATATATAATCAACATCTAGTGAAGTCACCTCTGCTATACACAAGCATATATGATCAACATCTGGTGAAGTCACCTCTGCTATACACGAGCATATATGATCAACATCTAGTGAAGTCACCTCTGCTATATATGACTATATATAATGAACATCTACTGAAGTCACCTCTACTATACACGAGCATATATAATCAACATCTAGTGAAGTGACATCTACTATATATGACTATAAATAATGAACATCTATTGAAGTCACCTATGCTATACAATAGCATATATCATCAACATCTAGTGAAGTCACCTCTACTATACACGAGTATATATAATTAACATCTAGTGAAGTCACCTCTGCTATACACGAGTATATATAATCAACATCTAGTGAAGTCACCTCTACTAAACACGAGCATATATAATCAACATCTAGTGAAGTCACCTCTACTATATATGACTATATATAATGAACATCTAGTGAAGTCACCTCTGCTATCAACGAGCATATATAATCAACATCTAGTGAAGTCACCTCTGCTATACACAAGCATATATAATCAACATCTACTGAAGTCACCTCTGCTATACACGAGCATATATGATCAACATCTAGTGAAGTCACCTCTGCTATACACGAGCATATATGATCAACATCTAGTGAAGTCACCTCTGCTATACACGAGCATATATGATCAACATCTAGTGAAGTCACCTCTGCTTTATATGACTATATATAATGAACATCTAGTGAAGTCACCTCTACTATATATGACTATATATAATCAACATCTAGTGAAGTCACCTCTGCTTTATATGACTATATATATTGAACATCTAGTGAAGTCACCTCTGCTATATATGACTATATATAATCAACATCTAGTGAAGTCACCTCTGCTATACACGAGCATATATGATCAAAATCTAGTGAAGTCACCTCTGCTATACACGAGCATATATGATCAACATCTAGTGAAGTCACCTCTGCTATATATGACTATATATAATGAACATCTAGTGAAGTCACCTCTACTATACACGAGCATATATAATCAACATCTAGTGAAGTGACATCTACTATATATGACTATAAATAATGAACATCTATTGAAGTCACCTATGCTATACAATAGCATATATCATCAACATCTAGTGAAGTCACCTCTACTATACACGAGTATATATAATCAACATCTAGTGAAGTCACCTCTGCTATACACGAGTATATATAATCAACATCTAGTGAAGTCACCTCTACTAAACACGAGCATATATAATCAAGATCTAGTGAAGTCACCTCTACTATATATGACTATATATAATGAACATCTAGTGAAGTCACCTCTGCTATCAACGAGCATATATAATCAACATCTAGTGAAGTCACCTCTGCTATACACAAGCATATATGATCAACATCTAGTGAAGTCACCTCTGCTATACACGAGCATATATAATCAACATCTAGTGAAGTCACCTCTGCTATACACGAGCATATATAATCAACATCTAGTGAAGTCACCTCTGTTATACAAAAGCATATATAATCAACATCTAGTGAAGTCACCTCTGCTATACACGAGCATTTACAATCACCATCTGGTGAAGTCCCCTCCGCTATATATGACTATATAAAATGAACATCTAGTGAAGTCACCTCTGCTATACACGAGCATTTACAATCACCATCTGGTGAAGTCCCCTCTGCTATATACGAGCATATATAATCAACATCTAGTGAAGTCACCTCTACTATACACGAGCATATATGATCAACATCTAGTGAAGTCACCTCTGCTATATATGACTATATATGTTGAACATCGAGTGAAGTCACCTCTGCTTTATATGACTATATATAATCAACATCTAGTGAAGTCACCTCTGCTATATATGACTATATATAATCAACATCTAGTGAAGTCACCTCTGCTATACACGAGCATATATGATCAACATCTAGTGAAGTCACCTCTGCTATACACGAGCATATATAATCAACATCTAGTGAAGTCACCTCTACTAAACACGAGCATATAAAATGAACATCTAGTGAAGTCACCTCTACTATATATTTCTATGTATAATCAACATCTATTTTTATTTTTATGTACTTATTAATTAATTAATTAATTTATTTATTTATTTATTTGTTTGTTTGTTGATTTATTTATTTATTTATTTATTCATTTATTTATTTTTATTTTTTTTTTATTTTTATTAATAAATTGATTCTTTATTTAATTATTCATTCGTTTATTTATTTTTATTTTTATTAATTAATTTATTATCTATTTATTTATTTATTCGTTCATTTATTAATTTATTTGTATTTTCTTTATTAATTAATTAATTATTTTATTTATTTATTTATTTATTTATTTATTTATTTATTTATTTATTTATTTATTTATTTATTTATTTGTCAGTTTGGGTTAATACAAACGAGTTCAAGTTTGGGACCTCGGGAAACTACATTTACAATACACGAAGAAGTACAAACTAGTCGATAAACCGAGGTGACTTCACTAGATGTTGTTTAGACAATTCGAGACAATTCGGTAGTAAACCGGAATTTTTCACTTAATTATAAAATGCAAATAGGAAACGGACTACTGTCAACGTGCTCTTTACCATGATGTTGTGTATAAAACCATGTTTTACACAGACTATAAAGAACTTTGCACCTCAACTAGGCCGTGCATTTAAACATAGAACATCTAAAATGAAATATATTTGTCGAAAATATAGTATAAATTCTAAAGATGAGGACATGGCACATATTAGAAATATTGGTATCATGGCCCATATCGATGCTGGGAAGACGACAACCACTGAGAGAATGTTGTATTTTTGTGGTTTCATTAAAAATTTAGGTAATTTTCTTATTTTTGCTTTCAAACGAAGTCATATGACGCGATTGGATATTTTCAGTGTGATTTGCATGCCTTATAAATATAGGCAATGACCTTGAACATTTAATTCATGTGTATCCTAACTGTACTCTCAATTTCAAGATTAATTCCATCCAGTTTCTACCTAAAAGTTCCAATTTATGTCCTCATGATATGTCTGAAGTTAAGTAAGTAGCCAGTTAGTAGCCTAGTAGAATCATTACCATGTCTGTCATGTTATCTACACATTTGAAATTTCTACACTTGACATTCACTATGCACTGAATCATATAATTAAATGAAAATTAATATAGTATTCAGCTACTCTTGATAACCAGCAGCTGCATCTGTTGTTGAAACAACAGTCTTGCTAATTCCCTACAGTGCACTTGATAAAGCAAAGAATGAATATAAATTATCTTGTTTATAAAATCAGGCAAATTTTTATGGCCTTTTATTTTTTTTGTTTTTGTTTTTTTTTTTATTGTTTGTTTTGTTTTGCAATCATATCAATGCATTTTTTGTATTATCTGAAGAGAGCAATAGTTCTTTTCGAGTTTCAGACATTTAGACTTTATAGATATACATCTATGAAGACTAATACTTGGAATTGAAACCACATCCATGTAAATTACTGATTATTTGCAAACACACAGAACTAACAACAAGTATATTTAAATTCGAATAATGATATACTTAGTATACAGAAGTAGAAGTCAAAACCCAAGAAGATTATAGTGACTTTCAATGCAGAGGTTGAAGTCATAATTAATGTAAGATAGTTATATAAAAAAGATGGTCATTTTGGCATCCCAAACTGGCCTAGTTGATACATGGGGAAAAATTAACTGGAGTTTAAACACCATTACTTCACCCACATCTACACTAAACACTTTCTTGTCTGACTATTTACTTTAGAATTAGACAGGTTTTAGCTTATACAGGTTAATTTACCAAATGGATATTAATTAATGGTAGATTTGTATATTGCACATCACAGTCAAATTGTTCATTGTAAACAGGGATTTGTTTACTCTGGGTTTTGTTTAGACAGGTTATACTGTACATTATTTTAAACTTTTAGTTTTTCTACAAGGTTATACTGTACATTATTTTAAACTTTTAGTTTTTCTACACTTAATTATAGTTTTGTTAGATGATATTAGTAGAATGATTTTACAATATATAATGTTTTTTGGTCTGTTAGAGTTTTATTTCTGTGTATACTTGTAGGTAATGTTGATGATGGTAACACAGTGACCGATTTCTTAGATGAAGAGCGAGAAAGAGGGATAACAATATCATCTGCAGCTGTGACGCTGCATTGGAATCAACATAAAATAAATCTGATTGATACACCAGGTAAAATAAATCTGATTGATACACCAGGTAAAATAAATCTGATTGATACACCAGGTAAAATAAATCTGATTGTTACACCAGGTAAAATAAATCTGATTGTTACACCAGGTAAAATAAATCTGATTGATGTACCAGGTAAAATAAATCTGATTGATACACCAGGTAAAATATATCTTGATTGATACACCAGGTAAAATAAATCTGATTGTTACACCAGGTAAAAAAAATCTGATTGTTACACCAGGTAAAATAAATCTGATTGATATACCAGGTAAATTAAAACTGATTGATATACCAGGTAAAATAAATCTGATTGATACACCAGGTAAAATAAATCTGATTGTTTCACCAGGTAAAATAAATCTGATTGATACACCAGGTAAAATATATCTGATTGATACACCAGGTAAAATATATCTGATTGATACACCAGGTAAAATAAATCTGATTGTTACACCAGGTAAAATAAATCTGATTGATACACCAGGTAAAATAAATCTGATTGATATACCAGGTAAAATAAATCTGATTGATACACAAGGTAAAATAAATCTGATTGATATACCAGGTAAAATAAATCTGATTGATATACCAGGTAAAATAAATCTGATTGTTACACCAGGTAAAATAAATCTGATTGATATACCAGGTAAATTAAATTTGATTGATTTGCTAGGTAAAATAAAAATATTCAGTATTATTTGAAATAGGAGTTTAAGAGGGCTTCAGGTAATTATTTGTTTTTCAGAACGTTTTTTGTTTGGAAGAGACAAATGAAAACGGTTGTAAAAGAAATGGGTATAGTGCTGAATGATACATTAGCTGACATATATTCTTCTTGTTTTAAGCAGACATTGCTTGTTTTAAGAAAACAAAATCCACAGAAGAATTGATCAATAAATCCTGATTCAGAATGAATGTCACAGTGTTCTCACTGTACAAGCATGAAAATTCACTGAAAGAGTAAATGTCACAGAGTACCCACTGTACATACATAAAAGCTCCCTATATAGAGTAAACCATAAAGTTCCCAGGACGTGGTTATTGTCACATTGTACCCACCTCACAAACATTTTCAGTCTCCCTCAACAAGAAAAGTATTGCTGTGTGCGCACTCTACAGGCATGTTAATCTACCCACTGTTCAGGCCCCAGTTTCACAATCATTCACTCGATTGAGTGTACACTTAACTCAAATATTCCCATTTTTCTGTCATCAACATTTTAAAAAATATTAAGTGTTAGGAGACAATGCTTTGTTTTGTTCAACAAATAAAATGTTTTGTCCTAAACAATTTAAATATAATGTGAGTTATTCAATTTTGACTATATTATGTCCTATAAAATTGACATTGAAGTATTCCTGCATTTGAGTTGGAGTGTACACTCAACTGAGTGAATGATTGTAAAACTGGGGCCAGACATGTAAGTCTTCATAGAAGAGTTAATGTCATAGATGTCCACTGTATAGATATGAGTGTGCCCATTCCGCAGACATGCGAGTCTCAAATGAGAGAGTAAATGACACTGTGAACCAAATGTACAGATATGTTAATTTCTTAAAGGCAGTGTAAATGCCACATTGTACCAAGGAACAGATGTGTAACACTCCTTTTAATAAAAATTCTGGAGACCATTTGCACTCATGGAACAAATAGTAGAAAATCTACTTTTAAACTACACAGTGCATACATTTGTAATTTTTCAGGTCATGTGGATTTTATGGTGGAAGTTGAAAGGTCATTACGTGTTTTAGATGGAGCTGTTGCAGTGTTAGATGCCTCTGCAGGTATGTTTAGCTTTTATTTTGTGACATTGATTCTTTATTGAACTTATGAGTTGATTAAGGCCTTTAAGGCCAATGATGTCATTTCAGTCCATTCAAAAGAAAAATTTTCAGTTACATATATTTTTCAAGAAAGATCACCTATGTTTGGAAATTTTTTAATAAAAAGAGTCAAAATTAGTCTTTGAATAGCAAAAAAAAAAAATAATAATAATAATAAAAATAGTAATAAAATAAAATAATTATAATGATAATAATAAACATATGACATTTTGTAGAATACAATTCTAACAGTTAAAAAGTGATTGAATAGAGCTGATCATCATTTGCATCTGATTGTTATTCAAAGTGCATTTTTATTTGTAGGTGTTGAAGCACAGACAATGACTGTATGGAGACAAGCTGATCATTATAACATACCAAGAATTATATATTTAAATAAAATGGACAAACCAAGAGCCAGTATTAAGCTCTGCTTATCATCCATTAGAGAGAAACTCAAGGCAGAACCTGTGTTGATAAATACACCATTCGAGAAGTCGGAAACATTAAATTTTTTAGTAGATATTATAAACATGAAAAAAATTGAATGGAGCTTTGAGAAAAATCCAGATGGATCTGATTACAAGGTCAAAAAACTGGATCAAACTAAAGATAAACAATTATATGACCAAGCAGTAGATGCAAGAAACTCTCTGATTGGTCAGTTAGCAGATAATGATGAAACAATGGCAGATATCGTTATTGCAGAATCTAATTTAGACAATATTAAAACCAGTGATTTAATAGCTGCTTTAAGAAGAACAACTTTAAGTAGAAAACTAGTTCCAGTGCTATGTGGAAGTTCTCTAAAGAATATTGGTGTTCAGCCATTGTTAGATGCCATCACACAATATTTACCCAGTCCTATGGATTGCCATTATGATTTTGTTAAACATTATCAAACAGATTTATGTGCATTGGCATTTAAAATTGTTCATGATAAATACAAAGGTCGTTTGACATTTCTTAGAATATACTCTGGGGCCATTTCTGGAAATGGAACTCTCTATAATGTGAACAGAAATAAGAATGAGAAAATTGCTCGTTTATTACAAGTTTACGCTAATGAGTATCATGATATCAACTACATTGGTGCCGGAAACATTGCTTGTATATCAGGACTTCAGCAGGTATGGACTTTTCCGTAAAAACTATGGATGATTTAAAGTTGTTCCTTAGGCCAAACTATATTTCAAGATCAATTTTATGACATTGAATGCATTGAAAACTCGAGTAATGGTGTTTAATGTCCATATAAGTGAAAGAATATTTCACTTATATCGAGATGTCGCCAGCTATAGATGAAAGTGCAGAAATTTTGTCTGTGTGTTGCGCTGATGGCATTATACAGCCGGGTTCTTTATCATGCCATGCCTACCATGACTTATTTATTTCAAGTTTCCATCCAAAAGAACTGTGACTTTCATTTCATAATGTCGAGTGCTTGGCGAAAGAACTGTCACTACCCACTTTCAAGTTTTGGGTCAGACCTGGTTGGGGTTCATTGAAAATTTGAATTAAAAATCGGAATGATTTACAGATAAGACTGTATGTTGTTAACTGGTTCATGTATGTAATCTTCTAAAATTAATGAGAGGGAAGAATTAAGAAGATTCTACAGATCATGCTTTCTTTGTTAAAGCATGGTACATCAGGAATGAATACTGTAATTCCTCTTTTTTTTGTGCTATAGTAATAAATCTCAGAAGTAAAAGGCAATAAACTAAAAGAATGTAAGGTGATAATTAATAGGTCGTCAAATCAATCTGATCAATATTGTAGAAACTGAATTTTGTACAAAAGATGTTTGCAAATTTAAAGCGATCTTTATTTTATTATTATTATTATTTTTTTATGGTAAATGAATATTTTATCATTTCTGTAATATCTGATAATTTTAGTTCCAAGTGTTTAATTGACATGATAGACATTCACCTATATTTATTTTTAAAAAAAATTGATACAGTATTTTTTAAATACATATATCTTGAAAATAAATTGTGATTTAGATGAAATGAATTTTGTTTCATTTGTTTTTGTAGACAATAACTGGAGATACAATCACAAGCAGTGCGCAGGCTGGAAGACTGGCTAAACTACACAGTGAATATGAAAACTCAGACGGGGTAGAGGTGTCACCAGTTTTAGCAGGTGTAGAAGTTCCTTCTCCAGTGTTCTATTGTTCTGTAGAACCTCCATCTCTGTCAACACAAAAAGCTCTAGACATGGCTTTAGATTGCATTGAGAAAGAAGATCCAAGTTTTCAGGTAAATTGAGGTCAAGGACATGTCTTCGTTTTTAAGCTCAATTGTAGTGCCATTGTTTATGATTCAGGGTTATTCCCTACTCTCAAAAAGGAAAGGACAATACAATTTTTAACTGTGGGAGCTTATTCAAGATATCTACTTCATTTGTTTCTAATTCAACATGCTTGTCACAGTTAATAATGCAAAATTCTCATGGAAAATCCAATAAATTTTGAAATGTTTAGTATTGTTATCTTACTTGTTTTAAATGAAAATTGCTGTGAACACCCTCAGATACTATAATATATTTTTGTAGAAAAGAAAATGTTGCCTAGATTAGAATTTTACATGTTAAAAATAGTAGGATATTCTTCCGTTTAAACTTGAAGTAATGCTCTTGGTAGTGATGAAGCGATTATTGGAAAGAATCAATAAGCAGCATGTTGAAGCCTCCTGATTGTGATGATTGATTATGTTTCCTTGATATGTTGTCATAGGATAAGTCGTAAAAATGAAACCCCATGCAATAGAATCAAAGTTTTTTTTTTCAAAGTTATTTAAGAGTAATAGATCTGAGGTCTGTTCAAGGGAGTGAACATACACTTTCGCTTTGGCATGTAAGCTGTTCAGGAATGATTGTTCGCCCAAGCACATTCAAGATGGTGTTCCTCAGGCAAAGTTTACAAGAAGTGTTTTAATAAATTCTGAAACCAATATGCATTTCAATTTATATTTCAGTGCAAGTGTATGGTATCCTTCTAGAAGGCATTTGAATGATAGAATTAGTTAAAAACTTGTGTACAGATGCCTAATTTAATTTTTATTTTGACATTTTTTCTCCAGTCAAGTGTTCATGTCCAAATTTAAGGGAGATTCTTAAAGCATCTGGATGATTATGATGACTTAGAATAAATGTGATTGCTCATGTCCATTCAATAGACATAAAAAAATTTATGCGTGAAGTGGAAAGCAACCAATATCTTGAACAGGCCTCTAAAACACATGTAATATCAATTTCTGTGATTTCATATAAGCAAAATGATAATATATGTTATATGATAATATATGTTTATATGTTGTATTCAATAGAGATTGATCTCCATTTCTGTATTAAAATTCTGGGTTTATCTCCCTTTAGTAAGTTTGTAGTTATATAGTTATATCTTATTTTCCAGGAAATGGATAATTCATCCGATTCAAAGCTTTATTTAACAACAAAATGTTGTTAATCCTCCAGAAAAAGTTTTAAAATACAGTAAAACCTGTCTACAAAGGCCACTTGAGGGACTGGCTAAAAGTGACCTTTGTTGACAGGTGACCCTTGTAGACAGGGTCGATATTCTGAGAACCAGTTATGTCTCTTAATTTGCATTTGACTTATAACTACACCAATTTGACAGTTATAAAATGGATGTACAAAGCACCAATAATACTGTATTGTTAAAACAATGGACAATTGTTTTTAATTTAATATTTTAGGGATTTTTTAAATGCAAGAAAAATTATAAGCTTTGTGTCATTTATTGATTATATAATTTTCTATGCATTATTATATTTTTTCAAAATATTTCTGACATATCCAGTTAATCAGGTGAGCTTCAAAAAGCCCTGCATTGGCATTTGTACCATTCTTACACTACCTAAACCCCTAGGCTAATAATCTTCATCTCCCATTTCTAGAAAATGTCCTGGCAACTTTCAGTTTTAGAAGGGTTGCCAATAAGGGGGGGTTTTTGTTTTAGAAATAAAAAATCTGGACAACTTTCATTTCAAAAATAATTATGACTGACAAGAAAAATACTTGTATGTAAGAAACAAGGGCACTAATAAAAAATTAAAAAAAAAAAATTTTACCGGTAATACATGTCCAGGTAACATAACCCCTTTGTGAGCCCCATTGAGAGGTGATAAAAAAATTGAATAGCCGGACTTTTTGACAGTGTTTAAATCTTTACCTGTAACAGGTTACCGTTAATTTAGGGCTTTATTGTGGATAATTGATGAACAAACTTTCAGAGGATTTTATGATCAGCTTCTAATTAATGGATTAATGATTGTCAAGTGTTAATTTTATAAAAGTGAGTAGAAATCGGCGAAAATGTCTACTGTCCTGACTTCTATGTTAAGCAACTTAATTGCCAATTTACAAGTTTTCCATAAAACTCAAGAATTGATAGAATTATTTTTATAAGTTTTGATAATAATGTTATGAGTTTTACCATTTTTTCAATTGATTTTATGGTCGCTTCCCCCAAAAATGTTCCCGAGAATATGGGATTAGTGACCGTTGTACACAGGTAATTTTTCCGATTAGGCGGCCGTTAGGGTGACCGCTGACCGCGTCAGACAGGTGACCGCTATACAGAGGTTCAATATATAGTAAAAACGTTAGGGACTGTTTCAGACTGACCGTTACTGACAGGTGACCGCTCTACACAGGTGACCGCTACCACAGGTTATACTGTATTCAGATGTGAATCTATCTGCCCTTTTTTAAAATCAGTTTTCATCTGTTACAATGCAGTCAGTACCTCGATATATGATATATTCCCTTTTAGTAGGAATCTCATTGTTTTATCTAATTCTGTTATTTCAAATAGATCAAGTGAGACAAGTCCACATCTTCTAGATGAAAATCTGTGTTATTGTGTGACTTAACTTTTTATGAAATGTTTGAATTTCTTGTAAATTATTTTTTCACCCTATGTACCAGTATTATTGTCATAATCAAGTTTGCCAAGTTGGTTGACTAAGTCAAGAGCCAACTTGTTTATTATTTAATTACATGTGTAAAGTTTGACCAATGACAAAATTAAGCAGTATTAATTAGCAAGCTGTAAATTGATTGGTTGATTGTTTTCCGATGATAATCCCGTAATTGTTCAAGTAGTCTGATTGAATCAAGATTGATGCAAGACAAAGGTTGTATTTAATTCATTTCATTGGTCAAGTTTGATTGGTCATTTGCATAAGTTTGAAAAATTGTGTAATTTTTGTACCAGATTTGTAATTTGGGACATATAATATGCGCTTTATCAGTTTTTGTAACCACAAGTTGGAAAATTTATTGGGGCTGTTATTTGAATTAGTTGCAAAATAAATGAGCTGTTTGCTGTGTGGTGAACAAGGGACCATTGTTACAGTATTGGAAGCTTCAGTTTAGTTGGTGTATCTTATAAGAAGGTTTTACTGTATATGTATTTAGGTTGATTTTGACAAAGAAACAGGACAGACGATTTTAAGAGGTATGGGAGAACTGCATCTGGATGTCATTAAACATAGAATACAGAAACAGTTTGGTGTTGATGTTTACATTGGACCTGTGATGATAGCTTACAGAGAATCCGTAGAAAAAACAGCCCGAGTACAGGAAATCTTGGACCGTCACTTAGACAAGAAAGATCACTATGTCAGACTGGTAATGTCTGTGGGATTTAATCCAAACATTCCAGTGTTTAGAAAAGTGACCCTGGACAGAAGTGAAAATCCATTTCTGTCATCAAGTCATTTAATGCGTACATTGAGAGCAGTTAATGAAGGTATCAAGTCCGGTTTGTTATATGGTATGTACATGAATTAAGAATAAGATAAATAGAAAGATGTCACATTTATCTTTTGCTTGTTAGAGAGCATAATTTAAAGAAAATTCATGAAAATGCATTGGAAAAAGCCGCCTTTCTGCATTTTACCTGTATGTTTCGTGCTTTGATGACTTAGTGATCTCCTCTTCAAATTCTGTATGTGACAAAAATGTATGTGCATTCTTATTTACCCTAGTATGTTACTATGGTTTATTCCCAGAATGCCTATTCGACTAAAAAACATCTAATCAAGTTTAGGGATTACGAGGCCTTCAAAAGGGTATTGCAATAAAGGTTAACTGTAATAATAGACATTTCATAGGTGAAAATAGCAAATATAAATCGAAGAAATTAGAGAAAATCAAAGTTTTGAGGCAAATAATGATATAACAAATTAGCATCTCTATTCTTCAACTATTCTGCATATACCGGTACATTGCAATTGTCCGTTTCTACATCAATATCATTTTTCAAAATTTTTAAACTGATTCTTAAAATTTATAATTTGTGAAATATAAGATATCTAGTTTGTTCTTGATATTTTTCTTTCTTTTTTTAATTTCATAAATGAATTAAATTTCATAGAACTTTAACATACACTGATAACTTAATTGTTAAATATAGGACATCATATTTACTCATATTCTGTTTATTTTTCCCTAGAACGAAAGACACTGTTCATTACATTGTTGTTTTTCTTGTTTATTCAAATATTGAAACATACAATTTCATAACTATTTATGAGGAAATAACATTGTATATTCTGGTTGTTTTGTTCCCCTAAATAGAACATTTATACTATTTATTTTGTTGTTTTTTTTTTTTTCATTTATTTTTTTTTTAATTATTTTTATTTTTAATTGATTGATTATCATTAATAATTCATTTTTATTTCATTTCATTTCATTTTTACATTATAAATTCAGCTATTTTACATATTTTTCTTTCATTTATTTTGTTCTATACTATTTTCTAAGTTTTTGCAAACTTTCTTTCTTTATACTAATAATAAATCATAATTTTTAGCATTAAAATGTCTATTTTGGAATGTCTGTTCAGTGTTTTTTGCATCATATCTGAATGTCTTTAATAATCATTGGTAAATAGGATTATAGTCATTTCGTACCATAACCGTTTTGTACCATCCATTTTGTACCATATTAAAAACCATTTCATACCATAACCAGTTCGTACCATCTTGTTTGACCATTTCATACCATAGTGTACTGCTAACGTTAAGTATGATTTTTCTTATGTTTTAACACTATGATACCAATTTGTACCATGTTATTTTTCTACCATATGCAATGTATATATTTTTCTTGCGTAAATGTTTTATTTTTAAATAATTGGTGCATGATATATTCATTGTTCACGATTTCACACACACACACACACACACACACACACACACACACACACACACACACACACACACACACAAACAATTAGTTGAAATTCGCTTCTTTTTATAATGGCATTTCATAGTTATTTGTTTAAAACAAACTTATTTGAAAACATTTGTTTTGCTTGTTATCTGCTTCAGATGGTGATCTGAAATTCTGACTTGCTGTGTTTCAGGTCTTCATTTGTAATAAAAACAAAAACCGAAAAAGAAGATGCCGTTTAATTTAAATCACATTTTTAGTAAAAGTTGAATATTTTTTTGTCATGGTAACACCCTAAAAAGTAAATTCCCCAATAAAAATTATTTTAATTATAATATTTTTATTATAATTATTATTTACTTTAATTTTTTTTTTTTTGGAAATCTTGTTTTGAAGTCATTGGAATGAAATGGTACGTTATCGCTGAATACTGTATGGTATTACAATAATATTATAAAAGGTTTCAATATACCACGTGAAAACACTTATTCTTGGACACAGTTTCATTTATCGGTTAAGAAAATGGATGAAAGTTGATGATAAGAAAAAGTTTATAAATGACAGTATATTGAATGATGTACACGGAATTGGTGGTAAAACTGTTGAAAAAAATTCGGAGATATGATCTCAGTTACGTGAGACAAAATAGACCAGAGATTTTTTTTTACAAGCAGGCGGTATCGATATATTATGGTTGTAGTGCGAAAGCAATTTCAGATGATATTGTGTTATTAGCTGAAGTTCTTCATAATTTGGGAGTGAAAAGGGTGATTATTGGTCTGTTTTTATGAGACTAAACCGTAGGAATATGAGTTCTGCTCAGAATGACAGAAAGAAAAAAAAACATTAACAAGATTCTCCACAAAATGTTTGGAAATTTCATTAACAGTGCCCGTGACTCGAAGAAAACTTTGTTTTATAAGCATTGATTTCTTTAGTCAAACTAACACCTTAAGAAGAATATGCCTAATAAAAATGTAATAATTAATAGTAAATTTATTATTATTTTTTTGTTATGTATCTTTTGAAAAAAAATTAGAAAACCTTTTAATTGAAGTCCATGGTACGAAATGGTAGTAACACCGAATACCGTATGGTACGAAATGGTCATATGACATGGTAAGAATTGGACTGTTTTGGGTACACATGGAAAAATTGAGTATGAAATGGTCATGATACGAAATAGTTATGGTACAAAACAACTAGCTCCCGGTAAATACAGGTAAACTCATTAATTGACAATCCCTTGATGGGCCCTCTAATCCCCCTATCTAATTAGATGTTGTTTTTGTCCAGAAGGTGTTTGGAAACACACTGTTACTACATAACAATTTTTAAAAATAGGTGAATTTTTTTTAAATGAAAACATTTTTTTGTGTCAAAATCTTTAAATCATATTTACATGTACATTTTGCTTGTTTGATTGTTTAATGTGATTCTCTTAAGTAGAAATCCATTGGAAAAAAATCAAATTTTGGCATATTTTGTTTTTACTCTATTGCTATTTAACAACAAATCCTACCTTGGTATAAAGAAATAAATTTTTTTTCTTTTTAAATATTCCAAAATAACAAGATTATAACTTGGCTTCTGATAAAACTTTTTACAACAAATCCTGCCTTGGAAAAAATAAAAAACTTTTTAAAATAACAAGTTCAGATTATAACTTGGCTTCTGTTAAAACTTATTACAACAAATCCTGCCTTGGAAAAAATAAAAAAGTTTTCTAAAATAACAAGTTCAGATTATAATTTGGCTTCTGATAAAACTTTTTACAACAAATCCTGTCTTGGAAAAAATAAAAAACTTTTTAAAATAACAAGTTCAGATTATAACTTGGCTTCTGTTAACACTTTTTACAACAAATCCTGCCTTGGAAAAAATAAAAAAGTTTTCTAAAATAACAAGTTCAGATTATAATTTGGCTTCTGATAAAACTTTTTACAACAAATCCTGCCTTGGAAAAAATAAAAAACTTTTTAAAATAACAAGTTCAGATTATAACTTGGCTTCTGTTAACACTTTTTACAACAAATCCTGCCTTGGAAAAAATAAAAAAGTTTTCTAAAAATAACAAGTTCAGATTATAATTTGGCTTCTGATAAAACTTTTTACAACAAATCCTGCCTTGGAAAAAATAAAAAAGTTTTCTAAAATAACAAGTTCAGATTATAATTTGGCTTCTGATAAAACTTTTTACAACAAATCCTGTCTTGGAAAAAATAAAAAACTTTTTAAAATAACAAGTTAAGATTATAACTTGGCTTCTGTTAACACTTTTTACAACAAATCCTGCCTTGGAAAAATAAAAAAGTTTTCTAAAATAACAAGTTTAAATTATTACTCGGCTTCTGTTAAAACCTTTTTTATTTATGAAGTAAGCTGCAGTGGTAATAACTACTAATTGTGTAATTAAGTCTTGAATGAAAGAGAATAATGACATGTTTTTTTATTTTCTAGTAAAAAGAAATCAAAATATATTTCATTTAAACAATAATACACAGCTATCCTATTGTTTCCCCCCATTGATTTCATTAATTTCATGTTGTCAAATATAACTAGAATAAGTGCATGCGCCCCTATAAACATTGCAAGCTTATTGTACCAAAGCCTTTATTTATGGACACACAGGCCCTGGTTTTTAGCTCACCTGACCAAAAAGTCATGTGAGCTTATGGCATGGCACAGTGTGTATATATGCCTGCATGCGTGTGTGTGTGTGTGTGTGTGTGTGTGTGTGTGTGTGTGTGTGTCGTTAACACCTAATTTGGACTTCTCCTCCAAAACTGCTGTACAAATTTCAATGATACTTGGTCAGAAGCATATAGGGGCCGGTGCAATTCAGATTTGTTCATGGCCTGCCATGGCTATTAAAACTAGTCCAAAAATCTTTAAAAAATATTCTTCTCAAAAACCGGTGATTGGTGGAAAAATCTGATGTGATATTTGGCTTCTCTAGGGTCTTAAGTCTATACTTTGTTCATTTGGTGAAATTTGGTTGAAAAATGGGTAACGGGTTTATGTGTTTAATTTTAAAAATTTCGAAAAATGCATTCAAATTGTTATAACTTGACTATTTGAACAGGTATTGAAAATAGGGTCAAGGTCACAAATCAAGGTCATGACCTAATTTTTGATTTATGCAGTTTTAGGCAATTTTCTTGCAAATATAAAGAGATATTTAATATTAAAACGTTGTTAAAATGTTCAGCATGACAAAATTTAAAAAGGTACAAAGTTTCATAATTGTATGATAACACATGTAGGAGTTGTTGCCCCTGAAATGTTATTTTTTGCTTATAAAAACTCAAATTATGCAATAGCTTGAAAACTATTAACTTTTTGCATAGGCATATATATAAGAATATTGCATGTATTGATATGATGATCATTTTCATATATGGCTCAAGGTCATACTTTCAAAGGTCAAGGTCATAGATGCACAAGAAGACTTAAATTGTTAATTATCTTGAAAACTATTAACTTTTTGCATAGGCATATATACATGTACTAGATTATTGTAGGTATTGACATGACAATCATTTTGATATAAGGCTCAAGGTCATACATTCAAAGGTCAAGGTCATAGGTTCATAACATGACTGAAATTGTTAATTATCTTGGAAACTATTAACTTTTTGCATAGGCATATATACATGTACTAGAATATTGTAGGTATTGACATGACAATCATTTTGATATAAGGCACAAGGTCATACATTCAAAGGTCAAGGTCATAGGTTCATAAAAAGACTGAAATTGTTAATTATCTTGGAAACTATTAACTTTTTGTATAGGCATGTACTAGTATATTAGAATATTGTAGGAATTGATATGGCGATCATTCTGATGTATGATTCAAGGTCTAACATTCAAAGGTCAAGGTCATAGATGCACAAGAAGACTCAATTTGTTAATTATCTTGAAAACTATTGACTTTTGCAAAAGCATATATACCAGAATATTGTAGGTATAATGGTATTGACATGACGATCATTTTGATATATGGCTCAAGGTCATATGTTCAAAGGTCAAGGTCAAAGGTGCATGAAAAAACTGAAATTGTTTATTATCTTAGAAACTATTAACTTGTTGTATTGGCATGTATATTTGAATATTATAGGAATTGATATGGCGATCATTCTGATATAAGATTCAAGATCGTTCATTTGAAGGTCAAGGTCATAGATGCATAAGAAGACTCAAATTGTTCATTAGCTTGAAAACTATTAACTTTTTTTTTAGGCATGTATATTAGAATATTGTATGTATTTTGCAAATTATTTTGGCCTCAGGTTAGCGTGAAGGCCCTTGGTCCTTAACTTAAAATTAGAGTGGATTGGAGTGGGGTAATGGTGTTTTACCTCAATCAAGATTCTTTTACTTATTTCAAGGTGGTCAGTTCTGGGATGGTGGAGGAAACTGTAGTGTCCGTAGAAAACCACTGACCTTTGGCAAGCGAACTGACAAACTTTTTTACACTAGGATCTGTCCCGAATGGGATTTGAACCCAGGTGGCACTGTGATCTGTAAGCACATGCTTTAGACAACCTGGCCAACAAGGCACCACTTAAATTTAGCAATTTTTGACAATCTCTTTTGAAATTACAAATAAACTTTATTGTCAAACCTAAATTCAGATATTATAAGTTTAAAGTGATCTTTATAATGATACCTTAATTTTTTTAATATTTTAACAATCGACTAAATTCATATCCCACAAATCAGTTTTTACTTTAAACTATCTACTAGTATTTATATACATATACGAGTATACTAAAGTATTGGTTTTGGTTTACATTGTCCACCCTCAAAACTACCATATCGTTCTCCTCCAGTGATTATGTCATCGATGTCAAAAACTGTCTTCTACCTTTCTGATTGTGAAAATTTGGACCAAGTGCTCATGTGAGCTATTGGTATCAATAGAGGCAGACCCTCTGTCGTCTGCCCATCCATCCGTCAACAATTGCTTCAAACGACTTCTTCTCAGAAATTTCTGGTCACATTTTGTTCAAACTTGGTCAAAAGCATCTATAGAAAATTGCCTTTCACATTTTTGTTTTTGGTTGCCATAGCTACCAAATGTAGGTCACATTGACCTACATAGTTGAAAACCTACAAAAATCTTCTTCTCCAAAACCACTTCACTGAGATAAAATCTGATGTGATATTTGGCATCTAAAGCATCTTATTTACCAAATTTGTGAATTTCAATAATTTTTGTGAAAAATAAGGTTACATATTTTTGCATTTATTTTTTATACATTGTAAATAGTACTTTTTTACCAAAATTACAATAATGAATAAATTTAGGTGAATTCTTTTTCCAAACATCATTTTCTTATGTGAAGAAACATATATTTGACAATTTTCATGAAATTCTGTAAAATACAAGTTGCTTTTTTTGACCTTTTTCATTTTCAATTCTAGCAACCCAAAAGTCAAGGGTTCAGTGACTAACTATGGTGCATGGATGAGATTTTATGAATTTTTACTTTTTAGTTTAATTATTATTTTTGAAATACATGTGATACTGATATGTAGATATAGCTTAAACCTTGAAATATTTTCTTTTGTTTTATAAAATCACTGTTATGTGACATAATTTAAACTGATTGAACAATTTTTTTAAAATAATTTGTAGTTGACTTTTACTATTTTTTTAAAAAACATTTTAATTAATGTGTCAAATCTGATGTCTTAAAGCTGCATTAAGTTTTCCAAAGAAAATTAAAATGGTGCTAATCTAATTAATGATGTTCCTAATGAACAATGTTACATTTGGTTCAGTGATAAAAGCTCGAATAAATACAGAAATTACACTATTTACCCAGCGAGATGCAGCATTTGGGATCTAATATTAGAACAGGGTTACGTCATCAAAACCCGGGTCATTTAAACACAACTTTCAAAACGGTGAAATACGATAAATTAAACACAGAACTTCGTTGAATTTGTCATTTGTGACTTAGTAAGAGATACATAATACCATTTTAAATACATCTGGATATTAATGAAGGATAATTAATGCAATCTGTCATGTTTCACCTTTGATTCTAGGGTTTTTCCGTACATCTGTGTGCATGCTCCAAGCTCTTAATTACCATCGTAAAACACTGACCAACCGGTCAGAGGATTCCGTTTACTTACAGCTAAAAGAAATGAAATTTTAGAAAATGAATGTCATGGATCGTGGTTAGAAGATATCTATTTTTTAAAAAAAAAATTATTTTTGGAAAATCAAAAAAAAATTCAGAAAATTGAACAACTTAATGCAGCTTTAAATCTGGATCTGAAAATTACAAATGTGAGCTTTTGTTATGGATAGGCACTTTGCCATCCATCCATCAAAAGACCTCTTCTCAGACACTACTGGTCACATTTCATTCATATTAGTCAGTAGCATCTATAGACCACTGTCATTCACATTTGTGTTTCTGGTTGCTATGGCTACCAAAAGTAGGTCACAGTGACCTACATAGCTAAAAACCAAAACAATAAAAATAATGTTCTCTAAAACCACTTCTATTGAGGCAACATGTTATGACTTACCAGGTATTATCAAGACATACCAGTTACATTTTAACTCAGGTGAGCAAATTAGGGCCATCTTGGGCCTCTTGTTTTTAATGAATCATCCCTACCTTTTTATTACAAGTAAGGTAAAATCTGTATATAAAGACAACCTAAGGAACATGAGATATATAGACTTCTTATGACACGTCTATATAGAGGTTCATTTTGGTTAAAGTATGACTCTAAATGGACTTTGAAACACTGGCCTTAATGGATTGTGGTCTTTACATAGATGTGGATGCTACAACAGGTTGTACTGTAAACATTTAATAGATTTCTTCTTGTGTCTTCATATTTAGATAGAATAGTAAACATTTCACTGACTTGATTTTTCTTTTCTTCGATGGAAAATTTAAGTGCCAGTATATATAACTATAGTCATCTTACCTGATGCTTAGGTAAAACCTTATTTCAAACTGTTTAGCTAATGTTATTCTAGTTTAACTATATAAAAAACCAAAAAAAATTAAGTTTTTTTTTTTTTTTTTTGAATGGATGTGGAAAAAATTGAACTTTTTTTTCATATAATCAAACAGGGCCACTGTTAAGTTGTCGAGTTAATGATGTTGAGGTCACTCTACATGACCTTGAAGTAAAACCAGGCACCTCAAAGAATATGATCATAGCCTGTGCATCAGCATGTATACACAAAGCTTTGAGAGAAGCAGAGCCAGTATTACTAGAACCAATGATGAAATTACAGGTATATATATTTTTGTTTGTATACATACATACATTACACATATACTTATGTACATCCATCTATCAGGTATGATGATTTAAGAGGTTTTTTTTTTGGTCATCCAAAAAAATAAAAAATTAAAATAAATAAATAAAATAAAAAGAAATTTTAGTAATAAAAATATCTTGCTTAAAAATAGATGATTTGCACCAAAATCTAATGTGGTATTAGACATCTTTAGGGCCTAAGCCGATACAAGTAGGGTATGTCATGAGTTTGTCTTCTAAAAGGTATTTCATTTTTGTTAAATTTTTAATAAATGTTGTCCATCTGTACAACATAAAATCAAGGCCAATTTCTTAAGGAAGTTACAGGCATTCTTTGGCAGTAATTAGCCATTTTCTATGTAGTTGTATTTTATGCCATACAAAAGCATCAAGTTATGCGATAGGCTCAATATTGTGCCATTTACAGTACTTCTGTTATTTTTAAAATAAGGTGTTTCCTTATAAATATTTTTCTTGTCACAATTATACTAGAGGTGAAGTTTTTGTTGATCCTGGAATTGCCATAAGGCGATTTAGTGTAACTTTTCTGGTGTCATCATAGGCAGCATGTCAAAATGTGAGTTTATGTTAAAGTAATGTATTTTCTACCTGTCATCAAAAACTAACCAGACCAGACAATAAAATCCATGGAATTCTTGTTTTTTCTAGTTACTGAATAAAATAAATCTTTCCAGCGATTATGAAAAATCAAGGTACTGAAGCTGCATTTTGTTTCAATATTTCTTTAGATCGCTATATTAATACATGTATGTTAATAAAATAATTAAACGTCAATATTGTATTACAGATAAATGGTGATAAAGATAAAATGCATGATGTAATTCACGACTTGCACAGGAGACGCAGCCATATTGAAAATGTAACAGTTCTTCAAGATATTGAAATAATTCAAGCTATCACCCCTCTTGCAGAATTAATGGGATATTCCTCTTTCCTGAGGAAGGCTACATCTGGAATGGCTACTTTCACAATGGAACTTTCTCATTATGAAAAAATGTCGCACGCCGATCAAAACAAGGCTATTGAAAAAGTTACTGGGTTTTCACCAGAATAGTAATAAGTATATATGTATGTATATAATATGTACTGTATACTGTAGTTTTTACATAAAAGCGTGTTTTTACATTTGTTTGTTTTTTAATGTGTTGAAAGCAGGGGAACTTTTGGGGGTCACAAATGGTTTTAAACCACACCACTAAATAATAATTATTTTTGTTGTGTCCTATATCTATACACTATATGTCCAGTATTTTTAATATCTGTGGTTTTACATTTTGTTTCTTATTCTTATTTTGTTGCCTTCTGGTTGTTGTGGCTTTGGTTATTGCCGAGTACATGTCATTTAGCTTCAAACCTCTATATTGCAAATGATTAAAAATTTAAAATAAGTATTCTGCTTAAATCATTTGTTTTGACATTTTATTTACATACCAGTAACATAAACATATATTTATCTCACATCATTCAATTCATCCAATTTAACCACTTCGAGTGGAACATGTACATGACATAGCTCATTTCTTCAAACATGTTATCAAAAGAACTTTTTAGTTAAGAATAATAAAAACATTTTCTTGATTTCTTCTTGTTAAAAATTGTTAAAGTGTATGTTTCAACAAAATTTTAACAGCAAGAAACACTTATCTTGACATTTTAGCTGACCAGACTGTAAGGCCAACTTAGCTTCGAACAACCAGCCACTAAACCTTAACTGGAAAAAACAAACAAACAAAAATAAAAAAACAAAAAAAAGAAAAAAAAAAAAAGAAAAAAAAAAAAGGATTCAAATAATTTGTATTTGTTCACAAGCACAAAATTCAAACTGCAATAATAATATAACCATATTCTTGTTTGCACCAATATTTAACTAAAATTCACAAAAAAATGATCAGAGATAATTTTGTGATTTTTTTCTTGCTAAAAGCATTTCCAGCATGATTAAGACTCTCGTCTTCCTCTGGGTCCTCTTGTGTTTAAATGACCCGATAATTGCAATTTTATATTTGACCTTTATGGTCTTAGGTTACATAAATTGACAATTTAAGTCTGCTGACACTAATTCCAGTCATGTGGCACTTCAAGTCTGGTCCAGTCAGTCCAGTTTGGGTCCCCTAGGGTCACAGGGCATTATACTTCTAGAGTCATCAGCTCTTCCACATAGTACACAATCCATCTCATATACCTGTAGGAAAAAAAGATGAAAATTTAATAGTAATTGTCAGTTGTTTAAGATCTGTAATAGTAATTATCAGTTGTTTAAGACAGGTGGTAGTAATTATTAGTTGTTTAAGACTGGGTTGTAGTAGTAATTATCAGTTGTTTAAGACTGGGTTGTAGCAATTATCAGTTGTTTAAGACTAGGTAGTAGTAATTATCAGTTGTTTAAGATAGGTGCCAAGTACTAGTAACTCTCATTTGTTTAAAACAGGAGTAGTAATTATCAGTTGTTTAAAACAGGAAGTAGTAATTATCAGTTGTTTAAAACAGGAAGTAGTAATTTTCAGTTGTTTAAGACAGGTGGTAGTAATTATTAGTTGTTTAAGACTGGGTAGTACATGTAATTATCAGTTGTTTAAAACAGGAAGTAGTAATTATCAGTTGTTTAAGACAGGTGGTAGTAATTATTAGTTAAGACTGGGTAGTACATGTAATTGTCAGTTGTTTAAAACAAGAAGTAGTAATTACCAGTTGTTTAAGACAGGTGGTAGTAATTATTAGTTGTTTAAGATAGGTAGTTGTAACTATCAGTTGTTTAAAACAGAAGTGGTAACTATCAGTTGGCTAAGACAGGTGGTAGTAATTACTAGTTGTTTAAGACAGGTGGTAGTAATTACTAGTTGTTTAAGACAGGTACCAGTTAGTAGTTATTATCAGATGATATTGATTCATATGTAGAATTTTGTTGTCCAAAGACTTTATACAGTCAATTATTGAACATAGACATACCATTCATAAACTTTCAGATCCAATATTTTTGTTTTCTAGTCATATCTCATAGTAAAATTGGCTGATTAAGCTTTGTATAAAGACTTTATTTGCTTACTCAACCAAACTAATGACCTAGATCTGTGTTAGCATCATGCCACTACAAAGCTATTATTAATCCTACAAGAAATTTATTAGCATAGCAAAATTCTTACATATAAATGCAGTATAATTATTTGAATATATTGCTGATGGTTGTTTTACAGGAAACATTCATAGTAAAAAAATTGCGAACTTGACAGAAACAGATGTCTCCTTTATGGATAAAATATTATGCAAATCTAAAAATATATACCATATATAGCTTAAATACATAGACTGATTACACAATTATGTAAAATTTATACCATTTATTACTGAATAATGTTTAACATGCAAAATTTTAAGAAAAAATTATTTTCCCAAAACATCAGGCACATATGTATCTCTGATGTGCAAATAAATGTGATAAATATTATGCAAAGTTAGCATGATATAGCTTTGAAACAGTGGAACTTGCAGATTACACACAGCCTGTGCCCCTAACAGTGATCCCCTACTAAGCCATGTGTGGTGACACAGGTAGAAATTATATTAAAAAAGACTACTAAAGTTAAGAAAAGTAAATAAGTGTACTTGATATTCATCTTCAACTCTAAATGTATATTCATGGTTAGCAATCACATGGCCACAGGTAGAACAAAGATCTGAAATTAAAAAAATTAATAGTATATATACATATTACTTATCATGATAAAGCCAATTATACTTATTACATTGTTTTTAAGATATCTCAAAATCTTGATAAATGTAACTATATATTTTACTCTATTGCGGTTGATAATACCAAACAAATTTTAAAAAATCACAATAAGTTAAACCTCTGTTAATCTTACTTTTAATCTGTTTTTGTGGACCCAATATTGAACCAGAATGATTAGAGACTTTTCATAGAATAATTAAGACAAAGTGCTCTCCCTCTGTCATAATTAAACTGGTTTACACTCCTAAATAATTACGTTCCCTCAACTTTTGTAGTGGTATATCATAAACCGTTAATTGAATATATTGTGTGATAAAGCTCAAAAAAAATATGGAGAACCATTTCCTGATTTCTACATGTACACAAACTAGACGTGCTTGTAAAAAATCTGGTCTGTTTTTCTTGTTGTGCATTTACGTGTGTTTTTTATGACTCTGTCTATTGCCAAAATACATTTTAAGGAACTGAAACTTTATTTTTTACTGCAAAGAATATGCATATCATTATTAGTTATTTAAATATTAAAACAAGAATTCCACAGATTTAAATGTCTCGCCTGGTTAGTGTTTGATCGAGTAGAAAATACATAACTTTAACATAAACTTTAACATTTTGACATGCCGCCGCTGCCTATGACGACACTGGAAAAGTAACAACTAAGCCTCGCCTTATTGCAATGTCAGACTCGACAATTACGTTGATATGTTATGATTTCTTCATCATCGTCGTCTTCTTCCGTACATTGCCTATTTGTTATACTTATAACATCTAATTTACCACAGTCGTGACAACCAGCAAAATTCATTAAATACGATCCATTATCCATACAGGTGGTACCCTGTAAAGTACAAAGACCAAAATCACCAACATTATAGTAATACATCAATGAAAAATTACCAAGTCATGGTTGGCAGTTGTTTTTAAAAAGGATTGTTAGATTGTTAAATCCATACTTACAAGACAAAACACACATTTTAAGGAAAAGTATATAATACGCACATTTTTTTAACTGTTCGCGAAAGGCATACAGACTGCTCATTGATCATAAGACCAAAGGTTTAGACAGTAAACTCCCCTAATCCACCATTTAAGTTACTGTAACTAGTAGGAGTCCCAATTAAAGCTGTATTAAGTTTTTCCTAAGCATAAAATAAAACGGCAAATTCATTTTTCTTAACTTTTTTTTTCTGAAAAATGTAATACTTGGTTCCATGATAAAACCTTTACTTACGATCTGTAAAAGATCTTACTTTAGAGCATTGGTCATGTGATTTTTTCTCAAAAACGAAGCAGCATCAACAAACACAGCTAATTGCCAACGACATCGGAAGCGGCGATACGGTAAGTAAACAAGTTGATTAAAATATCATTTATAACTGCATGAAGGGATAAATAACATAATTGGATTTAGTTTGTCCCAGTTCGTCTTGGTTCTTTTCTTTGCTTTCTTTCTGTCTACGCCAATGTTTACTTACATAGAAGACTTCTGTGCAAGCTTCAAGCTGATAATGAACTTACAAAACAGTTGCCCCAAGCTTTTAGGATTTCCATTCATTATGAGCCAATAAAAGTGAACTTAAGAAAATGAATTCCACAGATCGTAATAACAACCAATTTATATTGATAAAACTATTTTAACAAAAAAAAATTAAGTTATTCAGAAACAAGTACATAAAATTATATTATATGAGGTGCCGTTTTACTATTTATTCAGTATTTTGTGATATCACTAATTCGAAAAAGTGATATCACTAATTCTATTTTTTTGATATCACTAATTCGACTTGATTTATTGATATCACTAAATAAAATTATTGATATCACTAAATAAAATTATCGATATCACTAAATAGAATTAGTGATATCACTGATTCAATTTGATTTAGTGATATCAATAAATCGAATTACTGATACCAATAATTCATTGACGAGAAATGAAAATAAGGAGTCCTCCCTTAAAAGTACTACTGAAGCAAATCTGAAATTAAATATTTTGAGAGACATGTGATGTGGTTGTCAGATATTTACACCAAAAAATATAAAAAAGTGTGTCGTTTTTATAGTTATTTATATATATATATATATATATATATATATATATATATATATATATATATATATATATATATATATATATATATACCCAATTACATTAAATAATTACCCAACAGTGATCGATAATACGAGTTCAAAATTCACAATTAAATCGTAGCTGTACTACATAATATTGAGTTTAAATAAAAAAAAAAACTTTCTTTTCAAAGATGACACTTAGTCTTATATCTTACTACATAAAATGCACCAAGTAACAACAAAATATTAAATAAAATGTTGATACAAAAAATCAAACGACGCGCAATAAATTTTAAGGGAGTGTCATTGTGCTATATGATTTGGTGATATCACTAAATCGATTTTTTGATATCACTAAATCAGTTGATTTAGTGATATCAAAAACTCGAATTTGTGATATCACTATTTCGAATTAATGATTTCACTAAATTATATTAGTGATATCACTAAATAAAAATGAATTTGTGATATCACTAAATCGAATTAGTGGTATCAAAAAATCAAATTATTGATATCAATAAATCAAATTAGTGATATCACTAAATATTTTGTGATATCACTAATTCCATTTAGTAATGTCACTATTAAAATTAGTGATTTTACAAAATACTGAATAAATAGTAAAACGGCACCTCATAATATTAATATATTTCCGAAAAATAGAAACAGAAGCATTCTTTATTTCAATGGGTAACTCATTCCAGTCTCTTATAGTTTGTGGTAAAAAGCTTTTAAAACAGAAATTTGTCCTACATAAAATAGTGTTTAGATTTTGACTACTTCTGGTAGAATATGAACGTAATTCGTCGTGTCTAAAAGTAATAAAATCTTTAAGATAGCCAGGAGTTCAACCATGATACATTTTATAAAACTGGATTAATCTGCATTGTTTTCTTCGCTGCTCAAGAGTTTCCCAACCAGTTTCCCGACAAAGCAGAGTTTGGCTAGCAAGTTTGGTAGCTCCCGTAATTATTCTAGCAGCATTTAAATTAAAATTTTCAATTTGATCTTTTAAATCCTCCGTCAAATTATCCAAAACAATGTCAGCGTATTCTAATAATGGACGAAAATATAATACATGTATAATAATCCAAAAAAAATAACTTGCTATGCGAATCTACAATTGCAGTTAAAAATTTATGACATTTTTAGACAGAAAAATGGTCAAGCTAAATGCAACAGCTCCGAACAGCGGCCAACATTCGTACCTTTTTTTTTCGCTTTCTGTTTCGACCTAATCCGGAACAATTATAGCAGTAGATATTAGTATAACACTTCAATAAGAACATGTTTCTTTGATTTTGTTGGTGAAAAGCGTGAATAGATTTATTAATGAATTATACAACGGAATATCTTATACATACACGATCTGGATATTCTTCCTTTACACACTCGTTACACATTCTGTCTTCGATACGACACGCAAATGTCTTCCAATAACTTTATTTGGTCGTTAGTTCCTGAATAAAATACAAGGTATACTTATCCACTCTTGCAACTCTTTATTCAAACATAATGTATACACATTTCGTATAATTTACTCGGGTTATGAAACATCACGCCCCGGTGTCAACGGAAATTGTGTACAGTTAAATATAATCTTGGTGAAATCTTGTTGACCGAGCCATTCTGAAGAAGGGATAGGGTGCAAAAGAAATCATCTTCTCCCAAGCAATGACGAAAGAAGAAAATTGATTTGATATTTGACATCTTCAGTGTCTTAAGATAATAACGTGTTGATTTTTTGACTGAGTTTGGTAAAAGATTAGTTAACAGGTTTTTGCGTGAATTTAAAAAAAAATCCGAAATTATCATATAATTGTTATATCATGATTTTATGTAAAGAAAATGCTATTGAATCTTCAGATTTGATGTTGACTTGAAATGTCCTTACAATTTTGGTCGTGATCATATGTCAAGGTTTTTTTTTTTTTTTTTTTTTTTTTTTTTTAAAAAATTAAAATGCATTTCGGGAAACATATAAGCTGGTTTCAAGACCTTTTACTGTTTATTTCATTTTAAAAATGATGAGCATTGTGAGATCTAACGATATTTAATCAAATTAAAAAAAAATAGCAGACAACTTTTTTGGAGTTATTGCCCTGGAATATTGTACATGTATTTTCTTGTGAATTGGATAGTTTTAGGGCTTTTTACTTGAACATTTTAGGTAGGTCAACAATAATAAATTGCAAAATTTGGTCAGTAATGGAATATCTAACGGAGGAGAAAGTGTTTTAAATATTAGTTTATTATAGTTCATGTAGGAGTTATTGCCTATCATTTCTAGCTCACCTGACCGAAAGGTCATGTGATCTTATGGCATTGCGCGGCGTGTGTATGTGCGTGTGTGCGTCGTTAACACATATTTTCGACTTCTCCTAAAAAACTGCTGGAAAGATTTCAATAATACTTGGTCAGAAGCATATACGGGCCAGTGCAATTCATATTTGTTCATGGCGTTGTCATGGCTATCAAAACTAGGTCGAGGTGACCTAGGGGTCCAAAAATCTTTAAAAATCGTCTTCTCCAAAACCGATAATGGGAGAAAAAATCTAATGTGATATCTGGCTTCTCTAGGGCCTTAAGCCTATAGTTTGTTCATTTCGTGAAATTTGGTCGAAAAATGGGTTACGCGTTTTTGCGTTTAATTTTAAAATTTTCGTAAAATGGCTTCAAATTGTTATAACTTGACTATTTGAACAGATATTGACATGGGGTTTTCAGTTTTGACTTTTTCTTGAAATGACCTTTGAAATAGGGTCAAGGTCACAAATCAAGGTCATGACCTAATTTGTGATTTATGCAGTTTAAGGCAATTTTCTTGCAATTTTAAAGAGATATATGAATTCAAAACATTGTTAAAATGTTCCCCATGACAAAATTTAAAAAGATACCAAGTTTCGTAACTCGTGGACTTTATATAGAGGTGGACTCTATAGCAGGTTATACTGTATATAATAATCCATGTAGGAGTCGTTGACCCTGAAATGTTATTTTTGGCTTATGAATACTAAAATTGTGCAATAGCTTGAAAACTATAAGCTTTTTGTATAGGCATGTATATTTGAATATTGTAGGTATTGATATGACAATCATTTAGATATATGGTTCAAGGTCATATGTTGAAAGGTCAAGGTCATAGCTGCATACATGTACTGAAATTGTTAAGTATCTCAATTATCTTGAAAACTATTAACTTTTTGTATAGTCATGTATATTAGAATATTGTAGGTATTGACATTACCATTATTTTGATATATGGATCAAGGTCATATGTTGAAAAGTCAAGGTCACAGCTGCAGAAGAAGACTTAAATTGTAGTTGTCTTTGAAAACTATTAACTTTTTGTATTGGCATGTATATTAAAATATTGTAGGTATTGACATGACGATCATTATGATATATGGTACAAGGTCATATGTTGAAAGGTCAAGGTCACAGCTGCAAAAGAAGAATTAAATTGCTAATTATCTTGAAAACTATTAACTTTTTGTATAGGCTTGTATATTAGAATATTGTAGGTATTGCGACAACGATCATTTTGATTTATGGCACAAGGTCATATGTTGAAAGGTCAAGGTCACAGCTGTAAAAGAAGACCAATTGCTAATTATCTTGAAAACTATTAACTTTTTGTATAGGAATATATAAGAATATTGTAGATATTGATATGAGGATCATTTTGATATATGGTACAAGGTCATAAGTTCAAAAGGTCAAGAACACAACTGCAAAAGAAGACTTAAATTGCTAATTATCTTGAAAACTATTAACTTTTTGTATAGGCATGTATATAAGAATATTGTAGGTATTGATATGACGATCATTTTGATATATGGTTCAAGGTCATATGTTCAAAGGTCAAGGTCACAACCGAAGGAAGACTTAAATTGCTAATTATCTTGAAAAATATTAACTTTTTGTATAGGCCTGTGTATTAGAATATTGTAGGTATTGACATGACGATCATATATGGTTCAAGGTTATATATGTTCCAAGGTCAAGGACATAGTTGCATTAGTATACTGAAAATTTGTTAATGATTTGGAAATTATTTATTGCATTACAGTTACTTCATGCATATTATAAAAGCTAATTATAAATGAAATGTGAGTGGATATATTTCTGATAAAGTTTTGTGGCAGTTCTTAACTTGAGAAAACTTGTAAAGTTTCAGTACCAATTATATTGTCTCTTGCGCGTTGCAAACAATTTTGGACATATCCTCAGGTGAGCGTTAAGGCCCATCGGCCTCTTGTTAAGGAATTTGCCAGTTTTGAATGTTTTCTTGATGACTTTATATATATATATATATATATATAAACAATAATTTGGAAAATAATCAACAAGGAATGGAACATATAACAATGAAGAAATAATTTTGTTATTAGTTCTTCAATGCTACATGTAAATGCCAGAACATTGTAGTAGAGATAGACACTACAGCTTTTCTATACATCTCGTTTAACTTTCTTTGTCTAATTTTGTTTATATGTTAAGTCTTTTACTATTATTTTTTCTCTTCCACATCCTATGGATTTCAATTAAAATATGCTTCCTTACTGTTATTGAAATTTTTACCACAAACGAAGTACAGAAAATGGAGAAGTCTATATATATATAACAATGTGAGAGGGGATATATATATATATATATATATATATATATATATATATATATATATATATATATATATATATATATATATATATATATTTAAAACTGGTTTTGGAAAAAATTCTTTTTATTATAAATACATGTATTACATAAATAACACTGTTACTAACTGATTGTAGAACTAAATTCTGAAAAAAAATCAAGTTGAGCAACTTTTTTTAATCTTTTAGTATCGATTACGATTATATATTTTTGAACTTGATTTCTGTGTTTTGAACATCAGGTACATTTTGACTATCAAAGAGTATAAAGACTATCTAAATATATATTTTAGTGATTTAGGGAATTAAATAGTTCAGATCTTTGACGAATAAAATTTGGACAATCAAATAAATAGTGTTTGGTGGTTTCAGTTTTTCCACAGACATAGTTGGGAGAATCTATTATCTTTTTCTGGAACAGATGACTATTTAACGTACTACAATTCATTCTTAAGTGTTCGTGAAGGACTTGCTCCAATCGAACGCCTTCAGCAAAAAAACTTCGGAATTTGAACTTATTTCTATTCAGATATGATTTAAACCTATATAAAAAGAGTTTCTTAATTCCTCTGGAATTTCATTCCATTGTCTAATTATAGAGAATAAAAATGAATAAAAATATTGTTTAGTTTTACAGAAGATATGTACGAGATTGTCCTGCTGTCATATATTGTAAGAATGTGTTTCAAAATTGTGAGGGGGTACTATATTAGAAAGATATTATGATACATCTTATTAAAATAAAAGAAGTTTGTGTTTTTTACGTCTGTCACTTAGTGATTCCCAGCCAGATTCCTCAGCTTTGCAATCATGAAAAATAATATCACGCGTTTTACGATGTTTTATACATGTATATTTAATGATAAAATAATAGAAGATTTTCATCTGACATATGCAAGTGATTTCTTATTTTTTGAAGTGAATGACAGAGGTCAAGTTAATGTCAAGTTCATTAAAAAAAATCAGAAAATTGAAAAACTTAATGCAGTTTTAAGACATAATGAGGCAAAGGTCAAAATTATGCCTTGAGAAACCAAAATTAAACCTTTTTGAAAATAATGCAAAATTCTTTCAGAAACCAAACATATTTTATGTGATTTTAAGATTGCCTTTTGCGATATTATCAGCCTTAGGTCAAAGGTCATATTCTTAGCTACGAAGTTACACAAAAATGTTGGCATTTCCTTGCTTTCCGGTTGATACATAGTTTTTGCTATTAATTTTCTTTTCTCTTTATCGATGAATTGTCAGCATTTGTAAACGGATATCAATCTACTCTCTGATTCATGTCTGTCTTAGCACTAGTTTTTTCTTAAGGTTTTAGAAAAGAAACCAGTAAAGTTTTTATTATGACATAGGTATTTTGTCGTAATTAACTGACACCAAAGTAACTTGCCATCTTAGCTGGAGTATAAAATTCAGAGCGTTTTGTAATCCCTGTGGGAATTTAATATGGTGAAACATAGCCACTCTTAATACGGAAATAGAAATTGAAAAATGTTCAACGATTAAAAATCTCTTCGATTTTTTTTAAAATTTGTTGTCATATCAAGTATTGTTAATTTGATCGCATGGGTTAGATTTCACGATAATTTTATTTAAAATAGGAATTCTAAATTTCACAGAAAGCTTAATAAATATTGCATAATAATTTTAAGAAATTAGGTACAGGTATTAATACCCTTAACATTTTAAAGTGATATATGGATCTTATTACCATACATGAAGAGAGCATAATGACCCCACAGCTGTGTCGTGTTACATTATATATTCGGGGTATTATTTCTACCCCAACTTTTAAAATCAAAGTTAAAAACAACTTTGTTTTAGTGGGAGAAGGAGGATTACTATACGTGTATAAAATGAATGATTATTTAAAGATGATTAGGAGTGGAGATAGGTGAGTTGAAACAGACATTTAAATAACTTTAATATTAAATTTATGCATGTCTTTACTTTCAGTTTTTTTAAGAAGAGAGTTGTTAGAGAAAATATAAGAGTTCCGATTTTTTATCTTCACTAAAAATTGCTGTATTACGATAATCAATCATTTTACATTTTTAATGATAAATTGCACTAACGTTTTAAAAATGGACTATTCTGTTATATTCTCATTTGTTTCCTCTCTTTAGTTTCATTTGAAAATAAAGTTTTCATTGTTAAAGAAATCTATTAAATATTTTTTTATCATTTTAAATAACTTCCTGTTAAGTTATTTAAAAAAGTTAAAAAAAAAAACATTTTTTAAACTGCATATGCATTGCCACTTGACACTAAAAAGTGAAAATCTGCCTAAATCTTTCAACTTCTGAATGTATCCTTTACATGCATTGTTTCATTGACAAAAATATTGTGAATGTAATAATTAGCGTAAAACAAACGATAACAGAGAAAATTACATCAAAGTGATTTTTTAAAATTAGTACTGAAAATTCGTATTTATTATAATTAATTATATATTAGTTTATTCTGAAAATTGAAAATACAAATGTGAAGTTAAAAAAATGAAGCACATAATCGTTTTTCATATTTTAAACTGAGATTCTTGACAATTTTGTGTAAATTGTTAATATGTGAAGTAAAATTGTATTTTTTGACATCCTGCCTTCAAGACCCTAGACAATTTTTGATAAGCTTCATCCATATTTTAATTTGTTTTATTTAGAATAAGTTGTTTATTTTAGGACTTTTTACAAAACCTTTTATGCTGCTTGTCGTCCAAAGGTATATTTAATATACTGTATCTTTTGTGAAGAAACTTTAAGATTGGATGAGGAAAATATTTATTATTAAAGAAGGGAAAATGTTCACGATACATGACTGTTATAATGTTTTATTAAATCAGAGGTAAAAATTTTGGTTTCACTGATATCGACAGCATTTCAATAGCGTGTTGTGTTTTGTATTTTTCCAGTTATCATGTATTGTTTATATAGTCTATCACCTGTAGAGCATTATTTCTGATGTTGATAATTCAAGTTCCTATTACCTGGCACAGAAGCCGTCAAAAATGCAGGAAAATCTGGCCGACCTGTGACTGTAACAGCCAAGGCAAATGTCCTAAAATCAAGTCTTACAAATACCTGTTAAAGTTTAATGTGACATTTGCGCACAACACAGAAAATCATTCTTCATCAGTAACACTAGGGACCGAAAAGTTTGATAGATAAAAAACACAAACCAAACAGTTGAAAATTGATGAATTTAAATTTCCAAAATTATATGAATCTAAATTTGCTAAGGAATGCTTTGCACGAGGTAACAAACCTGAGTTTTAAATAGATTTTATAAATTAAGACGGCTGAAAATTTTGCTATTTGTTAATAATGTATTTATTCTCTATATTGTAACAACAAATGGTTTTTGAGGATTGAAAATTTATAATTATTATTATTGATTATAAAATTTCAAAATTTGACCAGGCACCGTAGTAACTGTTAGTGCTTAGTAATATACTATTAATCGGCCACCAACATTGCCACTTATTTTACAAGTAGTGGTCCATAAATACGCTCAAATAAAAAAAAACCTATTTAACCAAACAAACCATTGCAATAATATACAAACAATATATGTAACCGTAAAAATATAACAGGAAAAAAAATAACAAAATTTTATTATTAATGTTTGGATATTAACCTCCAGATCAATACTATGCTTCAACGAAGCTAGTTAAAACATGGTTTGAAATAGTAGAATACCTATCTCCTCTATACAACCTCGGGAAGTAGACGTCATTGTTTCTCTTTTGCGTTATCATTCGTTATTATTACGAAGAAATTAATTCAAGTGTAAGTGAAATCAATTTAGTAAATTCGGAGTAATGTTAAAACTGGGATATGTAAGTAGGGAGACGTGCAGTCTTCAAACATTTTTGAAGATTTCAAATTTTGAACTTGCGGTTATTGTGTAGAACTTTGATAAGTTTTAATTTTTAATTTTTTGAATACCGGCTCGAACATAGCGGTGACATTTACTAATCTGTAA
Organism: Tegillarca granosa; assembly: GCA_029721355.1. Taxonomy (NCBI): domain Eukaryota; kingdom Metazoa; phylum Mollusca; class Bivalvia; order Arcoida; family Arcidae; genus Tegillarca; species Tegillarca granosa. The sequence goes on from CM056595.1 coordinate 12,958,772, forward strand.
GATCTCGCTTTTGTCCAGTCTACCACCAATGCACCCATTAATGTAAGTATAGAGAAAATTTTGAAGGCTTGATAATTTGCGCCTGATACCCTGATAATATATTAAATATTATTAACCATAAAACCCTGAAACTTAAACTATAGAACCAGTATTAGCTAAAGGAAAACGTGTCTACATTACCCAAATTGGTTCGATTTGGTCATGTTTATTCAATCACCGATCGTTTTGTTTAAATTGCTTTCTCAAATATATTGTTATTACACACTAAGAAAATAGAGAATGCACTTTATGCCACACTGCTTGTGACCAGTGAAAGACAATACTGATACAAGCTCGTCCTTATTAATACACAAACTGGATAAAATGGATTGAATATTATAGTCAAAATAGACTTCAACTAGTCTACTAAAAAAACACGAACATCATCATAAAAACCTTGTCTTTATGAAACACACATTGTTACATTTATTTATTATGTTGCATGATGAAAGGCTTTCGAATACAGAAAAATAATTTTAAAATCATTATGAGACTGAGAAATTATTATAAACAAAGTCTTTGCGTATATTGTTAAGAGAACGCTATCAAAAAGCAACTCTAAAATTATATTCAAAATTAATGATTTATTAGCACAAAAATTACTAATGTTTATACAAAAATATGTTACAAAATTCAATACCATGATAATCAACCCATTAAAAATATGTCATATAAAACTAAAAAAAATAATTTTAAAGATAAATTAAGACATTTTAGTTGACTAGTCATGTGTGACACTTGACAAAATGTGTCGTTGGAAGTCATACCAGTGAGAATATCATTACCAAGTTACTGGCAATGATAACAAACTAGAGACAAACTCTCGTACAATACACTAGAGACGATAAAGATGAGAAAGTTTTTATAACAGGAGAAAAAATTCTTGCACTGACTGTTTTATGTACTTGATCTTAATACAAAGTATTTTAAATAAGATAATTTAAATTATTAAAACATCTTTTCTTCACTTACGTTCCCATATACATCTAACATAAAACAATATAGTTAATAAAAAGTGGTATTCAGTATGGAACTCATAAAACAAAGTGATAAAGCAAGACGATAAAATAACAAATACATTTTCATAATCACGTGCAAACACAATTAACTTTTAACATTTACTTTTGCTTTTTTTATTAAGTTGGCTTTGGAAAATTAAGAAATAATAATCTTTGAAGTTTGGCGCATAAAAGGGTTACTAGCTTTGGATTATTTAAAAAATATTTTTCTTAATTTGGAGTTTTAGATTTTCTAGAAATCAAATCAAAGGAATGATACAATTATGACAAATATTCCAAAAATAATGTAATATATTATGTGAAAGGGCAATGTTCTGATACAATCTGAACTTGTTAAAGTTATGCTTGTTATTTTTCCTTTATACTGGCACTCATAGTCACCAAAAGAGTTAACATTAGAGAGTATAACAGAAGCTGACCCTTCTTTATCTGTAGTCATATTGATTTGTTCGTTGTTATTTGTGTCGCAATAGGGTTTTGTGCCTTTCATTTGACAATACCCAACGTTGTACCCAGGTGGATGTTTTATTGTTATAGTTTCTGGACTTTGGTAATTAGCAACTGTGCATTTGAGGCCATTTTTGTCATGTAATTCCAATCTCAATTCCGCAGCTGCTGAAATATAAAAATAATGAAACTTTAATATGACATTTTTATGAATAAGGTGTCATTTTCAGTAAATAAAGGAACAGAGTCGACTTATTTTTTTTAATTATTTACTGTCAGCATAATTAGGAGCTCCCGTATTCGAAACATACATATAACTGCTTTTTGTGCTTTTTTATCGTTCAAATGTAAAAGGTGAAACATTTCGCATCAATTTAATTTTATTCCCTTTCTTGAGAGTATTTGTTTCTGTTTTCATAAGGGTAAATTTGAAATTATGACCGTCGAAAAATATTTATCGTTTGTTAATTTAACTGTTAATATAGTTTCCTTAACATCCCTTTAAGGTGCCGAAATATTTTTGTCGCAGGCAAAAGATTATAGGCGAGTACATTTTTTTTGTTATCCGTAACCCCGTATTCAATTACGCAATTATATATGTGTTGATAATATTGTTATACATGCTTAATTTTGTTTAACAAGCTGTAGGTCACATCTGATTACGGATGAGTAAGTCTATACTTCAGATAATCATAAAAAATTGAAATAAAATTACATGTATTTAAATAACTTTGATAAAACATTAAAGGCTCAACTTTAAGCAACGGAAACTTTCTTCAATAAAACTGCACAAGGAACTTCATTGAATTTAAGTCATTTACTTATAATATGTCAGAATTCTTTTTAACTTAGGTAAGGGTATTTCCCTTTAAAAATCTACAATCAAATTTTTCTCTATTTCCTCGACATAATACATAACGATCTTCCGCCGCTTCTTACATGGCCTTTAAGAAAGAATTTTGTTCAACTACATACACAATTTTCCCTAGTTCAAACCCTCTTTCCTAACCTCTCAACTTCTCCTATTTTTTTCCTATCTCTACATAAAATTCTTGAAATTCTAACATCTCATAAACTGATGTTTTCATCAGTTTATGATAAAAACATCAGTTTATGATCGTTTCAAGAAATGGCAGGCACTTTTTTAAAAAAAAATTCCAAAATATATTTTGTATCTGTCAGGTAAATGTGGCAAGAAACAGAAAATCATTTGGCACGGACAGAATAAGCCAAATGATTTTAACTTTGATAAGAAAGTTATGGAAAGGAAGTAAAAGTAGTTAATGTAACATTTAGACTTAACAATTAGGTAGTTTTCCAATCCAAAACAAATTAAAGTTGTCAAGATAAGCAACTGTATCTGCTTGTTTCACCATAAACTTTTCTGGGTGGTATACAGTATGCTGTTTTATGATGTATTGCTTACTAACAACATATTTGTTGGTTGGATGATCAGATATATCCAATGAATAACTGTAGAGAAGGCAGGCGAAACAAATTATTAGCGTTTACACTTTATTGTTATCCGTAACCCCGTATTCAATTACGCAATTGTATATGTGTTGATAATATTGTTTTACATGCTCAATTTTGTTAAACAAGCTATCGGTCAAATCAGATTACTGGTGCGTAAGTCTATACTTAATGGAGAGATAATAAAAATTATTTTGGTGTCAATTGTAATGACTGTTTTGCTTGACGTAGCGCTTCAAACGGTTTAATTTTACCTTAAACAGATATTTCACTCCGTATAGTTTTTAGGGTGCAGATTAAATATCAGCAACAGAAAACTCTCCTATACAATATATAATAAATACCTGCTAAATTTTGATGTGCCATATGTGCACATTTCGGAAAATCATTCCTCATCAGTGACACTAGGAGCCGAAAATTCGATAGATAAAAATAAAACATAAGCCTAACAGTTGAAAATTAATGAATCGAAAGTTCCAAAATTATATCTATTTTATTAGTTTACATTCTTATACTTTTATAAAGAGGTATGACTCTGACAATGAAAAGCGACTTTGACTAAATAACGCCCATCAGGAGAAACAAATATCAGTAACGGGGAAGAGTCACGGTTTATTTAAACTCCAAATAGTGTACGTTTATAAGATTCTATTTTACGAAAAAAGATAGAAATAAATCCTATACAAAATAAGGAAAAAATTTCCCGGAAAAAAGTTTCATTGCAAGATTTAATGCAACCAAAGAACGAAGTACGGTATTTCATGTCAAAAATAAAATCAACACAAACATACCAGTCACATAAATTGATTCGGAAATCGTTATCCAGCTTTCCAAATAAAATTTGGTTAAAAATTTGGAACAGACCATGGGCTATTAGTTGCACACATTTGATGGTACTGTCGAAAAACTATATTGAATAATATCGTAAAAATATGTTCATATACATATCGGCTAAAAACTCAAAAGAATTTAGATTTCACAATTGCTTTTTACCTTTTGTGATTTATCATCCGATGTAGTAGCCAGCCAACATTATACCACTATCAGTAATGTTGTAACTGTAACTGCAAAATAATGTTGATGGCCACTCATTGGTCTAAACAGAGTTGGTTTTCAATGTTAATAGATTTTTCACGACAACTTCTAGATAATCGTTTGAAGAAAAGAATTGTTATATAACCCAGGTTCCCAATGTATGAGTCATGATGGTGTCTCCCGACTAAACATTAAAAAAAGAGTTGTTTCGACATACTTAAATGTCTGGCTATCCCATGGAGCACAATGAAACAAAAAGATTATATATATATATATAGACATTAAAAGAAATGCCGTGTTTAAGAAAACGTTGTTTTTCTGTTTGCATATATTTAGAAGTTCCGCATCTCAAATCATCACACTATGTTACTTGTTGTTCTCGGACGAATCAATTTCACTTAAATAGTGAGAATTGTTTAGATTACGCTAAAATATTTGTATACTTGGATCGTGAATGGTGCATTCGGGATTATGTTAATATTTTCTTGCTTTTCTTATTCCTTTGTCAATTAATTATGATGGTAAATTTTGTTTTAATAAGTTTTATTTTAATTTATTCTGTCTAGTAGATCAAATTTGTTCATCCGCAAAAATTGTAAATTATATGTGACATGCACTGTCGAATGTTACGTCTTGTGTGATGTGGGTGACACGATGAAAAATTTAGAAAATGTTTAAAACGTTTTAAAAAGTTTGTATTGTTCCAAAAATTTAATACATAACATTAATACAATTTAATACTCTTTTTGCACAGTTAAATATATTACTTAAGAAATGCATAACAACAGAATCTTGAATTGAATTATTTTGGATTTGCATAGTACATTAAATTATCAATTTTAAAAACGGGAACCAAATATTACATTTTCAACATTATCTATCATTTGATGTACCAACAACGTTTTTCATTATATAGCTTTTATTGCTTTAATCCCTTTTTCAATTATCCATTAATATGTAGGTTCTGGCTACTTCACAATCGCGACAGACGTCAGTCAAATTATTTGGTTACACGCCTCACAGTTTGTGAATAGTTTGCTATGAATTAAAGTTGAATACTTGTCCAATCAAGTTTATAGGATTAAATTCCTATTTAAAGAATTGAAAAAAAATTCAATTGCATTATTATATGTTTTTCATAAGTATAATTGCTATGAGCCCTTTGTCAATTATCCATTAAAATGTAATTTTTGGCTACTTCACAGTGATGATACTTGTCAATCAAATTTATTGGTTACACGCCTCCCAGTTCATGAATAGTTTGCTATCAATCAAAGTTGAATACTTGTCCAATTAAGATACATCAGCTAATTGTAAAACGTTGTTGCAACGGTGGGGTATATGAGGAAATGATTTGAATTATGATTGTACTGTTCGATGTAACCTTTAAATTTACTTGTTTTCCGCTCTCTCTCCCTCTCTGAATCAGCTTTCAATTATTAGTAATTGATACTTTCGATCCATCACGAGATCACTCCATCCACAGATGTGTATTTTAGACAATATATAGATTAGGGATGGTAGGAAAAAATAAGTAACTGGTATCCCAGTTACAATCTCTAGTTGTCTAGTTTTTATTATTATTATTGCAAATAGTTTGTGTCTTATTCTGTTATGATTGTTGGGAACAGGGAATCTTAAACTAGATATATGTATTTTTTATAACGATCCTGTTCTCAATCTATGTAAAAAATTATAGTGCTAATTAATTTGCTTCTTTTTAAGTTCTGCAAAGGTGGACGTGTCCTGATTACTACTCCCTAAGTATACAAATAATGTTTCTTTAAAATCTTAAAACAAAGCACGTCTAATTATATAATCCAACTTATATACAGTAGAACTTCGATGGCTCGAAGTCCAAGGGACTTTGACTAAACATTCGAGCCATCGGGGGGTTCGAGCGATCGAACATCGAGATATGATTGGAGGTTCACGTTCTCATGTTTACCGACCGTTAAAGAATCTTTAAATTTGTTTCACATGTAAATAAACTAAAAGGTCAAATAATGAAAAGTCCGAATTAAAATTCCATTATTTATCACGAATTTAAAAAAATTAAAAAGAATAAAATGTCCCAATTAAAAATGCAAAATTCATTTCAAATTACATGTTGACCTGCAATCTGCCGTATGATGTTATATGGCTACGGGGTTAGAATATGGCACTTTATTTTAATTTCTACAGGTGATGATACAAAATAAACTTTACTTTATTCTTTGTTGCACATGTAATACTTTAAAGAAAAACAATACAAAACAGTTTTTACCAGAAGTTTTAATCACAGGAATAAACGATAATACACATTGTTATACATATTCCAAGTGCATGTAAATTACAGAATCCTGAAGTGCAATCGTAAGGCACGAGCGACTGAGGTGTTTTAAAAATAGCGATCAAACACTTCCGTGTGTCGTCATGGGATTAAGAGATTAAAGAAATGAGTTTATCGACGCTCTAAGTAGGTGAATTAATAATTAATTAATTAATTGATTTTAGGTAACTGTCTAGATTAATCATTTCGTTCCACTCTATTACGTTTGATGAAATCTGTAATATGGCTTCAGCTTGTGTTTTGTTTACAATGACCACGACCACATCAACTGTATTCGAGCGAAAGAAGTTGAATTTTCACTAACTTTATACTTTTGAAAAATATTTATTGTTCGAGCGAGCGGGGGTATTCGAGTTAACGAAGTTCGAGCCATCGAGGTTTATTTATATAGGATATAATAGGAAATTGGTCGGGACCAACAGATGACTTCGAGTTATCCGGGGTATTCGAGGCAACGACGTTCGAGCGATCGAAGCTTTACTGTATTTAAAATTTAAAAATAATATATTATTTGTTTCGTTAAAATTGAAAACAACATTTACATGCAGTGGATCAAGGTTTATTGTTTAGTACAGGTAGGCTACTCGTTTTCTCTTTCACACTTCCTCTAAAATACATTTTTTAAAACTTTCAAACAAATAACAAAAAAAATAAAGATATAAATTACCAAAATTAGGTGTTTTATTGTTTACAATATTTATCAAGAGATTAATGCACTTAAATTTACAGGCAATTTTTACCTCGCAATTGTTATGGTTTGCGGTAACTTACAATATAACTATCAACAATTTTAAACTAAATGCCTTTTTGTTAAATTACCTAATTACATTGCGCGTCCTGATATTCATTAAAGGTATTAATGAATGTAGATAATGTGGTTGGGTCAATACATTAATCATCAGGTGCCAAGAATTTCAATATGTTATAGGTATGTTAATTGTGTCATCAAACTAACTAGTTTGCGTTTGTTCCATTTAGTAAATTAAATATAATCTCGTTTAGAGAATCCAGATTCAAATTTTTAGTTTTTTGGAAACGTAAGATTGATATATAAAAATCCCCTTGCAAAGGCCTTATAATAAGACAAAAATAATCGACATTTAAAAAGGAGCTAATAGTCGTTAATACTATGTAAAAGCAAGACCGTGTCCTTCATGTGATCATCGCGTGTCTTCAATCAAAATGCCAACAAATTTATACAAAATATTGTGCTAAATGTATGGACATCTGATTTTATATGCTATATTATCCTAATCTTTAGGGTTCAATAAATATGATTTTGTCGCAAAAGTAGAAGCTTTCATGTGATCAGTACCGCTTTAAGATGCCAACAAATGCACAAGACGAAATATAATCTTTAAGCTAGCTTAAAGGTGGCTTAAAGATGGTTTAAATATGTCTTTTAGCCATTTTAAGCTACCTTTAAGTTGCTTAATTATGTCTTTAAACCATCTTTAAGCTTGGCTTAAAGATGGCTTAATGACACTTAAATTTTAAGCCATCCTTAAACAACCTTTAAGCCATCTTTAAACACGGAAAAATTATTAATGGCAAAAATGAATATTTATTGCTTAATTAATTACTTTATTTATTTAAGAAGTAAAAAAATGTTTGTTTTTATTTATAAAAAAAAATTATTTAAAAACAATTATACAAAATGATATTGTTAAAAAAGTTTATAATTCATATTTTTTTTAACTTTCCTGTATATTTTCAAATGTTTTTATTTTTAAAAAAATTTTTTTTTTTATTTAAAAAAAATATACAAAATTATATTTTTAAAAGGTTTATAATATTTTATTTAATTTCCTGTATATTTTTTTACATGTAAAAGTTATACTTCATTATTTATTTATATTTTTTATTATTATTATTTATTTATAATTTTATTTTGTCAATGTTATTTTTAATAATTACATCATATTATCACAATTCAATGTGTTACATCTTACCTATAACACTTGTCCTGAGCGGGGCTGGAACTAACTATCCTTTGGTTGCCAGGCACTGCATCCTTATCCATTAGGCCACGGGGTAGGATGTATAGAAAGGGACAAATGATTTATATAAACCTAAGGAAATGTGATCATGAGACAATTTCTTAAAAACCTCAGATTTGTAATAGAAATATGCAAGTTTATGTAGCTTTACTCCATTTTCAATATTTCATTTTATATATTATGATAATTTTTATTAATTTTATAGTATAAATTAATCAACCTTTATTTCTTAAGAAAAATAAATCATTCATATATCAAAGGAAGGCAGGAATGCCAAACCTCACCTGTAATATACTTATTTATCTGACCGGTAAAATCAGTTAATTAGATTGTAAATTCAACAAATAGTTATTTTTAGACATTAATATGCATTAGTAGAATCTTAATCTAAGTACACTTCTGATGTTAAAATTGTTTCATTTATTTTTGAAACAGAAAAAAAAGTTTTTGAGACTATTTTGTAAATTGAATTTGTTTATAATTGAAAATTCTAGTTTATACAGCAGCCACGTCGTGACCTCGTTTATTTTAAGTTCCCATCTGAATGAACCGTTACTTTATTTCGTAATGCCGAGTGCTTAGCGAAAGAACAGTCACTACCCACTTTCAAGTCTTGGGTCAGACCCGGCCGGGGTTCGAACCCACGACCTCCCACTTACAGAGCGAGCACTCTACCAACTGAGTGGTTTGAACAAATTAGAAATAAATATATTGAATAACCTATCTCTAATAAGGAAGAAAAAAGAACGAATGAAGCAAAATAAACTCGATGTTTTATGAGAGCAAAGATTCTGAATTAATCAGGGATAGCTTTTATGTCGTATAAGAGAGAGAGAGAGAGAGAGAGACAGTGAGAGAGAAAGAGATAGGGGGGTGTTATGCCCTGTCAGATTATAAGTTACTACACTTCTGTCGGGGAGATTATTACAGAGATCGAAGAAAATTAAATGCCCATAGAATACCACCGACAAGCGGTACGCAAAATGACAAAATATTTTCAAATATTTTTAATGTCGTCATAATATAATCTTTGTGATATTTCATTTAGAAATTTCATAAATTTATAATATAACATTGATGCAATGGGATTTAAATCTTGTGCAGACGGAGAAACCTTGGCGGAGAGAGAGAGAGAGAGAGAGAGAGAGAGAGAGAGAGAGAGAGAGAGAGAGATCTGTATAGTTGGATACCAATTATAAAGATATAAAGAAACAGCAGTAAAGAGAAAAAATATTTATAAATAACTTATAAGCTATAGATTGATATTTGTGTAAAAAAGTGTCCTCGAATTATTATCAAATTTATATGTATACGCGATTGTTAAGTAATGATAATTACAAATCAGGGGCCTGAATCTTTCGATGCAGATCTTAAACAACAAGTTCCAGCCTGGTTTAACCATGATCCTTATTTTCACCCTACCCGCTGAAAGTTATCAATTTCCAATATAAGAAATTGAAATGGTAATAAACCTATGTTGAACATGTTGAAATGAAGGATATTAACGTTCACAGTCCTGTTGTGTATTTTTACTCTTTTAATTCTTGTGTTTTTTTTAAATATTTATTTTGAATTTTTAATGTCTTAAATTTAAAAAATTGTGTTATGTACACAATTGCTTGGACTTATTATCGAGAAAGTATTACCATTTTTGTGTTAAATATTATTCAAATTTAAAAATAAGACCTTTAATGACCATGTATTTAGGTTCAAAATAGCAGGCCATTCATAGTTAATTGATTGTTCCCGGTATTAGGAATTTACTTGAAGTATTTTGATTCGGAGAGAAACCGCAGATTTATAAAAAAGTTTGAGAATCAATCATCCATGAATAATACACGTAATAGTTATCCCATCAAACAAATCACTTATTACCGATCTTTACAAGGTACACTACACCTATCATCTTCAGTCCTATATGTTTATTAATTAATACTTTAGTACTTCTGGCACAGAAATAACAAATACTTCGGCTAGATAACGTTTGATCATTCATTCATTCATTCATTCATCTATCCATCTATCATTTCATTATTTATGTCATTATTTATTTATCCAACCATCCATTCATTTTTTAATAAATATTAATCAGTTTATTTATTTATTTATTTATTCATCCATCCATTCAACCATCCATCCATCCATCGTTTTGTATTCATTTAATAATTCATCCATCCTTTATTTATTTAAATAAATTATTTATTTGCTAAATCCAACGACATGTCGTTGTTCAATTCATCTATTTATTAATTTCTTTATTAATTAATTAATTAATTAACTTATATATATATATATATATTTTTTTTTATTAAACCAAATACCTATTCTTGTCTTTCCTTTCTTCTCTCATTTTTTCTTTATTTTCTTTCTTTCTCTTTTCTTTATTGATTTATCCATCCATCAATTCACCGACTATCCTTTATTTATTTATTATTTATTTATCCATCCATCCATGCATTCAACCATCCATCCATCCGTTATATATTTATTTAACAATTTATTCGTCTTTTATTTATTTAATTAAACTATTTATTTATATATTTATTCAATCAACCATCCATTCTTTTCTTCTCTCCTTTTCTCTTCTCTTTCTTTATTTTTTATTAATTTATCCATCCATCAATTCAACTATTCATTGTTTATTTATTTATTTATTTACTAGTATTTATTTATTTATTTATTTATTTTCTATTTTATTTTATTTTTTTATTTATCTATCCATTCATCCATCCATGCATACATTCAACCATCTATCCACCCTTTAAATTTATTTAATCATTTATCCATATTGTATTATTTTATTTATTTATTTATTTATTATTTATTTATTTATTTATTTATCTATTTATTTCCTTTTTATTTCAACTTCATTTTTATCGTTTATTTATTTATATTTTTCATTTTTAAATTTGTAGTCTGCAATCAACTTCAGAGTTGTTTTAAAAAGACCTTTAAATGATTCATAGATTTATTTTTAATATCATTTAATACCATCTTTAAGCCATCTTTAAGCCAAATGGTGTAAAGGAGCTTAAATTTTCAGTGCCATTAAGCCGTCTTTAAGCCAGACTTAAAGTTCGTTTACAGTAAAAACCACATATCAAACTGATAAAAAAAGTTTGTAATACCTACCTCTGTTTTTAAATCTGATTGTATTCTGTGCTTTGAAAAAGCTCTTCACATTTTTGCATATAACATTTTCAATTCCAAAGAATTGCACTTGTAAACAGTCAGCAAATTAACTTCATTATTCAATATCATTGTTGATATCATGAAAGCAAATTCAATAATATAAACCAAAGTCAATTTCTATTCCATTTTGTAATTTTCTGATTCGGTACCACCTAATTTAATCTAAATAAAACTCTTAAATAAAATTAATTAATTGTAAATATATAAGCAATTATTGCTAAGAATTCTTGGTTTCGAAATGATTAAAAATACAGAAATGAAATTAGGTATTTTAGACAAAATTTGTTTCATTTTAAGTCTCATTAATGCTCACAAAATATATACAACCATTAAAACATTTTTGTCCTGTCCTAGATATGGAAGTTCGCGGGAATAACTAAATGGTACAGCTTTTAAAGTTTATTAATGACAACACTGCTACAAACTCGCCCTTATTAATACAGAAAATGGAGAAAATAGATTGAATACAATAGTAAAAAAAGACTTAAACTAGTGTATTTTTTTTTAAAAAAACATGAACATCACTCTACAGAAAAATCTTGTCTTTATGAAACACACATTATTACATTTATTTATTAGGTTGCATGATGAAAGGCTTTCGAATATAGAAAAATAATTTTAAAATCATTATGTGACTGAGAAATTATTATAAACAAGTTCTATGCGTATATTATTAAGAGAACACTTTCAAAAACCAACTGTAAAATTCTATTCAAAATTAATACTTTAAATCATGCTAATATAATGTATTAGCACAAAAATTACTAATGTTTATACAAAAATATGTTACAAAATTCAATACCATGATAATCAACCCATTAAAAATATGTCATATGAAACTAAAAAAAACAATATAGTTAATAAAAAGTGGTATTTAGTATGGAACTCATAAAACAAATGCGATAAAGCAAGACGATAAATTAACAAATACATTTTCATAAACACGTGCAAACACAGATGAACTTTTAACATTTACTTTTGCTTTTTGACTTTAAAATTATTACTGTATTACTGTGAAAAAAAAACTCAACACAAAAATGTTAGCGCGATCCGTTATGTTGGTATCTTTATAATTGCTTAAAGACAACTAAGTTTTGACTTTTGTTGTTACTTCAATAAATATAGATAATATATGATAAGAGACACTTAAACTAATACATGACTAGTGGTTGTTACTTTTGTACAGGTGTTTGAATTAAAAGCAAAACTAGGGTGTCTTACATTTTATAAAGTGGTGTATGTAAAACAACATCCAAAGGATCTAATAATTTAAAGATCAAGGCAAATTTTCAAAAACATATAGTATATAATTATTCTTTTTGTTGCAATCAGAAGTGTATTGAAGAGAGAACAAGCTTTGAAAATGCCTAACGATGTAAAAACAGCGGCACTTGGATAAGATCAACTTTGCCTCGCTAAAATCGTCATTAAAAAGTTCGCACGGTTGAATTCAATGCCTTAAAACATATAACACGAATAAATGTTAATTTACAATTTTCAAGCTTTAATAATAATAATAATAATAATAATAATAAAACAAAGAATGATAATTTCTTTAAAAATTTATAATATAATGAAATCCTGTTGAGATTCAGAAATTTACAATATGTTACAACTAACAAAATTTGCTTAATACAAGAAAAAATTATTTAATGTAAGAATAAAAATTACAATCTGCTGAAGAATACTTTCTATGGTTTAGTTAAGTGATGATTAGCATACTTTCCATTGTATCATATCGTCTATTTCTGGATAAAATTTGTTGAAATTTAACAACAAAATGTCAAAAAGTAAAACAAATGTAAAAATCACAATTTGTTGTGTTTCATAGTTCATAACCATATTAAATGATTATATTACATTTTTTTGGGAAAGCCAGTTAAAACACGATAACAGAGTAAGTACATCGTTTTTCCTCAATTAAAGGAAATTTATGAAAGCTTAAATATCTTCTTTGATGAGCTCTCATAACTGTTTAATTCTTAAAAAATTGATTGGAAGTTGCTACAACCCAGTTGATGTATTAATATAATTGTCATCTATTAGTGACAGGTTTTTATTAAGTCTTTAAAGATTTCGAATGCTGGAGATAAGTATAACATACATCTTACATCTAAATTATAGGTAATGTTATTGAAACTGCATGAAGTTGATGTGTCAAATGTCTAGATAATATACTCCTAGATCTCAGTATCTTTTCAAATAATAATTTAGGAAACGATAACAAAATTAAATCTTTATATAGCTATCAGGCGTGCTGTGTACTTGCCTTTTTATATGGGTATTATATGATCATAGTTCCACATCCACAACTTTGGAAGGAGTCTGTTAACCAGTTTTGCAAGCATATAAGAATTATAAAACATGTTCTAGTTTTAAATCCTAACGCGTGCTTGTGATTTCTGTTGAAGTCATTTGTTAGTATTTGGTAATCTTCGACACTTATTTGTCTACCAGCTGATTTAGAAGTGCCAAATAGGTCTGTTTTCAGTATGTTTGTATATTAACATTCAACTGTGTAAAAGTTCTTAATTTCGAGGTAAAGGTTATGCTTTATCTAAATAATATTTTACAAATGTTAAAAGGCACGTAAAATTTATTATGAAAACGGATGGTTTTAAGGTGCATTTTTTAGTACTAAGTTTCTGCTATCATTTACTGTAAGGTTACTGTTTTGCGTCAATAAATTTATTCTTTTTGTGAGAAAGGAGGGAGTATTAGTTAAGTGAGAAAATTTGGAAGGTTTCTAAGATATTTGGACATATATAAATTTGAAAATTTGCCTTGGGTCACTCTGAAGTATCTCCATATTAAACATATAATTTACAAAAATATATTTGGTTTAGGGATAAGACTTGTATGGGTTTAAGGGGCATTTGGATAAATTTGATTAGACTAGGAATGATCCACGAGATTTTTGCAATTTTAACACCTAATTTGTCTTTCAATATTTAATAAAAGAATATATTCGTTTAGAGGTTGGGACATTATAGTTTTTCTAGATATTTTTACATTTACAAATTTAAGATGCAAGGGTCACTTTTAAGTAATCACGTATATCTCTTCCTATTAAACAAAGATCAATATGGTTTAGGGTGGGTACTTGAAGTGACTTGTGCCTTTTCTTTCAAAACTCAATGCCGCAGCTACTGAAATATAAAAAATAGGGCTTTGAATATTTTTATGAGTTAGGTGTCATTTTAAATAAATAAGGACACAGACTTGGCCTATTATTGAGCTGTATTAGAATTATTTACTATTATTTATTCTGTTTATACAGATCAAACTGACAGCATAATTAGGAGCTCCCGTATTTGAAATATAAATATAACTATTTTTTGTGCATTCGTTGTTGTTAAAGTATAACAGGTGCGACATTTCGCATCAATTCTATTCCAATTTGTGAGACTGTTTGTTTGTCTTCTTTATCATATGGATAAATTTTGCTGCACCCTGCAATTTCGAAAATTAACCTAGAGTAAGTATAACACAACACGTGTGTTAAGGAATACTAATCGCTCTATTTGTATCAATAAATTAAAATAAAAAAGAATTATAACTGTCTTAAAAACTTTGTAGTTCGTTGTTTTAATTGTAAATATGCTTTCTTAAACATTCTGATAAGATGCCAAAAATATTTTTGACGTAGGCAAATTTAAGATTATAAGCGTTTACACTTTATTATTATCGTTACTTATTATTAATCATGCAATTGTATATGTGTTTATAAATATTGTTATATATGATTTATTTTGTTTAACAATACGTTTATCTGTTAACGGGTGCGTAAGTTTGGAAAATAACAAAATATATTACATGTATTTAAATAACTTTGTTGAAACATTAGCTGTTGACCTTTGACCTATATCTGTGCATGTCTGTCTATCACAAAGCAAAACTATTTAGCTCTGCAATGAAATTTTAAAGGCTAAATATATAACAAAAATACCTGTTAAATTTTGATGTGCCATATGTGCACATTCAGGAAAATCATTCCACATCAGTAACACTAGGGGTCAAACAGTTTGATAGATAAAAACATAAGCCAAACAGTTGAAAATTAAATAATCTAAACTTACAAAATGAAGCAATTAAAAATTTCTTTAATTATTAAACTGCAAAAGGGACTCTATAACTTCATTGGATTTCATTCATAATCTATTTATAAAATTCCAGAATTCTTGCCAACTATGGTAAGGGTATTTTCCTTTAAAACTACCATCTTATTTTTCCCTATTTGCTAGATATGGTATACATAACGATCCTTCACCGCTTTTTACATAACTTTTTAAAAAGAATTTTGTCTAACTACATAATTTTCCCTAGTTTAACCCTCTCCAAACCCCCTTTCCTAAACCCTCGACAAAGTACATTACTGTCCTTTATTCTCCACATAAAACTTTCAGAACTTTGACCAACTTCTACATAGGAATTCTTATAATTCTGACATCTTAAAAACTGATGTTGTACATCAGTTAATGATCGTTTCGAGAAATGGCTGGCATTTTTTAGAATCCAAAATATATTTTGTATCTGTCAGGTTAAAGTGGCAAGAAACAGAACATTTTTTGACAGGAACAGTCTTAGCCAAATTATTTTAGCTTTAATAACAAAGTTATGGATAGGGAGAAGAAGTAGCAACATTTAAACTTACCAGTTTGGTAGTTTTCCAATCCAAAACAAATTAAAATTGTCATAATAAACATTAGTACCAGCATGTTTTTCCGTAATTTTTTCTGGGTGGTAAATAGTTATGCTGTTCTCGTATGTACTGATTTACTAACGACAAGTTTGTTAGACAATCCTGAATGTCTTATTACTTATCTATACAGTAAGACAGGCGGAACAAATTATTAGGGCTTATACTTTATGGTTATCCACACCCCTTATTTAATTATGCAATTGTATCTTTGTTGATAATATTGTTATATGTGCTTAACTATTTTAACAAGCTATAGGTCACAACTGATTGAGTGTAAAGTGTGTACGTCATGAAAAGATAATAAAAAAGTATTTTTGATGACTGTTGTGAGTGACAAAGCGCTTCAAATGGCCTTTACTTTACTTTGAAAAGATATTACACTTCCGTATACAATTTTTACGGTGGATATTTAACATCGGCAACCGAAAACCGTCTTATACAATCAATTTCATTAGTTTACTTTCTTATACTTTAAAGAGGTATGAATCTGAAAACGAAAGAAAAGCGACTTTGATTAAAATAACACCCTCCAAGAGAAAACTGTACTAGAAGGGAAGGAGTTGCAATTTACGTCAGCCACAATTGCGTACGTTTACAAGGTTCTATTTTATGGAACATGATGGAAATAAATTCTATACCAACTTAAGAAATTATCTCCTGGGAACATGTTTTCTTGCAAGATTTCATACTTCCAAAGCATGGAGAATGGTATTACATTTCGAAAATGAAATCAACACAAACGTTCCAATCCTAAATGTCAATTGGATTCGGAAATGCTTATCCAGCTTTGTAAATACAATTTGATCAAACATTTGAAACAACTTTGTGCAACTTGTCATTATAAGTTTAACAATATCAGGTTTTTTCTAAATATTTTGTTGGTCTTTATAAGGACCGTTTTGTTGATTTTGCTTTGACTTTAAATTGCTTGGATAAAAAATATGCCGTCATACTATTATTACACAAGGTTTGTATCATCCTTTTTCATTTTTTTACTTTTCTTGTTTCATCGTCAAATTAATTTCAATTTTGTTTGATAAGTTTAATTCATTTAGTTTGATTGATCTTATTTGTTGATCCGCGAAAATTGTACATTCTACAAAAAAATTAGATACTTTGAGTATCAACATTTTTTGGAATTTTTGCAAATATATACATGTTTGTGCACCTCTCGGAGACCCTTTACAACTTAAGCATTAATAAATATCATTTTACATAACACATGACGATTAAGAAGACAAATGATCAGTGTTTTTAAAATCTTTAAACCATTCCAAAAATGTGATACATAATAATAATTATACAATTTAACACCCAATTGAATATGTTTAAAATGCATAACAGCGGAATCTTGAATTGAATGTACGTTAATTTAACAATTCATAAAAAACGGGAACCAAATATGTGCCTTTTTATATCATCTATCAATAGATGTTTATATATATATATATATATATATATATATATATATATATATATATATATATATATAAAATTTATCTTTTAGAGTTGAATATTGTTTTAAAATGGAGTTATTTAAACATATTGTTTTTATACACCAAAGTAATATATAATATATCAAAGATATAACAAAACAATCAAAGAATCAATCAGCTTGATTTAAATTTACTGTTTGGTTAAATTATTTTTATAAATAAACGTTTAAACGTGCAAAAATGACGAACTAAAATGAAAGGCTAACAAGATAATTGTTATTCTAGCTGAGCTAATGTAAAATGTAGTTGATGGTGGAATACTTTAATACACATTTTAGCGTTTTACAGTAATTAGAACAGGTCAAGGTACTTCATTATTTTCTTTTTTTTATATGTAAATGTCATCGATCCTACTCAGCTTGAATTAAAAGATACAACTGATGCTTCATATTTGACTTCATATTTTGAATTATATCTTTATTATGATTTCAAAGAAATAATACATTTGGAGCTATATGACTAACGTTAGGACTTTTTTTGTTATCTTTTCATTTCTATGCAGCAATATATCTGTTTCTCCTTCTTTTGGTGTATTTATTTCACAGTTAATACGAAATTGTAAAGTAAGTTTAACTTAATTTCTCAGTTTAGATTTACAGTTTTTACTTTTTTGAAGTGTAATTTGGACATAGACGTGTGTGTGTGTGCGTGTGTGTGTGTGTGTTAACAATTGAACTGTTTTAAAGCGATGTTCATTGTCAATATGAATACATGTGAATGCAAAACATTTCATTATATTACTATGCTTCCAAAGTATGTGCATTTATATTGACAAAAATATCATTTTAAAACAACTTATATTTTCGTAAAGTATTAAAAAACAATAATTCATTAATTTCAAGACTCCAAAATTCCCTTCTATAACACATGCACATCAGTAGAAGTCCAGTAAAGGCAACGGCCGGCTACAAAGAACGTGCAATTAAGACAAAGAACGTAATTTTCGATCGTCATATAGTCCACAAAATCAACAAATTTATTTTAAACTACTATTAGTATTTAATTACTTTTATCTAGTATTCCCATATCAAACTTTTCGGTCTTAGTGTCACTGATGAGGAATGAATTTCCGAAATGTGCACATCTGGCACATCAAAATTTAACTGGTATTTGTATTATATATTTTATCTAGTATTCCCATAAATATATTTTGGTAATGAAAAATCGAATCAAGAAAATGCCAAGAATATAGCTGAAAAAAAAAATTTCAATCCAACCCTATCTGTAATTACCCCACACTTGAAAAGGTGTGTGTGTGTGTGTGTGTGTGTGTGTGTGTGTGTGATACATTTTTTTGGAATGTAAATTACATGAGTATATCGTTTTCAAGTGTTCCTCCTTTCTCACTAATTGCATTCAAAATTTAGACATTTGTATTGGAAGTTGACTATTTCATGTCAAAATGGGTTTGTACAATCATTGAGACATTTCCGCATTAATTTCAATCACCACAATGTCGGGTCTAGAGAATTTGCACATTCACTGTATAAAAAGGTACATGTATAGATAAACAACATGTTTTATTGTTTGTCATATCAAAAGGTTTAGAACATTTTAATTATTGAATTAGGACAACAATAAAATTGTTAACATTAAATCGAACGAACGGTGCGTAATTCAGCATTATCAGTTTGGATTTCACACGTGGCGGATGTAACTAGCTGGACCTGAATGCTAATCTTGACAACATCCCGGGTTCAGTTACCAGGAGGAAGTTTTTAACTAACTTTGCAAGTTTTCATAGTTTTGGATTGCAATTTGAACGAGAACCGGTGGGTTTTTATTTGATGTACAGACTAAAAATATTTACACAGTTCAAAATAATATCGCCGCTGTTCCCGATGAATGTCTGAGATGCCGACATTTTCTTTAATTTTCGAAACAATAACATATGATCTTTTCTAATTAAAGTTCACGTGTTTAACAAAAACAGTAGGTTTTTGAAGGTTTTACTTTGCTTTTGGGAAAATTATCTGTACAGGGACCGGTATGTTGGTCTTTGATATACGCAACTGGACAACATGGCGGTGTAATGTCCAGTGCTGCTTGACAGAGCTCGAGAGTTTTGTACATTTTAGTCAGTTGAAACGTCTGTTGGAGAGATTAGTTTATTATTTCCAGTACATACGGAACCAAAAAAGTATTACATGTATTATATGTGGGAATTTGGTGGACATTTATTGTGTAATTATCAAAATTTTCAGTAAATCTGGATTCTGAACGGAACATTTTTACAGGTAGGAATCAACGGGTAAACAATCAACAGGTGGTCAGTAATACTTCAAGCCACGTCTCAGTTAAACAGGGGGTCTGCTAAGGTAAGTTCCTCAAAAAAAAAAAAAAAAAAAAAAAAAAAAAAAAAAAATAACTATGTTTGTTTTGTTGCTTTTATCGAAATTCTAATTTACTGGAAAATTATTTTAGCAAAAGAGTGCTTAAAGGGAAAAAAATAACAATTAATTCGGTAAAAACGGACAGAAAAATACTACATAATATGATTTTCGGTACAAAATGTTCCTAAAATACTGGACACAAATATATCCATAAAACATAGTATAAGAACATAACAAATGTGGTTTTTGTAATTGTTATTCTGATACAATTTTTCGTAAATTTTCAAATTTGGACATCTTTTGATGCTGAAAATTGATTACACTTGTACAAATCGTAGCTTACATTTTGAATTTAATTCAATTCATAATTTGTGCAACAATAAATGTGTCCTGATACTTTTTATATCGTTACGTAAAATCATAAACATTGGTAAAATTTGAAAATGAATTTTTGATGATACAAAAGTGAAATTGAATATATATAGAAAATTAGTGCCAAAAACTGGATAAACGATTTAAAAAAAATAAATCCTATTCGAGTTGAACCAGATGCGATCTTACAAATAAGCATGTCCTATTTTCGACTGAAATCTGGATATAGCTGAAAGTTTTGTTTAAACACTCCAAAATGGATTTTCATACCAAATTTCTGGAATTTAAATTCAAATTTAAAAAGCTTGTTTTCAAGAACCGATTCATTTATTAATTCGAAAGTGGTGGGCAAAATAGTTATCATTTTCCGAAAACAGTATTTTATATTATTACTTAATATACCTAACAAATAAAAACATGCTCACAAAATTCCACCTTGGTTAAAAAATGTAATACAGATAATCTTTACATTTTTATGATTTTAATAAAAACAAGACAAATCAATAGTAGCCATGTTTGTTTTCAAATGTTTTGAACCGTAAACTGGTCTACTTTCAGATTCACTCTAATTCTTATTGAGAAAAATCGCATACTTTTTACAGAAATAATGAAAAATGCTAGTAATTCCATTTATTGTCATCTCCCTTTCGTTCTAGAAATTTCATTCTGTCCTGCGATACTCCTTAAAGTGTCGCCCACTAGAAAAAATTATAAAACTTTCCAAATTTGTTTAAATTTCTATTGTTACATGTGTTCAATAAAAGGTTAGTGGTATTTAAGCAACATTCGAAAGATTAATATATCCGTTCCTTAAAAGTGATCGTGG
The DNA here is from genome assembly GCA_029721355.1 of Tegillarca granosa. Classification (NCBI taxonomy): domain Eukaryota; kingdom Metazoa; phylum Mollusca; class Bivalvia; order Arcoida; family Arcidae; genus Tegillarca; species Tegillarca granosa. Next base: position 12,980,038 of record CM056595.1, read on the forward strand.
TAAAAAATAGAACAGTTTATTATTTGAAGCCCACGACAAATGTCGTTTACAGCTTTTTATAAAAACACTACATTGATACAAAAAAGTAATATTCGATACAAAATTTTACCTACTTGTTAAATAGCTTTCCAATCCGATGTTAAATAAGATTGCCACCAGAAACATCGCTGTTGGTACCCGCATGTTTGAGGTTGTAGATATCGTCTGCACACTATAGGGATTGGTCGTCTTTTAAACACTGCCAAATAAAAATAAAATTCGTTTGAGACAAAAAAATTAAGAAATTGAGAGGTTCTATTACTGTCACAATAACATCTATATATTATGATCTATGCAATATAGATGCATTATACTACAATCTATGTTTAAAGATATGGTTATGATTTAAATGTTCTGTAACGTGATATCAATGACTAATCAAATGTTAGTTTAGTATTTCTTTATATGGCTTAATAATTTGATCCCAATACACATGTCCTTACACTGAATAAATCACTTTAACGACTTTTTCTAAAACACTTATTGTTTATAATGATTAGATTTAACATAATCTTGCATGAATAACTTAATACAAATTAAACAACATACAACACGGATGTGCATCGTATTTAACTCCAACATCAAGACTGTTCCGAAAGCAAAAATCCCTCTTCTTTTATAGACATAGAGAATAGAGGGTGTCCGAAGTCGGGGGTCCCCGTATTACATAATTATATTTAAGAACTGTCGATAAAACCATATATATATATATATATATATATATATATATATATATATATATATATATATATATATATATATATATATATATAGTGAAACCTCTCTAAACCGAATAGTCTTTTCACTGGAAAAACTTTTCAGTCCCAAGTTGCTTTTGTCTTTAAAAATGAATCACTTTAAACCGGAGAACATTTTCATTTTTTTAATTACTTGATTTTCCTTTTTAAAAAGATTAGTTTTAAACAAGATTTATAAAAAATATCAATTATCTACAATAAAAAATTATACAAAGTTGGTCTTTTTTCAAAATTTTATCTTCTTTTTTTTATTCTTCTCATTTAAAACATTTGGTATTTAATATATCATGTATTTATTTTTAAATATGTTTCATATATATTTCTTCTTCTAATCTTTCTGTTTGTATTTTAAGCTCACCTGAGATGAAAGCTCAGATGAGCTTTTGCTATCCATCTTCGTGCGCCGTGCGTCGTGCGTCGTTCGTCGTCCGTCGTGCGTAAACTTTTTACATTTTAACCTTTTCCTCTAAAACCACTGGACCAAATTTAATGAAACTAAGTAACCATCATGCCTGGGTGAAACCCTTTAGATTTGCACAAATAAAGGAGTTATTTCCCCTTGGGGCCCCATAAAGGGGGAAATAGTGAAAAAATTTAAAAATCTTCTCCTCTGAATCTACAAGAGATAAACCTTAATTATTTCATTTACAACATCCTTAGGTCATCTATTTTCAGATTTGCACAATTGGTAGCCATGGGGATGAAAATGGAAAATTGTAAGGCACTGAGTTAAGAAATTGCTAAAAATTATCTATTTGTCATTATATCTTGAAAACTATCAACTTTTTGTATAAGCATGTATATTAGAATATTGTAGGTATTGACATGACGATCATTTTGATATATACTTCAAGGTCATTTGTTGAAAGGTCAAAGTCATAGCTGCAGAAGAAGATTTAAATTGCTAACTATCTTAAAAACTATTAACTTTTTGTATACGCATGTATATTAGAATATTATAGGTATTGACATGACGATCATTTTGATATATGGTTCAAGGTCATATGTTGAAAGGTCAAGGTCACAGCTGCAGAAGGAGACTGAAATTGCCAATTATCTTGAAAACTATTAACTTTTTGTATAGGCATGTATATTAGAACATTGTAGGTATTGATATAACGATCATTTTGATATATGGTTCAAGGTCATATGTTGAAAGGTCAAGGTCACAACTGCAAAAGAAGACTTAAATTGCTAATTATCTTGAAAACTATTAACTTTTTGTATAGGCATGTATATTAGAACATTGTAGGTATTGACATGACGATCATATATGGTTCAAGTTCATATATGTTCAAAGGTCAAGGACATAGCTGTATAATTAAACTGAAATTGAGTAATGATTTGGAAATTATTCATTGCACTACAGTTACTTCATGCATATTATATAAGCTACTTATAAATGAAATGTGAGTGGATATATTTCTGATAAAGTTTTGTGGGAGTTCTTAACTGGAGAAAACTTTTAAAGTTTTTGTAATTAATATATTGTCTATTGCACTTTGCAAACACTATGGCACATATCTTCAGGTGAGCCTTAAGGCCCATGGGCCTCTTGTTTCATTATTAAAATCTGTTTGAGTTTTAAGATAATTACCACCAAGCACTTCCGTTGATAGTTACTATCCAGTAACACCTTGTGAATCAAAGGGACTGGTAAAGTGTACTACCATCATTAATCCCTTATGTTGTCCTGTCAAGGAATAATGATGGTAGTATTGTTTGCCCTAAGTATCATAATGAGAATCCTATTAAGAAAATGCATTAGAAGTGATTAAAAACCAAACAGTGCTTATACATATAGAATATCTTAGCATGAGATGTTTACATAACATTAATAGGTACAGTGTTGGTGATTATGGCTTCTCTGACATGTATCATGTTGAGAGTCCATTTTAAGATTCATTTTATAAAGAGAAGTAGACAAATCCTTATTTGAAATGTCATAGCCATCAGCAAAACGAGGAAGAGTTGAACTAACTCTTGATGATAAATTTAAGCTGATAAAGGATTCTGAAAGTTAACCAAAATTTATTACCATGATTACTATAAATGAAAACAAAAGTTTACATGTTCTTTCCAGATTTATTTAGTTAAGGGGAAATAATCCAGGTTAAAAATGTCAAAACCTTCCTAAACTGGAAACCTCTCTAAACCGGACAAAATCTACGGTCCGGAGCTTGTCCGGCTTACAGAGGTTTCATTATATATATATATATATATATATATATATATATATATATATATATATATATATATATATATATATATATATATATATATATATATTAGCAATTATTCTAATAATAGAAGTATAATGATTATAAATAATATAAATAACATACATAAACTGTGAAAAGTAAAACAAAAATATAATCACAATTTAATTAAAATTATGAATTAAAATATTTATTAGAAATTTTTGTCATGAAGTTTATCGTATACACACTCCCAGTCGTACTGTGACAAAGACCTTTTTTAAAACAAGTCAATCAAGAAGACTACATTGTAAAATATATTGATTTCGTAGCTAGGTAGACAGAAGGTGCTTACCCTTCTGTAGCAACCGGCCCCAATTCCTTGATAGAAGTTCACATGTAAAACTAAATTTGCAAACTTTCAAAGTTTTTACTTTGTTTTTGTGATTGTGATTTGGGCAAGGACTGGTATGTTTGTGTTTTATTTGTTACATAAAATTTATATACCGATATAAATAGTTGCTTAGGAATAAACCAAGGAATCGTCGACTAACAAGATATTTTAACAATAGAGTAAGTCAATCAAACTTGTCGGGCAACAAATAATTACGGGTTACATAGGTTAAATTATACATACGTGCAGTCTTGTGATTCTCACTTCATACTAGTGTATGCAATATATATTCATGTATCGGATTCTGAAGTTTTTTTTACATGGCCGAGATTGATCTTTCGACCAAGCGATAGAATTGGCTTAAACTTGAAAACTTGCTGGTACTAAGTTTAATTTCTTTATATTTTTGGGTTTTCACATAATAAAGTGTGCTTACATGTAAATTACAGTTTAACTTATCGATTTCAGGCATCAATGTAATAAGCTTGGAAATAAATCTAGCCCGGCAACCAGATAGGCCTTACACGAATCTCTTTTGAAGAAATTTAAATTGTTGCCAAAATGATCATTCATTAAATTACACTCTAACAAAAACAACAACAACAACAAATCATTTGGGCTTTATAAAATATGGATATTTTTATTACAATCTGATTACATCGAATAGTTGCGATACAAACGCTAAATCGACAATATCTTTGCTGTTTCTCAAAATTAATAATATTTTGGTCGAAAAAGAAAATTCTTTAAAATAAATCATGAATGAAGACTTAAAAAATCAAAACAACCATAAATTATGAATAAATGCAACAAGAAAATGTATTCTAGGTTTAAAAGATTAAATATAAATATTTTTATAATGAAAATTAAAAGTTATCCAATCACATTTTTAAATTTTGAAATATTTGCAAGTAACAAAGAATATCTTCAAATGAGGAGTAACCATTGATAAACGTTTGTGGTCTTTTGCAAGATAAGTAAGTATGAATTTTCACTGATTTCCAAACCAAAGAAGAAGGGTAGGTATATATGATTGTTGTTTACCTTTAAGTGGTTGTTTGGTGGTTTGCTGGATAAAATTTTAACGCTTAATGTTAAAATGTAGATTTTTTACGTTAAATGTAAAAACAAAAAAGTGATAAATGTAAAACAAAAACATTGCTCACGTTACAATAAATCTGCATTGCGCATAGGATGTTTCCAATGAAACACAAAAATCGAAGTACTGGGAAGCATTGACCTAGCACCCATGTGCTGTTTTACAGGATTTAAGTTAAAAAAAACATTGAAAAATCATCACACATTGATATAATCAGCAAGATAATTTTACAGTATTCGAGTCATTAAACGACAAAAAACTTTTATTGAGTGCATGTGGTTCTGCATAACAAGTGTGGACTGAAGTCGTCTTTGTAATTTTGGCACATTGTTACTGATGCCGAAATCAATCCCACTTCGATCGATCGATCGCGAGAGAGTAAAATCGAATTATTTATAAATTTATATTTATTTTACTGAATGTATACATATTGAAAAAAATCATAAAACTTCCCGCCCGATGCGGTATTTCAATCGGAAACCTTAGAGTGATCAGCATTCACAAAGTGTCAATAAACAGCTTATTTTTAACAATTAATAACATTAGAATAAAACATAACGACATATACATGTCTCTGCAAAAGTTCAATAAATCCAAACAGACAGTTTAAGTGGAGATCTAGAACAAGATGGACAACGCATTATGCATGCATGAACTCTCGCTGGGCGGGGTAATACGCTCATAAGGCCTGTGACCAAATGAGCAAATATGGTAGGTAGTTCATATTTAGTGGTTGTCGTCAATAAATCAGTCAATAGACCTTAGTGTGTCAAGGAAAACTTTTAAATAACAAAAAACATTTGTGTTGCAACTATAAAATATATATATTTATTTATTCTATTATTATTATTATTTAGATGTCATAATGCAAATGCTATAGTATGATATAGAGTATTTGGCGCGATTTGCTATACAGAATTAATAAGCATTGCATCTTGTCCCATTTGTATAATTGATTCACGTCTTTTCTTCAGTATGTTTGTTTGAAAAGATGATGTTGTTTGAATGATTATATAAAAGTAGTGGTCATCTTATATTATTTTTATCTAGTAGTATTCTGTGGACAGGATACCGATTTCACATTTGAAACTTTTATCAAGGAGTCTTAAAAATAAATATATCATTTGTTAGATTGTGATTTATATTGTGCCTGAACAATTAAAAAACACCTCAATAATGTTTTAATATTAGCTAATTCGGTGAATCATGTAACTCTGTATTTGATCGTTTGACTTATCCACAATTCACAATTGACTAGTTTTTAGCTCACCTGAACAAAAAATTTCAGGTGAGCTACTGTCATTAGTTAGCGTCAGTGTTCGTTTTTCGGACTTTTTAAACTTTTCACATTTTTTATCTTTTTCTTGAGAAATACTAAACAGAATTTAATGAAACTTCACAAAAATTTGTCTCACATAGTTCTTTCCTCCATCCGAGTGTTGTTACTTTGGTGCTTCAACAAATAAGACGCCATGGCAAATTCTTGTTTTTGATATGCTAAATTTTAAGACCTTCCTTCGGAGAAACGCTGAATGTCCTTTACGAGACAAATTAGACGTAACAAAGAACAGCCTTCAAATAATAATTTGACTTACCTTTATTATCATCGATATCAATAAAAGTTTTTTTTTGATAGATATCGCTTTTTTGTATCAGTATTTTAAAACTGCAGGACTTATTGGTAGTAAATGCAATCCAGTAATCAGATAAAAGATTTGTCTATGCACTGGGCATCAATTACTTTACAATGTTCTTATTAACATACGATTTATAGGTCAGTTTAATTGTATTTTTTAAAAGGTAATGAAGGATATACGAGAAATCAAATAAGATATAACACCGCTATGCCTTCAAAAGCTCTATTAAAACATCTATTTAAAGATAACATCCCCTTGTTAAAAATGTAATCGTCCATAGTAGAACTAGTTTACGTTTTAGTTTTAATTCACAAACACGGGTACATTTTAGATTGATATAGGTAATGTAAAGTGAAAAGGTATCGAGAATTAAATCTTGTCTTACTTTAACTCGTCTTCATTACATATTCTTAAGTGAATTATATAATATAAAATCAGGTAAGGAGTAGAAAACAATTTAATTCAAATCAAAAGCACGAGAGAGAGAGAGAGAGAGAGAGAGAGAGAGAGAGAGAGAGAGAGAGAGAGAGAGAGAGAGAGTTACCATGTGGCAAAATTTTCAGCCGTCTTAATTTTTAAAACTTGTTTAGAACTGAAGTTTGATCCCTGCAAAGCATTCTTACCTCGGGTCAGAATCATATAATTTTAGAACTTTAGGATTTTTAATTGTATGTTTTTAATCTATCAAACTTTTTTACCCCTAATGTTACGCATGAAGAATATGCACATATTTTTGTTATGTTATAGTCCTTTAGAAAATCTGCGATTTTTATATGAAACTTGCAAACAGATAAATAGTTTGTTTCTTTAGAAAAATATGTTCCTAATTCTAATTCAACCGAATGATAAAAGATCACGTTTGAGTGATTGATGTTATTCAAGATGGTTTCATATTGATGTCGGGATTTTTTAAGCAAAGACTGATACGGTTTCGATTATAACCTGTTTTGAGCTGATGTTTTGAAAATGAATGTTATATGTTTAATTATGGATACCTTTCAGCATTTTGTTATATTCAAGATGGGGCTAAGTAACTAAATGGTTTTGGCAATAAAATAAACAATAGAAACTTAATATTTGCAATTGATTTACTTTCACATCCCCTGAAAAACGTACATTATACCTTATTTGTTTAACCTGCATCTACACTGTTTAGTAACTGTCTATCAGGTATTTGTATTTAAATAACCCTGGTACATAAAGGTGCAAGCTTTTGTTTTAAAAATCAAAACTTGCGAGAATGAGTAATTTGTCTTGCATATTGAAAATATGCTCGTTAAACATGTTCTTGAAATACTAATGCTTTTGGAGGTAGTGACAAAAGTTTTAGTGCAGTTACCAAATTGTCATTCACTTTTAAAGCTCAAGACGTTCTGTGTAGGTCCGCCACGCAAATAGCATGAACGGAATCAAACCATGCTGCAAAATACCTCGCCAAATACAGTGTCTCCTAAGAAAGAATTTATCAATTTTGAGAACTTTTAAAGCTTTTACTTTACCTATTTATAATAGCATGCAACAAAATCGCAATCATAAAGTGTAGCAAGAATGTTTTGATTTATGTTTCTGAGATATAGTCCAAGTGATGCTGATAGGTTCTACCATAAACTGGTGATTCCATAAACATGGGAACACACAACATTGCACCAAGAAGCTTAAAAACAATTACATGTGTAAAAATTAGATCTGCTAGAAATCTTCTTACCACAACTTAACAATATTCTTAGGATTCAGACTAAGTATTAACAAACTTTGATAAAACTTTAAAAAACCTTTTTTTCGTATTCATTTCCAGAATCCTCAAGAGTTTCAACTTATTTTAAGAAAAACTGTGGGAATCTTCATTCGGGGCATATATATAAGCTAAAGAAATCCGTTCGTTTTCAATAATTAAGTTAACGACTAAAGGGTAACATTTGTATGTTTTATTGTATGGATTTTATAATTAAAATTGTTGTTAAATAGAATTCAGCCTCTTGAATTTTTGGATAATTAATTTAGAATCGCTTCACTGCCCCACTCTAATCTTATGACTGGGTCTAAATTATCAATAATTTGACTTTCTTACAAACGATATATACTTTTCGACTTTTTCCCAAGTATTAAAACACATCCTTGCACTGGTCATATCTACAGTTGACAGTGGAATGGATAATGCATTATGTGGCGTCATCTATAAAGTTGCAAGATACAAATTTATAATATAAAAATAAAAAAACTAAAGATATCAATACACCTTGCCAACTATGCGGTTATAATTAACCTAATTAATGTGCAAGGTTTAATACATATAAATGATTTTTAATTTAAGACCATATACAAAGATGAAGCATAAAACAGTGAGAAAACAATGCAATGTTTACTTGAAAAATATAAAAACAAGAGTATGTCAATAGCATATATTAAGCAATTATACATGCAAAAGTCAAATAAGCTGACGGAGTCTGTAGTGCGTGTGTAAATGATGTGTGTATCAATGTCTGGTATGAGAATTAAAACGTGTACTTGAACTTCCAGCATAGTAAAATAAATAAATAAACAAATACACATATATAGAGCCTTGTGAGGAGTGTAACATAGCGACATATAGAAGACATACAATGTGTTCAAAACAGTTATAAACAAACACTAGTTTTTTTAATGTTTAACTTTATATACCTGTCGTAATGTATGTTATCTACACCCATCTCCTTGATATATAAAGGGTGACAGCAGATGTTAAGACGGAGAGCGGGACTGATCATTTGAAGTAACGGAGGTGGTATTAGAAATATTATGGAATGAACTAATTTGGAAATATTTTAATTGCATTTGGCACAGAAGCTATGCATTGAATGTATATTCAATGCATAGAAGCTATGCATTGAATGTATATTCATTGCTTAGCTTTAAAATACCACAAGGTATTTAGAAGTATAACAAAACGAACATATAATGATGTATGTGTATGGTAATACTTATATTGGGATGTAGCAGGAATAAACGGTAAGGATTTTTTTCTGATAAATTTCTAAATGTTTGTATCCAGGGTATGGGATATAGAAGAGTATAGACTTATTTACATACATACGAATTTTTACAGTATTATATTTCGAAGTAGACTCGTAGAAAAAAAATCAATATTCTATACCCGCAGGTAAACGTTTGTTAACAAAACCAAGTGCATTATAATTTTTCACGATAGTTATAACGGGTAGGAACATATTTTGGGTTTTCTCATAAATTAAGAAAAACAGAGTGGTATATGAAACAAAAAACCACTTTGTCATGCTTCATAGAAGAACAGTCTGAAATATTAAACATACATGAGGTTTTTATTACCCAGTGTTTAGACTTACCCGTGTTTATAGACACCGACCCCGGACTGTGAACTACCTAAACATTATATCGTATATTTTTTCTATGTATCTGTTATATAAAATGTCATGATTATCTGTTTCTTTCTTACCAACAAATATAGCTTGTAAGTAGAAGGTCAGAATACCTGTAGAAAATATTTCGATATGCTTAATTTTTATGGGCAGATACAAAACTTTTTCTACCTATACAATGTTATCTCGTCTGTTTAAATATGTTTAAAACACTGTTTAGTTTAAACGCAATGTAGAAACATGCATGTAGCTTTGTCTGCATAATCTCTCTTCACGATGACAACTCTTATATTAACATTGCAAAACAATTTATCTTGTCTACCTACATAATCTACTCCTTTTCTTTTTAAGTGCTTTCGAAACTCATCCTCACAGTAGGCTTTGTTTACAAGGGCGGGAACCCGTGAAACGTAGATTTAAAAAATAAAACTGAAATATCCCTAATTTTGGATTTACAGTCAAAATTCAAATAACAATGTGCTCACTATTTGGTATTTAGATATACTCTACAACTTACATATATATTAAACATAACATTCGAGCATGTCTTCCAACGCCCCCAATGACAAGTGTCCAGAAGTTTTAATTGAAAGTGATGGCAGATATACGATTCTTGATATTGCTTCATTTTGAATCGAATTTTGAAAGTACGAAAGATTTCTACTAGTTGAATACCGCATATATTGACAGATGATTAATAATTAGTACGGATAAAAATCGCTAAATAATGGATTTCCAAATCCATTCGAAGACAATTTGCAAACATTGTTACTGTTGACGAAAATTGGATTCCCTATTTCGATCAAGGAAGCAAACTTAGAAACAAAAATGGTAAACTTAATACGGTAGAAGGCCTGTAGTTGCCAAAATAACGTAGTTACAAATAAGGTTCCTTATTACATATCTTCTCAGGTCTGAACGACCAAGATGTTATACTCTATAAGCTAAAGAAATTTTATCTTAGACTATGCCCTGTGTAAGGATTTAGGCACGTTCGTCTAAGTTTGTTTACCAATTTCTAATGTCGAAATGTAACCGTCTTGCCATACCCACCATACTCCTAGATCTAACCCCATGCGAGTTTTCGTATTTCAAAACCTTTAAAAGTTCTCTGGTCGTCATAACAAATTCATTGAAGCCCTTTATTTAGCCATCAGTCAATGCCTTTAAGGTCTACCTAAATCAGCGTACCTACATGCATTTCAGAAATGTATTCAGAGATTAAAATTTCGTATTTTAAACCATGGAGAATACATCAAAGGGATGCAATGTTCATTTCACTGTTAACGTCGAAAGCTTTTGAAATTACGTAAAATACACATTACATATCAAACATTTGTACATAACCATAATCAGTGATTGTAATACATATTTTGACGGTCGTCAACGATGGCATTCGGAGATCTTCAGAAAAAGTATATTCACATCTGGCATCAACCAAACTGTGGATTCTGAAAAACTCTAAAGAATTACTTGTTTCTTATACTTCAGTAAAAAAGTGTAAAAACTTTTACTGAATATAATTGACTAGTTCCATGTTCCTTTCCTTCTCAAATTTGACTTTGCGAAAGACGGGTGTAGCTAGCTAGAAAAGAGGCACTTACTTTTCTGTAGCACCCGGCCCCATTTATTAATGCAAGTTCACTTTAATAACAAAATTGACCAGATTTTACTTTTTTAAAAGGGGGGGGGGGCGTTATTTGGAATTGGACTGGTATGATTGTGTTTTATTGTCACAATGTTGTTTTATTTTTCCCTGTTATCATGTATAGTTTATACAACGTTTAGAGTATTATTTCTTGGTATTGATAATTTACGTCTCTATTCCATGTAGAGAATTATTTCTTTACAATGATTATAAAAGTCCCTTATACCTTTAGAGTATTATTTCGTGGCATTGATAATAAACGTCCCTATTCCATGTAAATTATTATTTCTTGGCATTGATAATTTACGTCAAAGCTCTATTATTTGTTTCTTGTAAGTAAAATTCCAATAACATTATTTACAGTCAATCTCGTGTTAAGTGTTACCTCTATATAAAAAGCTACTTGTCATATTCTCGCAATTCCTCACAAGCGCATATTCCTACTTAAGTTGTCTGTTAAGGAAATGTAAATAACAAGGTAATGTTTTAATTTTTTTCATAAATTGATAAAATTGTGATCAGAACAAGTTTTACTTATTATTTTCAGAGATATTTTTTTTTTCATTGATAAATGTATTTAATTTCTTTTTTGCATTGCGTTTTTATCTTTAAAATTAAAAAAAATAATGATAATAATAAAAAAAAATTAAAAAAGAGCTTTATCATAGTAACTCGCCACTTTACTCTACAAAGCCTAATAAACTGATAAACAAATCTCTATTATAAATCTATAAAAAGGTTTTTTTTTATGAATTCTTTTAGTTTGCCCTATTGGCAGAATCGACTCTGTATGGTAATGCTATTTTTACTTATAACAATGCACACCGAGTATTTACTTGTTTGTCAAACACATAGAGGTAAAAATATTAGGTTCATTATTACTTATATGAAGATCTTATTCTGTCAACTTGACATATCCGCTTGAGTGAGTACAGTATAATGTCACGTTATCAATTTTACCTTGTTTAAAGCATGTGTTACATAAACTGTACCTAAGATCTTTAGCTTTTGTAAAGTATAACCTCCATGTCCTTAACGTAATTAACCAGATGATTTAATTTGTTTATTGATACTCTATGTTTTCATTTGATTTAGATGTTCTTTTCTTTGTTAATTGTTTACCGCCTTTCTGTTTTGTCATCGACTCAGTGTTATTGTGTTTGCCGAAATGTTTTGTATATAGCTGATTTCTTATGTTACTAAAAACCAGCATGTAATTTTGTTTCTACGTTTCTGTGGGGTCGACTTATGAAACAGATTGTTACGTTGTTTGTTAGCTCTGACGGTCTTAGAAGACCTGCGTTGTTTGCACAATATAGTCCTTTAAGAAACATAGCCGTTAGCAATGCTACTAAGGTCAATAATTGATAAAACTCTAGTCTTGAATTTTGTCATATTTACATTTTACCCTCATTTGTATATCGTACATTTTACGCTTTGCATTACGTTTTTCACATTACACTTAAATTAATGATATTTGACGACCAATGATAGTGTTGTATTACTTGTCTTAATAAGTTTTAAGTATCTATTTTTTGAGTGTTTTTTTAAAACAAAGGTCTGTTCCCTCATACAGGACGTTCTTTGGCGAGGTTTGAATTAATGTGGTTTGTTGAACTTTGGATTAATTGTTTTTCAACTGTTTGGCTTGTGTTTGTTGTCTGTCAGGCTTTTCGGCCGTGGGTGTCGCTGGTGTGGGTGGTTTTTTTGGGGTGTGCGTGTGTGGCACATCAGGATTTGGCGGGTATTTGTTATATATTTATCTGTATTTTATAATTGTTTGTATTTTGTGCTTAAGTTTTAGAAAATGTTTTTATAACATTTTAAATCTCAAAGAATCACACTCATAAATAATTTTAGAGATTTTTATGAAATGACCTTTGCAATGTTTTATCGATGTCCTTTACATACTAGTCATCAACAAGAGGTATAAGTCTTCAATATTCAATAAAATCGTTCATATTATTTAAAATGATTTTTTATAATATTGGACATCACATGGTTGTAATATTCTATTATACATGTAGTACACCCTTATTACATCATCACGTAAATCTTAAATAAAAGGAATCATATTTTCATTCCTGCTTATAGATGTTGAACGCTTTTTAAATAATCAATAAACGTTGAAATGGGATATTTCTTCTTATTCTTATTATTACTTTTTCATTTTCAAGACTCATCAATTCTTACGTTCCTATTAACATATTGTATTTTCTGAAGTCCTTTTTGGTAAAGAAACAAATTATACATCGCTTTCTTTATTAAAATGATAATTAACAATTAATAACATAATATATGTGATAAACTACAATCTTGAATATATATTTAAAAAAATGCAAAAAACACATCCACATTGGGTGAACATTTACAAATGTATGTTCCTGCTTGACAATTGCAGTTCAGTGATTAGCCAAGCAAAAATCGAAGGATCTTATATCATTACTACCATCAAGCGTTGTGTGTGTAAAGCCAACTATCAAACCACACACACACACACACACACACACACACACACACACACACACACACACATTTAAAAAACAAGTTTTTTTTTTTAAAATGCATTACTAGCAGCAGGATTAATCAGCTCTTACTATCCTTTTTGACATATTCGTTGCACTTGCTTGTATATGTAAATTAAGTTACAGCTAGAAATTGATGGCAGGCAATAATATAGATAAACTACAGTACTGAAATAAGCTGATAACAAATTTTGACATAGACTATGTAACGAAGCGGGTTTAGATGCTGTGCTGAAATGAGCACAAAATATGCAAAAACAGAACTATTTCTTTACCTTTGATAGCATCTGTCTTCAATCAATGATAGTAAGAGGATTGACACTGACGACAGTAAACTAAGAAAATTTTCTCATTTATCACGCTTTACAGTGCCAACTGTCTTTTTCGCATCGGCAAACACAAGTTAACGAGTTTTAGGATATTTATAATTACATTCAAAGTACTGACGGTACTACACAGTTTCTATTTTGCGAAATCTGTTCTGATTGTTGGGGTAAAATATCATTGTTCTTAAGCCACTTTGTTTTGAATAAATGAAATTTTCCGAAATGTACACATATGGCACATTAGATTTAACAGGTATTTTTGTTACATATGGATATCATTGAATCATTAAGATAATTATATTATGTTTAAAAATATAAAAAACAAAAAATTTAAAACAGACATAAAAATTACTATTAAAAAAAGTAAGTAGATTGGAAATAAAAAAGTTTATCTTTCAAATACCCGTAAAATTTTCTAAATATGTGTTATCGATTTCAATTTGCTGACAACAGAAATTAAAAGAATAATTGTGTTAAGGCAATTATTACAAAAGTAATAAAACATATTAATTGAAAAGGCGATTCCTTGATATAAAATGAACTAGCAATCCTGTTTTCATTTCCATCGTCAGATTTAGAACTCGGGACAGTTATGGTTCCTGTTGTTTTATTATACTGGCACATATATTCACCAGAGCTTACATTCAAGACAATGACCGAAACCGATTGCATGCCATTCTTAGTAATATAAAACTGTAAATAGTCATGATTTGTAGTGCAGTTGTAATTAATATAACAAGTCCCTAAGCCAATCCCTGATTGAAGTTTTAAAGCAACAGTATTGTTTTCTCTGTAACCAGCAACTGTGCAATTAAGACCATTTTCTCCTTTTCTTTTCAAAATCACCTCTGTAGTATCTAGAAAATAAAAAATAATAAAATTGTTAATATTTATTATGGATTTGTATATTTGAGGTGACATGTTAAATAAATTCAAACACAAAATCGCACTAATTAGGTTTACGATGATACCCATAAACATTTTACCACTTCTTTCTGTAAAGTTTATAAATGTTTTTAGAAAATGCTAGATTTTGAAGGGTGGGTTCCTTCTATACAAACAAATGCAATCAATTTAGTTAGATCCAAATCAAGATACGGTTTGTCAGTTATATTAAGAACACGTGTGGACAGGTATATATATTTTTTAAATCACGAATTTATACATTTACAATATAACGGAAATGTCATTGTAACAGATATGGGTTCTTGTTATCTGGTGTCATAATTACAGTATCGCACTTTTTGCACATATCATTTTAATTATTACACTCAAAGAAAAAAAAAATTTTGTATTTTATCAAAGAGGTCAATCTTTTTAAAAATGTTTTTTTCCTTCCCATTAAATTATATGTTATTTTTGAAAATAATTTTGTAAAGCAAAATAAAATAAGTTAAATTAAAATAAATTAAAATAAATAAATAAATAAATTAATTCATTAAAAAAGCTTAATAGATGGTACAAATGTTGGGTCTCTCAAAGTATAGTTATACACAATTAAAATTTTGACTTACCTGTTGAACTTGTTGTCAATTCAATGACAGTAAAACTTGTGATTATCAACATTACTTGTATCCGCATTTTTAACATTGTAGGATTTATAGGTAGCTAAGTCCGTTCTCAAAAAATTATCTCAGTTAACAATCGATTCCTGCTTTTTTTCTCAGGTAAAGTATCCTTCTGTCTAAATTCTCTAAAATAGATTAACAAAAATAAATTGTGTGATCAACCCTGTACATAGCAGCTCGCGCAAATATAATTGGTGAATGGCATTCACAATATCTTCTTATTCAAAATAATATTGATAATTAAAATTAATGTCTCTAGTGTTAAATCATAAAACACTGTGAATTTGTTTTTTTCAGTATTACATGTACAGTACAATTCAAGTTAAGTAAGTGTTATATATGTATTATATCAATATACTTTAATATCACCATATTCTGAAATGTTTAAATCTACTTAACAAAGATGAATAGCTTATGACCCGGAAGATTGTAGGACACGTATTTACCCAATAAATATTAAGAAATAATATCATTGTAGGCACAGCCTATATAGAGGGCGTGGCAAATTTGATTTAAGACTTTGATGATTATTTTATTTTACTAATTTAATTAGAGTACGTACAAATGTCAATTGCTAATAAAAGATAAAATTTGCAATGTTAAAATTTTGGCTTTTAAAATCCTCCATCAAATGGATTTGACTGCCAATTTCCTGAAGAATCTCTTACACCAGGATGTGCACTGCTAAGATTCAAACCTAGCGTGTTCTCGATAGGAATTGAAATACGTACATTTCTGCACTCAGCAACTTATAGTTTTAAAAAGATTAAAAAATCCAAAACAATATATAACACTAATACCAGTTAAATTTTGATGTGCCAGATGTGCACATTCCTCATCAGTGATAAATAAAATGGAATAAATTCCATTATAATAAAAATAACTATATCAGATTGAGCAGTTTATGGTTTTTAGAAGCATGTTCAGCATGGTCCTTAGGTGTTATGAATAGCTGAAGTAGCAATGTCTGGTGATAAATTTTCCCACTTGGGAAAGATCCTTTGGGGAAATTGTACTTTGATGGTTTTATTTTATCATGGCCATTTCTGGTATGTTTGTCTTTAGCCACCCGGTAGGTGTTAGCTGGAGAGGCAAACTATGTCTGCTTATTGATAATGCGCTGTTTCGATCTCAATGGTGAAACATTTTTACCCCAGATTTTATTTAATGTTTGTGAAACTATCTGATGTAATGTCCTAAACAAACGACCTGTTCTGTAAAAATCTCCAAAGATGTGATTTTGTGATGTAAAGGATGTCGCATATAGAACAGGCATATTGTAGTATAAGCTAGACGATTTTCAGTAAATACTGTATTTTTTAACTCACACGGAAAAAAAACACGTGGTAGTCTGTGTTTCCTTCAAGAACTGTTACAAACTCTACTACCTTGTCGAGTATTTTAACAAAAATCAAAACATTATACACTTAATTTATTAAGTTAAAATTGCAGAGAACCGAGAACAAATAAATAACATGCTTATGTTAAGGTTACAGAAGCTTCGACTGTCTTTAATTTAATGATCTCAGTATCATACCACTGGCGAGAGTAACAATATCCAATTACTATGTGATTTTTAAATACACCGTGTCTTTCGCAAGGAAAAGAGTCTTCTTTTGAAACCGAATCAGTTTTGAAACTTAGTTCAGACTTTGAACATCAGTGAAATATACTTTTAAATTTTAGTACTTTTGAATTTTCCGAAAAAGGAGGGGATAAAGATTTTATTCAATGTTAAATGCAGTAAGTCTTGTTGCTAAATTGATCTTTTTTCTATTATGATGACAGTTATATGTACATCAATATACACTTGAACGTGAGGTATACTGCTATTATGCTATATATCATGGTCATGCTATAAATCATGGTTATTTCTTTTTCTGTCAATAATTATGATATTTCATATCATAATACTTTAATAGAAAAAAAAATAAGTAAAAATAGTCATTTAAAAAACCACAAGGAAAAAATTATTAAGTGGATTTGTACCATGTGACATAATGATGTAATTATGACGTCACATTCCCGCCATAATCAAATCATACTGGATCTAGACCTACATGTATAAGGTTTCTATTGATTCTTTGAAAGTACTTTTTAACGAACAAATGACGATTTGTTCAGGAAAGTCAATCATAAAAGCTTATCTCCGCCTAATATTAACACCTTAAATTTTCTGCATTATCTTAGATACGGTAGATTTACGGATCAAAAACATAGAAACATTGTTTCATCTCTGTAGGAGTGACTGGTGATAATCTGCTTATAACGTCAGTCATTTTAATGCAAAATTCAGAAATGTTAAAGTTGATTCGGAAGATGATATGTTTTAGGCGTTCATTTGGATTTCTAATTATTTTATCATCTCACAGTGAAAAGCTTTAAAACGCGACAATCAACATATTTATCGTCCACTGTTCTGTTGAATTCATGACGGTCCCATTTTTAATCTTTGGTCTTCATCATACATGACGTCATTTTAGGTATCTGCCAAGTTCTTTTGTCAACAAGATTGACACTCGTCATAAATAGCTTGTTTCCGTAACATTTGATAAACAAATCAATATTTTAAGTTTTTGTAAGTCTCATGACGAAAGTTATTATTTGATAGACAATTATGTTGTAGTTGAATAACTGTAAGCAATCGATTTTTAAGAAAACAATTATTTCCGTTTTTTCCCACACAACCTCGAAAGTGACGTTATCCACTGGCACCAAAAACAAAACTTGAGGAACTACTCATTTTTAACTGGTCCCCATACACGATATTTATAAAGAGCTAGCTTCGTCGGTTTGCACGCTCGGTGAAAGCATCGTTGCGCATTTTTAAATACTAAAAGCATTCAATATAGACATCAAAACGAATGTACATTGATATGATACCCCCCAAAATCTTCAAAATTATACATAATTTATTTAAAAGAATGTCACGGTCATGTAAAATCACTTAAATTAACAATTGCATTGCACTAAATAATTACTGCACATGCTCATAATAAACTAGCACATCCTCCTCTCTGTTTTCAAGAAAAGTGAGCTGTATAGAAAGATATTATAGCTATGTTTTGGTTTTGTATTTAGATGTGAATGCAATCAGTTTATGTCGGTTGGATCTGATTTGTTTAATGCATTGAATAAAGATGTAATGATGATAAATGACAATGTTAAAATAGTTTCAGAGAATACAGGTTGATTTTTTCCCCTTTTTTGTTCGTGTTGTTGTTGTATCCACATTTTCGACTGGTGGGATAATGGTAATTTGTTAAAGGTTTTGTCTATGTTGAGGTCGGGTGGATCCAGATCACGATTTCCCTTGTATACCGGGACATTTGTCCTGGTATGAGTTCAAAATCTGTTTCAACAAGTGGTCATCTTTAGAGTAGGTACACGTGTGTGTGTGTGTGTGTGTGAGAGAGAGAGAGAGAGAGAGAGAGAGAGAGAGAGAGAGAGAGAGAGAGAGAGTTTAGTTGGTAAGATAAACATGAAAACGCAATCATCATGTAACTCAAAAAGGAATGTAACTAGACTTAAAACAATAAGGTAAAGTTTCATTTATGAACTTAATCATCCATGATGTCCGCAAAAACAAAAGATACGCCTTAAATAATGGAATGTTCAGGTATTTGTGTTTTTTGGTAAATTTGGCCGTACATTTTTTCAATTTTGTTTCGTGTTCCCTGTCGTGCTCTGTTATGATTTTAACTTCTTTGTAAATAAAACAAACATACCAGTCCTTGTTTTATTTAACTTCTTTATAAAATTAGTTTCACGCATACAAATCACTAATAAAACTTCCGACTTTGGTCAGGCAAAATGACAAAATAGTGTGGTTTAAATACTAATGTGATGTCTAACTTTTCCACTTTGTTTTAATTTCACAATCTAAGTATGACATAGTTGAAAAACATATGAAAAAATGGGGAATCTACCTGGTTGTTTACTTCAACAGTCTCATGGAAAACAAAAGATTAAAAATAAATTATTGGGGACGCATACCTTGGGGGTATGTTCTTCAGATGTGGTCGTGTAGTGAATGGTCGACGCTGTTTTTCTTCTTCGGGAAACGCTCAAGCCCAAAGCCCCGCTTTGGTATCGCTGCAAATACAATGACGTGTCATAAATGACGATTATTCCGAAATTAACGTCACTGCTTATTTTTTTTCTATTTCAATAAAAAAAGACTCTTTATCACTTACACTTGGTTTGGTTTCACTAAACAAGCAAAACTGAAGACGTTAAACATTTTTTATTCTATTGTATAAAATGCAAATATTCGACAAAACTTTTTAGAAGATGTTTTCACTATCGCCGGGTGTAAGTTACACAGTTTTTGCTTCCTCTTGTACTGATTCTTTGTGCAACATATAATTACATGGGTCAGAATCTTTGTCTCTTGAAGAAAAAAAAGCAACTATTTGATATAGTGTTTTCTTATATTAAAGCTAGCAAACGGTCCAACTGAAATGTCAATTTTAGTATATAATCTATGTACCTTAGTTTATATAGTTATTTTCGTTATTTGTTGTGTAATGCAATTAACATATGTGTTTATGAATATGAACTATTTCTGATATATAGTTATAACGTGCCACATTTCGTATGAACTTCTGTGAATGTGAGTATGTCTGTTGTATTTGTCTTTTGAGGAAAGCATGTTGAAGCCAGTATGAATATTTGTAATCCTCGTTAAATAAAGTATTTTATATAATCACTTGAATCTTGCACAAAAAATATCAGACATTGTGCTAAACTGTCACCATATTTAATGAAATGGATTGATGGTGTTAAAACAACAGTCAAAATTCACTTACACCGAGACGATTAGTTCTGGTTAAATCCTGGGAAAACCGTCCTTCAGCAAGCTGACAAAGGTTCTCAGACTGGGATCTGTTAGTTTGACTAAGCTACCAAAGTCCTCATCTCAATGGGATGTATAATACTACTTTGTCTCCGTGACAAAATAATGCAGTCAATGTTTTAAGTCTTGTGGAATTAGCATAAAACATCCGAATCAAACAAGTAGATTTGCAATAACTTATCCAGTTGGAATGACCCTACTTGTCCTTTTTTGGTTTCATGTCAAACGAAAAGTTTGTAAACTTATTTCGAAGAATGCCGGATGCCACCATTATTTGTCAATTTATCCAGATATTTAGTTTTGCACAAGAACTTTTTACTGCATTTATGGAAAAACAAATAATCCCCTCAAAACATCATAAAAATTGAGAAATTCAAACTACTGAATATAATATTTTGAAAAGACCACAAGACTAAGATTAATAGTTCTTAAACGGTGATTACGGAAAAGATAAACTTTTTCACGCCTCGTGAAAATTTTTTGAGGGCTGTTTGCAGTGCCTTCTTCACGACATACGGAGGTTGGCGTTGTTTCGGAGTTAAGTCTCAACGGTGATATACACTATCAACATAACGGTACTTTACTTTTTCAAATTTTACTAAATTTAACCAAATCGGCCATCTGGCAGTGATAAAAAACCCCTATGATATGGCAAATCGGCTATTTGGCGTTTTGAACGTTTTCTACGATCGGCCAAAAGGGCATTTGGCAGTGAACGATCATTGGAACCGGCCAATGGCCGTTTTTGGGAGTCTAAAGGTTAAGTAATTTATTAATTAATGTTTACTGTATAAAACAAATTGAATTATTGAAGGAATAAATACAAAGACATAGGGATATAGGAAGAAGTACAGCCTCTTGTAGAGTGATTACATTGAGACCAAGAGAAAAAAGTAAAATTCGATACAAAATTTTTACTTACTTGTTGGATAGCTTTTCAATTTTTTTACGATTTTAATTAAAATGTCACCAGAAACATCGCTGTCGGTATCTGTATGTTTAAAATCCTTGATATTTTCTGCTCACATTAGGGAGTGGTCTTCTTGTTAAAACTGTCAAATGGCAAATAATGCGTTTGAGAAAATGATTTAACAAATTAATCCTGTCTTTATAATCTATGAATATCAGGAATGATTTGATATAAGATTTAGAGATTCTTTATGTTTCATAATAACAAGCATAAATTAAAGTTATATATAATCAATAAATTCTAATTTATATTTAGAAGTATGACTAGTATTAAATTGCTCTAAACAGTAGTTCCTAGTATACATTAATTGTAATGAACTAACTAAAATTGTGCAAAATTTAATTCTATAAACAACAGATAGCTACTTGGACATTTTATAAGATTTATCTTTTAAGCAGACAACAGTGATATAGTGATATATAAAATACATATATATTGTTATTATTATTGTATCATAATAATCATAAATGACCTAAAGTAAAACAAAAATATTATCACAGTTAATTTTAAATATTTTGTAGAAATTTTAATTATAGACTTAACCCTATACACACTACGTGTCGAGACACAAAAAGCAAATGGACTTAATTATGTGTTTATATACCCGGTTATAAATATGTTTAGTCATTCCTTTATTGTGGAATCAATATAATCAAACAAATTTAAAATTGTTTGATCGTGTAAATTAATGAATAGACTTGTTAAAAGGATACTGGTTACTGCTTTAAAGTTACTAAACAGGAGCCTTGCTATCGACCTTTTCTATTTGGAATTTTGGAGATGTATTATGAATCATCCTTATTTTGGGATGTATATTTATGATATTCTTCATAAAACCATATTTAAGAATAATGGATAAAAGATGTCAAACTTAAAATCGTTACAGGTAGTCCAGGGCGAAATCACCAAATGCGTGACGACTTGACCGATGGTCAATTTTACCTTGGGCCTCCTTTCGTCATTCCTAGTGTCTAGAAATTTTATATATTAATTTATTTTGTAATTTATTTGACATTATACAAATAATGTAATAGGGAAATAAGCTAACATACCGCAAAGATATGACTTTTAAGTAACGTTCTCTTGATGCAACTGTATATCTGTTACATGACATTCAGTTTTCATAAGATAAATATATGAAAAGAGACGGGCATCGTAGAAGGCATCTAATGTATAATGTTAAAACGCTGTTTTCTGCCGAGAAGTTCCATAACGCTTTTATTTCTTGGTGGATTTTTATAATTGAAATATCGTCGTAAAGAACACATGTACATAACGAGGAGTCAAGTAAATGCAACAACCACGTAGAACGTGCACGTGCATTTTAGACGGAGAACATGGTTTTCGACCGAAATATAGTCCACAAATAACAACACATTCATTTTGTTGATATTCAAATTATTATTATATAAATAAAACAAACATACCAGTCCGTGTCCACATCACAATCCCAAAAACAAAGTAAAAACTTTGCAAACTGGCAAAATATGTTATACACGTGAACTTCCATCAAGGAAGTGAAGCCGGGTGCTCCGGAAGGGTAAGCACCTCCTGTCTAGCTAGCTACACCCGTCACGTGCGAGTCAATTTTGAGAATGAAAGAACAAAGAACTATGGTAAGTCAAATATATCCAGTATAAGTTGGGATACAGTGACTACATACTTATCAACAATATTGTGATGATGGCCATAAAACATTTTAAGGGCCCTGATTAGCCTAGGCTTGCAATATCCTTGTGTCAACAATTTAATTGTAAGTAATTTGCTTCGTTGCAGAAAGTCCCCATAGTGCGAACAAGCTCTACTGTACCGTATTAACTGTGAAACATATACACCATACGCAGGAGAAGCAGGGATATTTCTGCAAAGAAACGGAAAGTTGACAATAGAAAAATTGAAGTCATCACGTTTGTCGTATAGCTTAAGATGTAACCTTTCATGGATGTCATAACTGAGGTATAAGTCCAAATATGAAGCAGAACATGGAGAATCTGCCGTGTCTTTTATTTCAAGCTCACTTGGATAGATGACATTCACATATTCTCCAAATTTGTTATTATTTAGAGAAAGAACGTCATCTACATATCTGTATGTGTAGTTGAATGATTTAGCGACAGCCTTCTCTCCTGGTTTGACAATATGATTATTTTATACCTAATATTTTCATAAATACATCATGTTTATAAACCGTTCTTGTAAAATCTCGTAAATGCTCTTTTTAAACCATACGGCAAACCTGATGATTTCAATTTCTCTTTTGTCAACTTTCCATTCTTTGCAGTTATATTGCTGCTTCTACTACGTATTGTGTATATGTTTCACAGTTAATACGATATAGTAGAACTTGTTCCCTCTATGGGGATTTTCTAAAACGAAGCAAACTCCTAACAATTAAATTTAAATGTCCTAATTTTAATTAACTCAAAATATTATTATTTTGTCTATTGATACTCTATGTTATTACTTAACATAGTTGTTCTTTTCTTTGTAAATTGTTTTATGTCTGTCTGTGCAACAATCACGTAGAATGTACAAGTGCATAAACATATTTTTCGAACGAAATGCAAAAGCCTTGTTTGGAGAAAATGGAAATTTCACACGGCAAATGAAAATATAATGAGTTGAACAAGATGGGTTTTTTATCATGAAATTACCGCTGGCATTCGATCTCTGCCAAATATTTCCGTTTGTTGCCGAAGGTTTCCCCATTGTAAAAGTATTGTAAATCATAAAATCATAACACTTTGCCATTTGTGTACCGATTTTTAAACATTCAACTGTTTGTTCAAGCGTTTGTTTTTTAAATCTGTTAAACTGTTCGTCCACTAGTGTCACTGATGAGTAATTATTTTCCGAAATATGCACATCTGGCACATCAAAATTTAGCAGGTATTTGTTGTTTTTACTCAGCCATCAGTCAATGCCTTGAAAGTCTACCTAAATCAGCGTACCTACACGCATTTCAGAAATGTATTCAGAGATTAAATTTCGTATTTTAAACCACGGAGAATACACCGAAGGAATGAAATGTTTATTTCACTGTTTACATTGAATGCTTTTGAAATTACGTAAAATACACATTACATATCAAACAACATTTGTACATAACCATCATCAGTGATTGTATAACATATTTTGACGGTCGTCAACGATGGCATTCAGAGATCTTCAGAAAAAGTATAAACCAAATTGTGGATTCTCAAAATCTCTTAAGAATTACTTGTTTATTATACTTCAGTAAAAAGTCTAAAATATTATACTGGGTATAATAGACTACAGTAATTCCATGTATGTTCCTTTCATTCTCAAATTTGACTTTGCACAAGACGGGTGTAGCTAGCTAGAAAAGAGACACTTGCTTTTCAGTAGCACCCGACCTCATTCCTTGATAGAAGTTCACTTTAATAACAAAATTGACCAGTTTTTACTTTTTAAAAAGGGCGGTGTTATTTGGAATTGGACTGAAATGATGTTTTATTGCCACAATGTTGTTTTATTTTTCCCAGTTATCATGTGTAGTTTATAGAAAGTTTAGAGTATTATTTCTTGGTATTGATAAGTAGCGTATCATTTCTTGGCATTGATAATTTAAGTCCCTAATACCTTTAGACTACTATTTCTTGGTATTGATAATTAACGTCCCTATTCGATCTAGAGTATTATTTCGTGGCAGTGATAATTAACGTCCCTATTCGATATGGAGTATTATTTCTTGGTATTGATAATTAACCCTCCTATTCCATGTAAAGTATTATTTCTTGGATATTAATAATTCACGTCAAATCTCTATTATTTGTTTTTGTAAGTAAAAGTTCCATAATAATATTATTTACAGTCAATCTTGTGTTAAGTGTTACTTCTATATAAAACAGCTACTTGTCAAATTCTCGCAATTCCTCACAAGCGCATTTTTCTACTTAAAAATATGTTTTCTGTTCAGGAAATGTAAATAATAAGTAATGTTTTAACTTTTTTTCATAAATTGATAAAAATTGTGATCAGAACAAGTTTTATTATTATTTTAAGAGATAAGATTTTAGCTGTCATTTATAAATGTATTTAATTTCTTTTTTGTAATGCGTTTTTTTTATTTTTAAAATTAAAAAAAATAATTAAAAAAGAGCTTTGTTATAGTAACTCGCCACTTAATTTTATTGATTACAAAGCCTAATAAACTGATAAACAAATCTCTATTATAAATCTCTAGAAAGGTCATTCTTGTGAATTCTTTTAGTTTTCCCCCATTGGCAGGATCAACTCTGTATGGTAATGCTGTTTTTACTTATAACAAAGCACGCCGGGTATTTACTTCTTTGTCAAACACATAGAGGTAAAAATATTAGGTTCATTATTACTTATAAGAAGATCTTATTGTGTCAACTTGACATCTCCGCTTGAGTGAGTACAGTGTAATGCCACCTTAACAATTTTACCTTGTTTATAACATGTGATACATAAATTGTACCTAAGATCTTTAGCCTTTGTAAAGTATAACCTCCATGTCCTTAATATAATTAACCAGATGATTTAATTTGTTTATTGATACTCTATGTTGTCATTTCATTTAGATGTTCTTTTCTTTGTTAATTATTTACCGCCTGTCTGTTTTGTCATCGACTCAGTGTTATTGTGTTTGCCGAAATGTTTTGTATATAGCGGATTTCTTATGTTACTAGAAACCAACATGTAATTTTGTGTCGAAGTTTCTGTGGTTTCTACTTATGAAACAGATTGTTACATTGGTTTTTGAGCTCTGACGGTCTT
The DNA here is from genome assembly GCA_029721355.1 of Tegillarca granosa. NCBI lineage: Eukaryota > Metazoa > Mollusca > Bivalvia > Arcoida > Arcidae > Tegillarca > Tegillarca granosa. Next base: position 13,006,193 of record CM056595.1, read on the forward strand.
AAAAGAGCTCTGTTGTGCGCACAATATAGTCCTTCAAGAAACATAGCCGTAAGTCATTCTACTAAGGTCAATAATTGGTGAAACTTTAGTCTTGAATTTTGTCATATTTACATATTACCCTCATTCGTATATCGTACATTTCAAGCTTTGCGTTACTTTTTTGACATTATACTTAACTTAATTATATTTGACGACCTTTCTTGGCGTTGTATTACTTGTCTTAATAACTTTTAAGTATTTATTTTTGAGTGTTTTTTTAAACTAAGGTCTGTTCCCTCATGCAGGGCGTTCCTTGGCTGGGTTTGGATTCATATGGTTTTGGAACTTTGGATTAATTGTTTTTCAACTGTTTGGTTTGTGTTTGTTGTCTGTCAGGCTTTTTGGCCCCAAATGTCGCTGGTGTGGGTGGTTTTCCGGGGTGTTCGCGTGTGGCACATCAGTACTTAGCGGGTATTTCATTATATATTTATCTGTATTTTATAACTGTTTGTATTTTGTGCTTAAAGTTTTAGACACTGTTTTTTTTTATAACATTCTAAATCTCAAAGAATCACACTCATAAGTAATTTTAGAGATTTTTATGACATGACCTTTGCAATGTTTTATGGTTGTCCTTTACATACTAGTCATCAACAAGAGGTATTAGTCTTCAACATTCAATAAAATCGTTCATATTATTTAAAATGATTTTTTATAATATTGGACATCACATTGATGTAATATTCTATAATACATGTAGTACACCCTTATTACATCATCACGTAAATCTTAACTAAAAGCAATCATATTTTCATTCCTGCTGATAGATTTTGAACGCCTTTCAAATTATCAATAAACGTTGAAATGGGATATTTCTTTTTATTATTATTACTTTTTCATTTTCAAGACTCATCAATTCTTACGTTCCTATTGACATATTGTATTTTCTGATGTCCATTTGGGTAAAGAAACAAATTATACATCACTTTCTTTATTAAAGTGATAAATAACAATTAATGACATAATACATGTGATAAACTACACTCTTGAATATTTATTTTAAAAAATGCAAAAAAACACATCAACATTGGGTGAACATTTACAAATGTATGTTCCTGGCTGACAATTGCAGTTCAGCGATTAGCCAAGCAAAAATCAAAGGATCTTATATCATTACTACTATCAAGTGTTGTGCAAAGCCAACTATCCAACCACACACACACACACACACACACACACACACACACACACATTTAAAAATCGAGTTTTTTTTTTTTTTTAAATGCATTACTAGCAGCAGGACAAATCAGCTATTACTATCCTTTTTGTCATATTTGTTGCACTTGCTTGTATATTTAAATTAAGTTACAGCTAGAAATTGATGGCAGGCAATAATAAAGATAAACTACAGTACTGAAATAAGCTTATAACGAATTTTGTCATAGACTATGTAACGAAGCGGGTTTAGATGTTGTGCTGAAATGAGCACAGAATATGCAAAAGTGTTTAGAACTATTTCATTACTTTTGATTGCATCTGTCTTCAATCAATGATGGTAAGAGGATTTACACTGACGAAAGTAAACAAAGAAAGTTTTCTCATTTATCACGCTTAACAGTGCCAACTGTCTTTTTCGCATCGGCAAACACAAATTTAAAGATTTGTAGGATGTTTATAATTACATTTCAAGTACTGACGGTCTACATAGTTTCTATGTTGCGAAATCTGCACTGATTGTTGGGGTAAAATATCATTGTTCTCAAGCCACATTGTTTTGAATAAATGAAATTTTCCGAAATGTATACATATGACACATCAGATTTAACATGTATTTTTCTTACATATGAATATCATTAAATCATTAAGATAGTTATATAATGTTTAAAAATAAAAAAAAAACCAAAAAATTTAAAACAGACATAAAAATTACTATTGAAAACTGCAAGTAGATTGGAAATAAAAATGTTCATCTTTTAAATACTCCTAAAATTTTCTAAATGTGTGTTTCGATTTCAATTTGCATACAACGGAAATTAAAAGAACTATTATGTTAATTATTTCAAAAGTTATCAGAAATATTAATTGAAAAGGCAATCCCAAGACTGAGCTAGCAATCTGCGGGACAGTTATGGTTTCTGTTGTTTTATTATACTGGCACATATATTCACCAGCGCTTACATTCGATACAATGACCGAAACCGATTCCATGCCATTCTTAGTAATATAAAACTGTAAATAGTCATGATTGGTAGTGCAGTTGTAATGAATATTACAAGTACCTAAGCTAATCCCTGATTTAAGTTTTATAGCAATAGTTTTGTTTTTTCTGTAACCAGCAACTGTGCAATTAAGACCATTTTCTCCTTTTCTTTTCAAAAATCACCCCTGTAGTATCTAGAAAATAAAAAATAATAAAATTGTTAATATTTCTTATGAATTTGTATATTTAAGGTGACATGTTAAATAAATTTAAACACAAAAGCGCACTATTTAAGAGTACGATGATACCCATAAACATTTTATCACTTCGTTCTGTACAAACAAATACAATCAATTTAATTGAATCCAAATCAAGATACGGTTTGTCAGTTATATTTATAGGTCGCGCACGATAAATTTGCACATCCGGGCTTATTCATTTTGTTAATAAATATTGTAACTCGGACCCAAAAAAACACGGACCTCGGACAACTCGACAATTTGTTGAAATGAACACTTTAATACAATAAAATTTATAAAGTAATTTTCAACCACATTATTTAATATGTCAGTTTCTAAATCTTCTAATAATTTGTTTTTAATACTGTTTAATATTTGTGATATTACATGTTATTGTGGAACGATTTGTCTTAAAACGCAAGAAGGTGCTTCTCATTAACATCTTTATATTTGACTAGGTCATACTTATCCTTGGTTAAGTGGTAACGCCTGTCAGTCATAAGTCGACAGTATAGTTTTGGTACAAGGGGGTTTTTTTTTAACTTTTTCAAATCAAATTAATGATCATTCCTTTTGTTTAAAAATAATGATAATGATTATAAACTTAAATAATAAGTTTGCAATAAATATTTTCGAATGCAGCGTATCAGCTTAGTCAACTTAATTTTTTTAAATAAATTGGCAACCCCTCCCCCGTTATTATAAACTTTACGTAGCATTCTACAATTAACAGTAAAAATAAATAAATAAATAAATAAATAAATAAATAAATAAATAAATAAATAAATAAATGTTTTAGGCAAAAAAGTGAAATGTCGGACATTACACAGGTGCAGTAATAGTATCAGAGTAGATTAAAAATGATTTATTGTGTTATTATTTATTAGTGTTTATTACGCTTGTAGAAATAAATTCGTACCCGTAAAACCATAAGAAATGCTTTCCTATATGATAACTAATTTAAATCAAAATAATTATTTCAATTTTGGAATTGCTTTGAAATTGAAATTTTTGAAAAGGAATTAACCTTTTCCGTTTGAATGCAATACACCATACATTCAATGAATGCGTTTGAAACTTCAAAAAGGACGAGATGTTAATTAGCTGATTAATTATAACAAGTGGACGAGTTGATTAGTTCAGTTAACGTGAGGATGAGTTTGAATAGTATAATAGAGATATACTTAAAGCGAAAACGAGGCAACACGCAACACGTGTGATTTTTGTAGAAAATAGTAAAGATGTCTGAAAAAAAGAAAGATTATTTAAAGTTAACTGGCAACCAAATAGCCTTTGAATGTCGTAAATTATTGTTTTGATGAGGCAAAACAAAAACGCCTTGTCAATCCAATCAGCTGCCCCTTGCAGAGAGCAAGTGCTATGACGGGTCTGTCAAGGAGAACTTTGTCAAGGCTAAAATCACTTGGAATAGAAACCAAACATGACCGAAAACCGAGATCAGACAAAATATTTATAGATGATTTTGATATTTGTTTAATTAAAATAACAATAATTAATATGTATTTGAATAAACGCGTACTTCCAACTTTAAATTCTATTCATTCGGAAATAACTAACAAATGACTTTAATTTTTAGAAATTTTTAAAAGAAATGGGCTTTAATTGGAAAAAATGTAGCAATAACCGAAAAATTTGTAAGGAAAAAACAGATATGATTTTAAAAATGATATACTACCTTCGCGAAATAAAGAAACTTATAGAAACTGGTCACAAAATTGTTTACTTGGATGAAAAATATATAAACTCAATGCATACTGTATTCAAGTGTTGGCAACTGGGTGGAAACGGTTTAAGCGTTCCAATTGGAGCAGGTGATCGTTTAATTGTGGTTGATGCTGGTTCAGAAAAAGGATTTGTTCCCAATGCCAGCCTCATATATAAAGCTTAGTCATCAACTGGGGATTATCACCATAAAATGAATGCTGAAAACTTCACCAAATGGATTCGCGAAAAATTAATTCCAAATCTAGAACCAAATTCTGTATTTGTGGTTGACAACGCATCATATCATAACGTTCAAGAAGACAAAAAACCAACAACATCATGGAAGAAAAAAGACATCCAAGAATGGCTCAGGAAACAATTTACAGAAGACACGGTACGCCCACAGCTGCTTACCATGCAGATTTAAATCCTATTGAATTAATTTGGGCTGATCTAAAACCATATGTTGGTTCCAAAAATTTAAAATTTAATTTATCTGAAGTACAGCAGCTTACGGAAAAACACCTGAAAGAAATATCAACTGAGAAATGGAAAAAATATGTGGAACATGTGCATAAAATAGAATCGGAATGTTGGAAAAATGACATTGCCGTCGACGAAGAGATCGAGAAAATTGTTATAAACTTGGAAGATACAGCTTCAAGTGATGATGAAACCGACAAAGAAGAAGAAGAAGAAGAAGAAGAAGCATCGACAATAACAGCTGATGAAGAAACAACTATGACAGAAGAGACCACGTAACCAACCTACCCGGAACTTAAAATATATAAATTTTGGCTATAAAATAATTTAAGCAAAATAATAAATAAAAACAATTATCAATAAATAAATAAAATTATAATTATTGCATAGCTATTTAACATTTCTGACATTCGTTTCGTGGTATGATATAAATAGATTTTAAAAAAGTAAGAATACTATATATTTGATTATTTATTTCAAATGAGGTTGTCATCAAACGCATTTGAAACTACTTTTTGGAAGAAAAAAAATATGTAATAAAGCAGCATCGAACTTTCAACCTCCATCCCGGTAATGAACTATGGGCCATAACAAAACATTTACTGGACGAGCTGCATGTTTATTTACAATGTAAAAAACCGGGATGTGCCAATTTATCGTGCGCGACCTGTAGAATACGTTTGGACTGGAATAGAATTTTCTTTAAATCACGAATTGATACATTTACAATATAACGGGAATGTCATTGTCACTTTTATGGGTTTTTGTTATCTGATGTAAGATTACATTATTAAAGTATCGCACTTTTTACACATATCATTTTAATAATTACACTCAAAGAAATAAAATATCTTTGTATTTTATCAAAGTCAATCTTTTTAAACATGATTTTTTCCCTTCCATTTAAATTATATGTAATTTTTGATAATAATTTTAAAAGCAAAATAAAATAAATTAAAATCAAATTCAATACAATAAAATAAATAAATAAATAAAAAGCTTAATAGATGTTACAAATGTTGGGTTTCTCAAAGTATAGTTATATACAATTAAAATTTTGACTTGCCTGTTAAACTTGTTGTCAATTTAATAACAGTAAAACTTGTGATGATCAACATCTGTATTACACCCATCCGCATTTTAAAAATTATAGGATTTACAGGTAGCCCAAGTGCAGTTAACAATCGATTCCTGCTGTTTTTCTCAGGTATAGTATCCTTCTCATTAAATTCTCTGAAGCAGATAAACAAAAATAAATTGTGTGATCAACCCTGTACATAGCAGCTCGCGCAATTATAATTGGTGAATGATATCCGCAATGTTTTCTTATTCAAAAAAATCTTGATTATAAGGGTCTGTTAAATCATAAAACATCGTCACCTTTGCCGTACATTACAATGCAAGTTAAGTAATTATTATATATGTAATGACGTATATACGTGTATATCAATATACTTTAAGAACTCCCAATTCTGAAATGTTTAAATATATACTTAACACAGATGAATAGGTTGTGACCCCGGAAGATTTAAGAAAACACGTTTTATCCACTAAATATAAGAAATAATATCATTGTAATCACAGCTTTTATAAATGGCGTGGCTTTGTTCAATGCACATTTTTGGCACTAATGATGGTTTATTATTTTGTTTATGATTTAAGACTCTAATGATTATTTTATTTTACTAATTTATGTAATTTAGACTACATATAAATGTCAGTTGCTAATAAAAGAGAAAGTCGCAGTGTAAAACTTTTAGCTTTTTTAAAATCCTCAAGAATTATGAAGAATTCTACCACACCAGAATGTGCGCTGGTAAGATTCAAACCTACAGAGATCACGAGAGGAACTGAAATTTCTGCACTCAGCAACTAAAAGTTTTAAAAAAGATAAGAAAATCCAAAGAAATATTAAACACAAATTCCAATTAAATTTTGATGTGCCAAATGGGCACATTTCGGAAATATTATTCCTCATCAGTGACAAATTTAATTCCATTATAAACAAAAAATGTCTCTATCAGATTGAGAATGTTTATGATTATTGGAAGCATGTTCAGTATGGTTCTTATGTGTTATGAATAGCTGAAGTAGCAATATCTGGTGATAAATCGTCCCACTTGGTAAAGGTCCTTGGGGAAAACTGTACTTTGATGGTTTTTTCTATCATGGACATTTCTTGTACGTTTGTCTTTAGCCATCCTGTAGGTGTTAGCTGGAGAGGCAAACTATGACTGCTTATTGATAGGTGGTACTTCGATCTCAATGTTGAAATTCTTTCACCCCAGATTTTATTTAATGTTTGTGACAATGTCTGATGTAATGTCCTAAACAAACAACCTGTTCTGTTAAAAGTTCCAAAGTTATGATTTTGTAATGTAAAGGATGTCGCATTTAGAACAGGCATACTGTAGTATAAGCTAGATGATTTTCAGTAGATACTGTATTTTTTAACTTTCGCAGAAAAAGAAACACATGGTTGTCTGTTTCCGTCAAGAACTGTTACAAACTTTGCCACCTTGTCGAGTATTGTAACAAAAATCGAAACATTATACACCAAATTCATTAAACTAAAATTGCAGAAAAAAGGGAACAAATAAATAACATGCTTAGGTAAAGGTTACAGAAGCTTCGTCTGTCTTTAATTTAATGATATCAGTATCATACCACTGGCGAGAGTAACAATATCCAATTACTATGCAGTTTTTTAAATACGTCGTGTCTTGCACAAGGAAATGGGTCTTTTTTGAAACCGTATCGTGTTTGAAAACTTAGTTTAACCTATGAATTTCAGTGAAATATAATTTTAAATTTTACAATTTTTCGAAAAAAAATCCATGCTGATGTAATGATGACGTCACATTCCCGCCATAATCAAAAATATCTTACTGGACCTAGACCTACATGTATAAGTTTTCTATTGACTCTTTGAAAGTATTTTACCCCAAATTACGATTTGTTATGAAAGTCAATGATAAAAGCTTATCTCTGCCTCATATTAACACCTTAAATTTTCGGCATTATCTTAGATATGGTAGTTTACGGATCAGAAACATAAAAACATTAATTCTTCTCTATAGGAGTGATTGATGATGATCTGCGTATAATGTCAGTCGTTTTATGCAACTTCAGAGAAGTTGAAGCTGATGCGGTATATGTTTTAAGCGTTCATTTGGATTTCTAATTATTTTTATCATCTCATAGTGAACAGTTTTAAAACGTGACCATTAGCAAATTTATAGTCCACTGTTCTGTGGAATTCAAGACGGTCCCATTTTTAATCTTTGACCTTCATCATACATGCTGTCATATTGGGTTTCTGCCAAGTTCTTTTGTCAACAAGATTGACACTCGTCATAAAACGCTTGTTTCCGTAACATTTTCATAAACAAATCGGCATTTACGAAAGTTATTTTTTGATAGACAATTATGTTGCAGTTGAAATTTTCATGAATAATTGTAAACAAGCGATTTTGAAAATTTTTTTTTTACTTCCGTTTTCTCCCACACGACCTCGGAAGTGACGTTATCCACTGACGCCAAAAACAAAACTTGCGGGACAACTGGTCTCCCTACACGATATTTATTATAAGCTAGCTTCGCCGGTTTGCACGCTCGGTGCAAGCATCGCTGCGCATTTTTAATTACTAAATGCATTCAATATAGACATCAATACGAGTGGACAATGACATGATACCTCAAAAATCTTCAAAACTATACATATTTTTTTGAAAAGAATGTCACGGTTATGTAAAAAAGCATTTAAATTACCAATGACATTGCACTAAATAATTACTACACATACAAATCTTAATAAACTAGCACATCCTCCTCTCTGTTTTTTTTTTTTTGGAAAAGTGAGTTGTATAGTTTCAAGATATCATAGCTATGTTTTGATTTTGTATTTAGAGGTGAATGCAACCAGTTTATGTCGGTTGGATCTGATTTGTTTAATGTATTGAATCAAGATGTAATGCTGATTAATAGAGTGTGACAAACAATTTTCACTTTGCTGTCAATTATCAGTTGGTAATTTAGATGTTCTACTACGTTCATGTCTTTGTCTTCTCTGTCGAATACAATATATATCAGTTTGGTCTCCCTCTCGCTATCACTATAAGTTGGTGTTGACAATGTTAAATAGTTTCAGAGAATGCAGGCTGATTGCTTTTTTCTTTTGTTCGTATTATTGTTGTATCCACATTTTCTACTGTTTGGATAATGGTTAGGATTTAAGAAATGTATCTAAGCAGAGTGCGTAGTTTAGTTTTGCCTTGTATACCGGCAAATTTCTCCTGGTCTATCAAAAATGAGTTCCTTTTTTGCTAGGTTCTCTACTTATATCTGCATTTAGTTTGTATAAACAACTCTGCATCCAAATCTTTACAACTATAATTTGTACGTAGATTACGTCCTGTAAAATTTATATGGGGAAATACCCTACCTCTGACTAGATTATTTGAAATTGATTGGCTAAAATGAATTACATGATCTGCAAATCCACGATTATAAAACAAACTAAAGCCAGTGCCTCAACTTTACAGTATTTATTGACATGATACTTATATTATGAAACATCCAATCGGTTCAAAAATACTAAATATCATCTATAAAAAGGGAAAAAGTCTCTCATGTCAACTATGTATTTTTTAAAGTAATCTTTAAAATCTAGCTAGTTAATGTGCATTATTAAAATCAAAACATATTTTATTTATTTTGTTAAAAATTACAGAATTTTTAATTTTAAATTCAGCTCTCTTATCTATTTCTACTTTAGGGTATCCAGATCTTTAATCTTATGATAAATATTTAGATAGTGTTTCTGTTACATCATCGAATCAAGTTAACCGGTTTGCGTTCTTTTGTGTTTTCAGTTTAACGTTTTAATGTTTAACAAAAAGTTAGGGACCATCCAACGTGCGAATTAATACAATATAATAAAAATGTGGACTATCGATTTCCCTAATTATATTGGCAGAAAAAAAACATTTCCTCAGCAGGTTGTCTGAAATATTTTATGTACAGACATATTTGGTGGTATTCGTCTTTAGGTAACCCTAAAGATTGTTTACTCAATCAGTTGTAGTAACATTTAATTAACCTTTTGAAAATGCATGTGGCCATTTATTGTTATTTATAACTGTCTATCCATTTTCTTGAAATTCAAAAAGATTTTTTTAACAGCTTTTGGATAACATCAGGGTATTTTAAGGTTAATAAAGGTCAAATGAAATAATATGACAGTCACATTTTCTTACTACATGGTAAAAATATGGAAAAGAAAATGATATCAAAAGAGGCAATAGATATATATTTAAAAAGTTTTGATTTTTTTATCAGAAAAATGTAGAAAAGAGCAAAAATTTTGTGTTCATCGTTGTTCGGGTTCTTCAAGAGGTGATCATCATGAATATTCAAATCATGACAACATATCTTATATGGTTAGCTAGGAAGGTGCAAAAGGGATATTTTTGACATAGTGAATTTGTTAAATAGTTGAAAACATTAAAAATTGTTATTTGCACAGAATTAAATAAACTTTTTGAACAAGTCTGGTTATTTTTCCCAATTAGGTCAGTAAATTTTACATGGATTTTTGATAATTTTGAATGATTTTTGTATAAATATGGATCTTTGTTCTTTAAATATGCATATGACAAACAATTATGGACTGACAGTAGTTACTTTCCTCTTTATTCTCTGTTATTACTTGCGATATACCGTATATCGGGATATGTTTACGCCATAGTAATTTTAGCTATTTTGGAGATTTATTTTCGATTCGTCAATATATAACGCTTAATTTTTCCCCCGTATAATTCAATATCTTAGCGACATTTAAAACGTTCTAAATGTCCTGATACTATAAAAAAAAGTTATCAAGCCACGTATTTGTTGTGTACTACGTCATAAAAAGCGTGTTTTATACCTGTCAATGGTATATAGTTAGTGTTAATTATTATTGTCACCTTTTAACAACTGCTTATCAATTAGTTACCTGCCATACCTGTATGACAACGATATATCTAATATACTCGTGTGACAGCGTGTTTATTTACGTGGATGTATATATAATTTTCTGCTTTTTATGAAAAGGCGGGAAAATATTGTATGCACGTTACTTATAACAGGGCGTGGTCGTTGCAAGGACCCATGGTAATGTTGTAAGCGGTCAAGTGTTATTAAAGCGCGTGGCAGTTAGGACTGCTTTTATTTTCTAGCCGCTTGCCTCCTGGATAACATCTCAATTTAAATAATAATATAAACGTGTTATTTCACTAGAAACCTTTCTTGTTTTTGCAGGTCCGAGCACCACCTCATATATATATATATATATATATATATATATATATATATATATATATATATATATATATATATATATATATATATATATATATATATATATATATATAATAATAATAATAATAATAATAATAATATATATAAATATATATATATGAATGGCACGGAGTTATTAAGAATTGTCTACTTTTCGGAAAAGTCTAACGGTGTCTCGTTTGCTATCATAAATCTATTTTTTTTAAAATGAAATCCTTATTAGTGACAAAAACGTTTCCAAAATGAAATTGATTTATTTATCTCGAACCACTAAAAGTTGTAGTAAAGTATATTACTAAGAATCATTAAATCTCTCAATAAATTAATTAGGAAAGTTACATCATGTTCACTACAGGTGCAGTATATTTGTAAAGGTGTTAATCGGGTGCAAATTACACTTGACTTTATATTATTATCGTGAGATAATCAAATATTCTTAAACTTCGAGTTGAGAATTGTCTAATTGTACTAGTTGGTAAATATTGTTGGGATTGGTAACTGCTTTGACGTCACTACACGGGAGCCTCGATATAGACATATTAGATTTAGATTTTTGAAAATGTAAAAGAAAATTCACCGATATCTTCCTTTTTCGGGATGGTATAGTTTAAGTTCAAGTATATGACCCGTCTCAATTTAAAGTATGAAAAAAACCTTTTCCTTTCTACACAACATTGGAACATCTCTTTTGTCGTAATGCGCAACAAATAATTATGCATGCATTTGCTTTACTAGAGTTTTTAATTTTCCAAGATTTTTTTATGAGTTTCACCGAAAAGTTTAACAAAAAGAATTATTTCAATGAATACATGCCTTTCCTTTATAAACGACTTAGTTTTATGCGACAGAGTGACAAAGTGAGACTATGCTAAAAAGGGGAAAGGAAAACTCACGTAGCAAATCATAGATCGACACATACACAGAATATAATTGTGTCAGGACCATAGCTATTGAGGATTTATGGTAGACTCTTATAGTAATGTAAGGCGCACAAACACGCCACATGCGAATATATCTTTGGAATGCTTTGGGCATGATCCCTTATCAGGCATATCTCCTGATTTTAAGCCCACCTAATTCTGTGTAACCATTCTTTATCTACTTTGTTTGTCCACCTCTTAAAAAGTGCGAAGGCATTCTGACGTCAAAGAAAATCCTCTTGCCCATCCTTAAAAATCAAGTAAATTCATAATTAAAATTCCTTTATAGTTCGATATTTTTTATTTAATTTGGGCTTGAACAATTTCTGTTCTAAGGTTAAACTTTGCTAAAAGAAGGCGTTAGAGATACTTGTTTCCTAGCACACAAATAATTCATTAAGCGACACTTACCTAAGGGGTATTATACTATGTAATATACAGGGTAATTCTCAAAGAAATTAGGTCACGAGGTCACATAACAAAGAACATGAAATAGATTCATAGACGTCAATGTGGTAGGTTAACCGTTTTGTTTTTATTGAATTTTAAAGTTGTTTCAACACGGTGGAAAACGGAAAGACTTTTGTCCCCGTTCTGTATTAATTAATAAAAGAGATCTAAAAATAGAAATGAAACCGGTTTTCCCTGATCTAAAAATAGGAACGAGCGTAATTCGTTAATAGGGATTCAAAGTACCCAGGATAAAACGTATTCTTTAAAGAAATTAAAACTAAAAATGAAATTTTTAGCTTAATATTTTGTGTATGTTTTAACACCGGAATACCTGTAACGTTAAGTTTTTTACCTGGTTTATATATCGGTCAACTTTAAGGTTGAAAATTAAAGAACTGGTCAGGAATACTCTTTTCCATATAAATTGAACATAATAAATAGTTTCGCTTCGGAACTACACAATGTATACAGCTTGCAATCAGGTATTTTCTTCTCTTAACCAAAAGCAAAATCGACCAATTTGTTTTCAAAATTGCGATTTCGTAAAAACAAGGGGCCCATGGGCCTTAACGCTCACCCGAGAGTATGTCCAAAATTGTTTGCAAAGTGCAATAGACAATATATTCAGTACAGAAACTTTATAAGTTTTCTCAAGTTAAGAACTGCCACAAAACTTAATCAGAAATATATCTAGTAACATTTCATTTATTTGTAGCTTATATAACATGCATGAAGTAACTGTAGTGCAATATGACCTTAAACCATATATCAAAATAATCGCCATGTCAATACCTACAATATTCTAATATACATGCCTATACAAACAGTTAATAGTTTTCGAGATAATTAGCAATTTAAGTCTTCTTTTGCAGCTGTGACCTTGACCTTTCAAGATATGACCTTGAACCATATATCAAAATGATCGTCATGTCAATACCTACAATATTTTAAAATACACGCCTATACAAAAAGTTATTAGTTTTCAAGATAATTAGCAATTAAAGTATTCTTTTGCAGTTGTGACCTTGACCTTTCAACATATAACATTGAACCATATATCAAAATGATCGCCATGTCAATACCTACAATATTCTAATATACATGCCTATACAAAAAAGTTAATAGTTTTCAAAATAATTAGCAATTTAAGTCTTCTTTTGCAGCTGCGACCTTGACCTTTCAAAATATGACCTTGAACCATATATCAAAATGATCCCATGTCAATACCTACAATATTCAGATTTGCATAAATATGACCTTGACCTTTCAACATATGAGCTTAAACCATATATCAAAATGATCGTTGTTGCAATACCTACATTATTCTAATAAACACGCCTATACAAAAAGTTAATAGTTTCCAAGATAATTAGCAATAAAAGGATTCTTTATCAGCTGTGACCTTGACCTATGAACATATGACATTGAACCATATATCAAAATGATCGTTGTTGTAATACCTGCAATATTCTAATATACATGCCTATACAAAATGTTAATACTTTTCAAGATAATTAGCAATTTAAGTTGTTTTGCAGCTGTGACCTTGACTTTTCAACTTATGACCTTGAACCATATATCAAGATGATCGTCATGTCAATACCTACAATATTTTAACATACATGCCTATACATAAAGTTAATAGTTTTCAAGATAATTAGCAATATATATCCTTCGCAGCCGTGACCTTGACCTTTGAACATATGACCTTGAACTGTATATCAAAATGATTGTTGTTGCAATACCTGCAATATTCTGATATACATGTCTATACAAAAAGTTTATAGTTTTCAAGATATACTGACAAATACATAATTTTAAGCAATTTCCCAACTCAGTACCTTACCATTTCCCCATTTTGAGCCCCATGGCTACCATTTGTGCAAATCTGAAACTACATGACCTAAGGATGTTATGAATGAAATAACTAAGGTATATCTCTTGTACTTTCAGAGGAGAAGATTTTTAAAGTTTTTCACTATTTCCCCCTTATGGGGCCCCAAGGGGACATAACTCTTTTATTTATGCAAATCTAAAAGGGCTTCACCCAGGCATAATGGTTATTAAGTTTCATCAAATTTGGTCCAGTGGTTTTGGAGAAGAAGATTAAAATGTAAAGTTTACGGACGCACGCACGCACTCACACACGCACGCACGCACGTCACATACACACGCCGCATCATACCATAAGCTCACGCTGGCTAAAGCCAGGTAAGCTAAAAACTTGAGGTTAAGTGATAATTTAATCTAGAAATAAAAGAGATCTAAAAATAGAGAGATCGGTTTTCCCTAATCTAAAAATAGGAAGAACATACGTAATCGGTTCATGAAGTTAAAAAGTACCAACGATGAAATAAATTCTTAGCTAAATATTTGATATATGTTTTAAAACCGGAAATTTTTTTATGTTAAAATTTTTACCTGGTGTATATTTGTCTATTTAAAGTTTAAAAATTTGTCAAAGAATTGGTCAAGGATAACTTCTCGTTTCAAAACAAAACTTGCATTACAAACCTTTGTGATAGGCATATCATTAATATCCATCTCAACCACAAAAAATATACCAATTTGATTACTAAAATGTTAACACCCATAACAATTACTTACTCCAATTCGTTTTTATGTAACCTTTTATGTTTTTTGACCTTGTGGTTTGTTATCACACTTCTGTGGGCATGCGCATTTTTGGGATAACACCTTTGTTTTAATTTCGGAATAAATTATGTTGTGCAGTGCTAGGTTAGCTTCGATTTGATTGTATTAAGGATTGGAGCTTCCACAACATTTTCAGCTTTCAGTTATTTTCAAACACGTTTGCAAATACAATTTTTAATGAAAAAAACGGAACATTTTTCATGTTTAGAACAATTTTTTTTCGGAATTTTATTCGGTCCATTTGAAAGTTAAAAATTACTTTAAGAATTTACTTATTTACATATTGTATGTATAAAAAGCAGGTCTCTGTATTACCGATATTTCATTAAAACTCATTAAGAGAATAACGTCTCCCGTTGATTTAACAAACCTTTACAATACACTTATTATCAATGTCCATGTACTCACCCTCTCTTAACCATACGCAAAAACAACCAATTTGATCAGAAAATTGCGATTGGTCGTCGTATTTGCATCAAATGACCTTGAGGTTTAGTAAAATATATCTAAAAATAGAAATCTAAAAATAGAGAAATCGGTTTTCCCTGATCTAAAAATAGAAAGAACGAGTGTAATCGGTTAATAATGTTATGAAATACCCACGATGAAACGTACTTTTGTATTTAAAGAAATTTAAACTAGGAATACAATTTTAAGCTAGATATTTTTGTATGTTTTAAAATCGTATCTGTATAAAAAAAATGACGTTAAGGTTTGGTGGAAATCCCCTTATCTCAAATTAAAGAAACGTCATTCATTACGTCTAAGCAGTGGGCAGATCTAAAAGAATGACACTGGTTTTCGCCGACCTATTTATAGGAAGCAGTGTAACAAAGAAAAAAATAGACACAATGACACTTACTCTTCACAGAATTTTAAACTAGAAATGAAATTCTGAGCTAGAAATTTTATGTATGGTTTTAAACTCGATTACCTGTAATGTACAGAAGTTTACCTGAAGTATATTGGTCTTTTCAAGGTTAAAAATCTGTAAATGAATGAATGGATCAAAGTTTTTGTTTTCTTACATATAGAACAAAATAATAAAAAGCATTTCTTACAGTCAATTATTTTCCCGTTTTAAAACAAAACTTGTGACAAACCTTTGCGATACACATATCATCAATATCCATGCACACGGTTTCGCTGAAACACAAACAAAATTGTAAACATGACATAACTTGCCGAATACCTTTCATCTCTTTTTGTCTGCCTTTTGGATTTGTTATCATATTTGTTATGTTCACTTCTGTGATTTATTACGTTGTTCAGCTCGAGTTCAGTGTGGATTAAAATGTATTAGGGTTGGTTTGTCACAACATTGTCGTCTAGCGTGTTTTTAAAAATATTTATTTATTTAAAAATTTTGTACTATGTCCTTTTGATTTTTTCTGTATTAAGGATTGGAGCTTCCACAACATTGTCAGTTTTCAGTTGTTTACAATCATGTTTGTAAATAAAATTTCAATGAAAAAAAAACGGAACATTTTTCATGTTTAGAACAATTTTCCGGAATTTCATTTGGTACATTTCAAAGTTAAAACTTACTTTAAGAATTTACTAATTTACATTTTGTACAAAGATAAAAAAGCAGTTTTCTGTATTACCAATATTTCATTAAAACTCATTAAGAGAATGTCTCCCGTTGATTTAACAAACCTTTACAATACATTTATTATCAATGTCCATGCACTCACCCTCTCTTAACCATAAGCAAAAACAACCAATTTGATCAGAAAATTGCGATTGATCGTCGTATCTTCATAAAATGACTCTGAGGTTTAGTAAAATATATCTAAAATAGAAGAAATTTAAAAATAGAGAAATCGGTTTTCCCTGATCTAAAAATAAAAGAAATCTAAAAATAGAAGAAATCTAAAAATAAAGAAATCGGTTTTCCCTGATCTAAAAATAGAAAGAACGAATGTAATCGGTTAATAAATTTATGAAATACCCACGATGAAACGTACTTTTTTATTTAAAGAAATTTAAACTAAGAATACAATTCCTAGCTAGATATTTTTGTATTTTTAAAATGGTATCTTTTATAAAAAAAATGACGTTAAGGTTTGGTGGAAATCCCCTTATCTCAAATTAAAGAAACGTCTTTCATTACGTCCAAGCAGTGGGCAGATGTAAAAGAATGACACTGGTTTTCAAAAAAATTGTACTATGTCCTATTGAATTTTTCTGTGTTCATTTCATAGAATTTTAGGTGGTCGATAAAATCTATAAGGTTTACAATTCTGTATACTTGCAACCCATTGTTTCGAATTCTTGTATATGATAGTGTCGGTAATCCGAATGTTTTAAGTCTTGTATGATTTTTTTGTAGCTTTTCTTTGTACATTCTCTAAATCTATAATTCCATGTTTAAAAAGGAACCCATGTAATTCATGTGTTTCCTAAATTGTATAGTGTAAAAAACGCTAAACGGTTAAACTGATAACAAAATACATGTATATCATAGATCATTTTCTTTCGTTATCTGTTTTAATTCCCTAATTTGGTTGCCATTTCCCATACTAGTTTAGTATTTATGTTTGTTCTTATATACATGTTTTTACATTTAATCATGTTGAATTTATGCTGCCAGATACTTGCCCTCTAGCCCAATCAATTTATGTTGTTTTATTATGTATCATGGTCACTAACTATTTTAGTAAATATTTTATCTGAAATAAGAAAAGTCAAGTACGCTAAGCTTCCTTTGTGTACACCACTTTTATCTTGATTTTTGTATAATTAATTTTTTACCATTTGTTTTCTTGATGTTAGAAAATCAGGGATTCAAGCTAGGAGAGAGTTTTTGCCGTAAGTATTTTAGACAAGAGGTTTTCAATTTTATCAGAAGTTATCTCAACGCTTATAACTTTTCACTTGAAGTTTAAAAAATTTCATTCATGATAAAATTTGTATCTTCTATAGTAAACATAGTAAAGAAGTGTTCATTTAGTCTTTTTGTATGTCTGATGTATTATTCTCGGCTTCCTTACTCTATTGCTGATAAGTTTGCTGAGATTCTCATAGTTCCTTTTAGTACTGGATATTCTGTAAATACTTAAGATTAAACGTTCATCAGACCTTTTAAATTTCACGCTCTCATTCAGACTGCTGTAACGTGATTCCTCAATAAAATATCCTTTTTTCGCTTTAGTGGTTTATAATGACCCTTTTTAGTTGTCTATTGAAGGCAAATTCAGATTTTGTTTTTTTAATAATTTCATTTGTTGTTACGGATAATTATATATTTTTTGGTAAAACTTTTGCAACCATGATAACATCTGGTGATTTTATTTGTATAATTCCTAGAGTTCACATCTGTTTTAATAGAAGAAGGAGAAGAAGTATAAAAAAGTATATAAAACGTTGCATAGGACTTGACTTGCTCAATATCAAGGTAATACTAAAACTTTGACGCAATGTGGACGTCGTTTTCATGGGTTGAAGGATACCTTCATTTATTTGTCTTTTAATGTGTTTGACGGACAGGCTACAAAAAGACATGACATTATCATCTTAAAAAAAAAATATTTTTTTAAAAAAAAAGTATTATTATTATTACTTGGTAGCTCAACTAACGAAACCAAAACAATGAGTAACACAGAGCAACAAAACGTTTTCCAATATTCACTTAATGATCATGATGTTCAACGTATAGCTGCTGCAGTCAAAGATTCCCTTCAATCAGAAATAATATCAACCGTTAACAATGTTCTAGAAGCCCACTTCAAAAAAATCTAACTCTTGAAATAAATACATTAAAACAAGAAAATGAAGTGTTGCGTAGCGAAAACAATGAGTTGAAGTTATGTATCGACGATCTTGAACAGTGCGGCAGACGAAATGCAATTCGATTGTCGGGTATTCCTGAGAAGAGCGACGAAAACACCGACAAGCATTGTCATAGATATCGCATCCAAGATTGGAATCCAAGTGCGCGATGATGATATAAGTGGGTTGCACCGTTCTGGTAAGCCTGGTCAAAATAGACCTCGGCAGATCTTAGTTAAATTTACCAGGTATAATTTAAAGCGCAAATTCATGAAATCGAGATGGGAATTGAAAAAGAACGCTTCGTGTGAAGATGTCTTCATAAATGAAGATCTAACTTAACGACGCCAGGATCTGTACTCAAAGGCCCGACAATTATATGTTAATGTACTTTATCGATCGTTAAGTAGAAATTCCGTTAATTCATTTTCGTTAATGTGCGCCAAAGTCACTTTTATTCGTTAAAGTACATTACGACCGATAATGTACTTTAACGGTCGTTAAGTAGAAATTCCGTTAATTCATTTTCGTTAATGTGCGCCAAAGTCACTTTTATTCCGTTAAAGTACTTTAACGACCGTTAATGTACTTTAACGAATAAATGTGATCACGGCGTTCCATACATATATATACTCGATATTGAGAAGTACATCGTTAACCGGTATTAAGCTACCAATACGTTCAAGTATACATTGTATTATCAGAGACATATATTACTAATATGTAATATATGTCTCTGGTATTATACTTGATATTTTTTACCTTGCCTTATCTGTTACCTGTTTAAATAATCTGTTGTATATATCTGGTGACGTTGAAAAGAATCCTGGCCCTATACATGATTACCAGTACTCAAACACTACCAACTCGCATACATGTTCTAACGTTGGAAAATTATCAAACAAATATCTGTCTTTTATGCATCCTTAACATTCAAAGTTTATTACCAAAAATCGACTCGCTCATTAGTGACATTAGCCAGTACATGTGTATGATGTCTTAATTTTTACAGAAACCTGGCTTGATATTTAGATGGCTATCGCGAACCTCTAAGACATGATAGAGAAGGGAGGTTAGGTGGGGGAGTTATAGTCTATTTAACCGATTCTATCTGTTTTAAACAGACCTGAATTACGGGTTCATAATATAGAATGTCTTTGGTTTGAAATAATTGTCAAAGGAAAAGTTATTTACTTGGTGCATTTTATAGACCGCCAGACGCTAACACATTTTGGGAAGAAATCAAATAGTCTATTGAGCTTGCTTCAGACGGCAAGCATGATTATATGATAATCACATGCGACTTTAATGAAGACCAGTTTAAACATCCTACTGGTAATATATATGATTTGTTTCTAAATTTTAATCTTACCCAGCTCATTGTTGAGCAAACTCATTATACTGAACACTCCATGTTCACTTATAGATTAATTTTTAATCAATGATACGATTCATGTAGAACATTGTGACGTTTGTGAAACATTTATTGAAGTTAACGCTCGTTATCATTGTCCAATATCTTTAATTTTAAGCATAGAAAAACCTTCCAATAAGTCATACACTCGCAAAATATGGGACTATAAAAATGGAAATTTTGACCTTTACCGACAAAAAATATTGACAGACCTGACTGGGACAAAACTTTACTAAATTCAGACCTAAATCATCAATAGATTTGTCAACTACAATATTAGAAATCGCTACAGAATGTATACCAAACAAAATAGTTACTATTCGAGAAAATGACAAACATTGGATTAAGTGTGGTATCAAGCGAGTGATAAGAAAACTTAGACGGTTACATAATAAAGCTAAGAAAACCAATTCTGTTAATCACTGGGCTGTATTCAGGGAAATTCGTAACAAATGCGTCACTTCTATACGCAATGCAAAAAAACGAATATTTCAACAAACTGGTAAACGACTTACGGGAAAATACTGTATCCTCTAAATCGTGGTGGAAAATTGTCAAAATTTTTATAGGTAATAAAAAAAGAATACTATACCTGCTTGGCTTTATAATAATAAACTTTACGATAATGATGATGACAAAGTTAACCTTCTTAACGAATATTTTTGTAAACAGTCTATTATTGATGATTCAAATATAAACATTCCAGATTCCGAGACACCAAATTTAGAACTCAACAATATTGAATTGACCGTCGAAGATGTCCGACTTATTCTCTCTTCCTTAGATATATCCAAAGCTTGCAGTCCTGACTATATTAATCCACGACTACTCAGGTATGCTAGCAATGAATTATGTAGGCCAATATCAAAATTATTTAACAAACTTTTACAAAATAGTATATTTCAAAATTGCTGGAAAGATGCTAACGTTATTCCATCATATAAAAAAGGCGATCCTAGCGATGTAAGAAATAACAGACCGATTTCTCTTTGCAATATCCTTGGTAAAGTTTTTGAAAAATGTGTCCTTAAATATCTGAATATATTTCTCCTAGAAAACAATATTATTACGAAACTACAGTCTGGTTTTAGAACTGGTGATTCTACTGTCTGTCAACTTCTCGATATATCAAATGATTTTATTAAAGCTTTAGATTCCGGTAAAGAGGTGAGGGTTATTTTTTTGCGATATAAGTAAAGCATTCGACAGGGTATGGCATACGGGTTTACTAATAAAATTGCGTTCAATAGGCATATCAGGAAAATTACTTTTATGGATTTGAAAATTATCTGTCTAATTGTAGGAATAGAGTTATAATAAAAAACAGCATTTCTGACTGGCTTTATATAAACGCTGGGGTACCCCAAGGTTCAATACTTGGACCGATATTATTTTTGATATATATAAACGACATTGTCATAGATATAAATAGTAAAATCCGACTCTTTGCAGACGACACAACACTTTTTTGTGTTTGATGATCCTTTTGATTCAGCAACATTGTTAAATAACGACTTAAAAAAAATGAACGAGTGGTCAAAAAATGGTTAGTGTCTTTCAATCCTAACAAAACCGAGACTATGTTGATATCAAAAAAATTAATACAACCTTTATACCCTTGTCTTTATATGGACGATACATTAATACGTGACGTTGACGAACATAAACACTAAGGCATTAACGTTTACTTCTGACTTTTCTTGGGACAGACATATAGAAAATATCTTAGCCAAGGCTAATTTCAGGATATTTATTTTACGAAAATATAAGTTTATTTTATCACGTGATGTCCTAGAAAAAATATATTTTAGTTTTATAAGACCGTTATTAGAATATGGTGATATGATCTGGGACAATATATCTGAAACTCTTAAGCATAGAATTGAAAATATAAACATTGAACCGCTCATATTGTTTGTGGAGCTACAAAACTTACAAGTTTACGACTTTTATATCTTGAAACAGGGTGAGAAACTCTATCTTTACGAAGAAAAAACCACAAATTAATTCAGTTTTACAAAATGAAAAACAATTTGGCTTCTTCTTATTTTTGCGATCTCGTTACACAATCTTACAACGAAATTTATCATCATAATACGGTGGTTCTCAAAATTTTCAAAGCATTAGATGCAGAACGTCTTTTTATTTTAATTCATTTTTACCATCAGTTATAAGGGATTGGAATGATATTCCAAATAATATTAAGAAAAGCTCTTTATCTGTATTTAAAAATTCAATATCTACAAGTTTAAAGCTACCTGTTTATTATAATTGTGGACCTCGAATGGGCCAAATAATTCATGCCAGATTACGATTGGAATGTAGCTCTTTAAAATGTCACTTGTTTCATAAAAATTTAGTTAACGACCCTTTTTGTCGCTGTGGACTTGTTGAAAATTCGAAACACTTTCTTCTTTTTTGTCAGCTGTTTAATAATATTCGCTCAAGAACCATAAATACACTTCCTTATGTATTAAGTATTGACACATAACTGTATGGGGATCCCATGTTATCAAATCAACGAAATGAAGAAATTTTTTTAACTGTTCAAGAATTTATCATACAGTCAAAACTTTTCAATACATAATTTTATAGGTATCAAGTAACCGACAAACACCCACATAGTTATATTTTTTTGTCCTTTTTCAATTTTTATTGAATTATTTATTGATTTATTTGTTCGCTTATTTATTTATTTATTTACTTACTTACTTGTCCCGCTTGTTTGGTTTATACTTATTTAATGTTCGAGCTATTAATTATATATTTTAACTCTGTGTATGTATTGTAATATATGTTATCAGGGAGACTGATTTATATACAGAGTTTTACTCTTGTTCCGGAATCCCTTTTCGTACCATTTTATAATATTTTGTGTATATTATTCAAAAAAAATAAATAAATTCAGTTTAAACTAAACTAAATGTATGAATAAAAAAAACTTACTTCATCATCAGGTGCATATACATGTAATAAATGTGCAATAAAAATATTTGTTTATACAAAGTTTGTTTTACAACGGGAAGACAATATTGTATTGAGTTTTATATAGAGCGCGGCTTATCGTAACGTTGTACAATATATTAGAAAACGTTATACCTGTCCAAGTCTGAAAACAGTTTTAACAGTAAAAATAGACCCATTGGCACCCGATAAAATATGAACGCAAAATTGTTCTGGTTTAATTAAATATAAAATATGCAGAATATAATTCCTTCTCTATTTCTTCTCTACTTTGCTTTTTTATAAGTACGGTTCAGCGTTACTTTGAACAATCTGGAAGAAAACAGATTAATTCCTCTTTGTCTCCGACAAACATATCTCTTAGAACACCTTTATAACAACGGAACAAAACAATACAAAATTTAGGTTTGTATTACCTATATATAATGTGTGGAAAATTCCACCCTCTTTGGTAGCTAAATTTAAATTATTAAACTAAATATTTCTCTGCTTAGAAGACGTTTATTACCACGGAATAAAAAAAATATATTTCTAGTTCTCTAACCATATATAGTGTGGTAAATAGTCGTCGTCTTTGGTAGCAGAATTTCTACGTTATATAGAAAAGCCTCAAACTGTCCATTCTGTGAAAGAAAGTATTGATCGAGGCCCTCAGGCGACGAGATTAATTCTTTCCTTCACAGAATAGACAGTTTGAGGCTTTTCTCTAACTTAAAACATTGCATCCTTTGTGTTCTTAAAATACAGCTTTAAATCACCCTTTCATTAAAAAATGGACAGTTGTAGGTTACATGATTTCTTTCATAACTTAATGGATAGCTGTAGGTAATTCAATAGTGTGTTTAATGAAGTGTATTCAGTCATGCACAGGAACACAAAATGCATGTTTTTTGTGATTTGCTCATGTAAGACTACAAATTATGCCATGTGCATTCATTAATTTTGTTAAGATGTCATCATATTTTTTACTCGGTCAAAATTTACCCCATTAAACGAAGATATTGAGGAAGAAAATCAGTTAATAGGAAGTTAGTAATAATTTACAGTGTAGATCTTTTAATATTAGTGTTCAATCTGCCAGTAAAAAGATAAAATCTGTACAGAATGAAAAACCAAATGTTTGTGAAATTCAGTGTTGACAGTTTAGGTGCGACAACTCCGTGTTGATTCCGGAAATATATCATTTACAGTTATTTCACATTGAGTTTCTAAGTCCAAACTAATATTCGTGTGGAATTTAGCAATGTTTACATGGGAATTGTACATGTGTTCAATCTTGAATGCAAAAATGGAATTTATACATTTCTTTGCTGGTTATTGTTTTTTTTAGGATACAATGAGTGTGGTGCGTTTCTCAGTGTTCGTATTTAACACTTCACCTGTAACTGTCCAATAAGTTGATATATCTGTACATTCTAGCTGTCCATTCAGTTAGTTACAGGTAATAAATGGCAATAAGCCAGTTAATGTACAAAAAAGACAAAGGATGACGTCATAGCATGTAATGTTATCACGGAAATACAATCATTATGAAGAGTTATCTCGCTTTGGTGTGTTAACGTTTCTAGAGATTCAAAAGCGGTTCATTTCTGTATGGAATCTTCTGACTATATAACTTTTTTTTTTAATTTCATTGTCTTACTACTTTTCAAAAGAGTCTGTTTATAAATCTGAAACATGGATCAATATGTTTATAGTAGATTATTACACAACATATGATATTTACATCCACTGAGAAAACTGTTATACCGGGCGCTACATTTTAGTATGGAACGCAGTCTTTTTTTTTTTTTTTTTTTTTTTTTTTTTTTTTTTTTTTAAAGATGATGTTGCTTTTAAATTCTAAAATACATGTACAATTTTAAACTACAAAAATATAACAAGAAAATCAATTTTTAGAAAAGTATGTCGCGTTTCTCACTGGCACAGAGTCCGTCAAAAATGTGGAAAAATATGGTCGACCTGTGACTGTTTCAGGCAAGAAAAATGTCTCAAAAGTCAGGGAAATTATTGAAAGTGATGTCAAATGTACGATTCGTGATATTGTCAAAGCTGTTGGCATATTGCTATCACGGGTACATTTCATTTTAAAGTGTATTTTAAAAGTACGACAGATTTCTGCCAGATGGATTCGCATATATTGACATATGATCAAAACCGGTACTAGTACAATCCGTTACGTTATTGCTCAAAATGTTTCCCAAATTCAATAAAAGACAATTTGCAATTATTGTTACCAAACATGGGTTCAATATTTCGAACCATTTAGAAAATCGGAAACAAAATATGGTTAACTAAAGCCTGCTTCGATATCTTTATAAATACATAAACTATCCCAATTTTACTGCTTCTGTAACCTCAGGTACATGTGAATCATATAAAGTATATATCGAAATCTATCCTAACAATAACTTTAGTGATGGTTGCACAACTGCAGACACTAGTATCTGACTTCAAAATATACCAGAATACCCTGATATATACGAAAGCCGTTAAGAGCCACCTACCAAAAAAGTTATAGGCAAAAACAATTTAATGTTGAAAATGTCTGTACCTACAACTGATTTATATTATTTATGTTATCAAATTTATAGTGTTATTACCTACATTTCTTGTCAAAGCACAATTGTTCTTTGTAAGAATGGCCACTGCGGTAGCTCAGTTGGTAGAGTGCTCGCTTCGTAAGTGGAAGGTCGTGGGCTTGAACCCCGACCGGGTCTGACCCAAGACTTGGAAGTGGGTAGTGACTGTTCTATCGCCAAGCACTCGGCATTAACAAATGAAAGTCACGTTTCTTTCGGATGAGAACTTAAAATAAACGAGGTCCCGTGTCATGGCAGGCATGGCACGATAAAAAAACCCTGCTGTATAATGCCATCAGCGCAAAACACAGGCAAAATTTCTGCACTTTCGCCTATAGCTGGCGACGTCTCGAGATAAGTGAAATATTCTTGACTGGGACGTTAAACACTATTACTCAACTCAAATCTCTTTGTAAGAATGTTCACAAAATTTAT
This sequence comes from Tegillarca granosa, assembly GCA_029721355.1. NCBI lineage: Eukaryota > Metazoa > Mollusca > Bivalvia > Arcoida > Arcidae > Tegillarca > Tegillarca granosa. The sequence continues at coordinate 13,032,358 of CM056595.1, forward strand.
TATAACAATAGAACTATCCATACAGTCACTTTATAAAATAAAAACACTATATATCATTATTGTCAAGGAAACTCATGTTTTAGTCTATTTTTGAGAAATTCTCCAATAATTTTTTTGCTAAAATATTTTAACGTAAATGAACTTAAATAAGCGGGGAAAATATCCGGATGTTAAACAAGGGACATGTATTACTTTCCTACTTGAAAACTCACACCTATTTGACATAGATATAAAAATAAAATAAATTACATATTTCCCACATGATTGATAAATTATTTATAAACCGCATAAAGGAATATTTATTATCAGAAAACATAGCTTTTATTTTCTTGTTCTAAATTTGTACAGTTAACCTAGAATGTTTTATAATGAAAATTATTATTAATTAGCATTTCACTGTTGTGTTTAATGATTAAGAAATGAACTCTATGATCCGACAAACCAACGCCTTAAAGCATTTAAATGAAAAATTATGTGTTTACATAAAAAGGTGAGATCTAAGGGTATATCATAAGTATAATTGCTACCAGACATCACTATAGAAATTGTTGTCATTTCTCATTTATCATAAACATTTGAATAACAAGCATTAGAATGTACTATGCAAATGACTTCGATACTTCCCATGTGTAGGTTCCATTTTAACTCTTTATATGTTTGGATTTGAATGGCGGTATAATTTTGGCTGAAAAAATTTGACTTACCATCTTGCAAATTTGACACCCTTTGCAGATGATATTGCGGAACCCTTGCTGGAATTTAATTGAAGAACTGCATATACAACAGGCCAGATTTTTTCAAACGGTATGATTTCGGTTACCATTATGTAACACGCAATCAAATACGATGCAATCATTAATTATGACCCACGTCAATAAAAATTTCGGCGAGGAAATATAAGATTCACCATATCCCTTTTTCTTTCCGTCCGCCCATATAAAATGTCCGAATCACAACTCGCTGGTGCTTTGAAGTAATTTCCATGATCTGCATGTTATAAGGGCGTACCATGCGCTCTTGCAGACTAAGGTCACGAAGGTTGATTGTCTGAAAATCGTACCTTGGCAATAACGCATTTCTGTTTTTAAAGGAATTATTTCCATGTCCTAAGGGTATATCATTACATTGAACCATATGATTCCGTGAGCTTAAACTTTAAGATATGATTTGGGGAAATCACCCACCTTCTCTCCTTAGATATCACCCGCCTAAATTTCCAAATATACCTCTTTCGTGATTTTGCACTTCAAAATATGATTGCGTATGATATCTAAGGGGAAATCACCACCGCGGTAGCTCAGTACAGTGCTCGCTTCGTAAGAAGGAGGGTCGTGGGTTCGAACCCCTAGCGGGTCTGACCTAAAACTTGAAAATAGATAGTGACTGTTCTTTCGCCAAGCACTCGGCATTACTTCGAAAACAACGTTTTTTTCAGATGGGAACTTGAAACAAACGGGATCCTGTGTCAGGGTAGGCGTAGCAAGACAAAGAACCCTGCTGTATAATGCTATCAGCACAACGTACAGGCAAATTTCTGCACTTAAGTCGACTATAGCTGGCGACGTCTAGATATAAGTGAAATATTCTTGACTGGTACATTAAACATCATTACTCAGCTCAACTCTCTCAACTCTCTCTCTAAGAGGGAAATCTTGAAAAATGGTTTCCATGGTTCTTAGGTTTTAATGTCCTTAAACCAAGGTTATGTCCTCAAGGTCATAAAGGCGGGTGAGATTCGGAGTTACAAATACGATATGGGGTATAAGTCCTTTTGTATAATTCCATTTGATTTTTATTCAATTATTATTTTTATTATATTTATTGACATCTAAAATATTACGTTACTTAACTAGTTCTCAAACCAATTAATAAAACTTTTGCAAAACAAAATGCCCCAAACTTGTACGGTGACCCTCATTAGGTAAGAATTCTATCCTATGTAAGAGTCATATATGTTTATTTACTAATTTGTAATTATATATTTATGAATAAAATATTGTTTAAACTAAACTAGGTAAGAATTTAGAAAACAGGAACACGAAGTGCGTTTTTGAACCACACAATATTTTGCATATTACGGAGAATACCAACTTGGATATTTTTTTTTTTTGGCAAATACATGGATCTGTTTTAAAAAGCCATGGACGTTTTACTTATAAATGTACCGACTAAATAAACACTTCTGATGAAACCGGATTATTAAGGTTATACATCTTTTACTACATGGAGATTCAAACCTACCGGATGCTTCAAATATTGAAATTTTTAAAACAATTCAAAACTTTATTACCCTATCTAAGAGATTTTCAAACTAGAACAATATTTTGTTAACAATTACTTATGTTTAGACAAGTACCAGTTGTGTATATGTAACTTGCTTAGTTATTTATTTATGTACATGTACTATTGCATATATTCAACTTTTATATGTAACGACTATATACCTGGCTTCACCAAAATATTTTTCATATGTTTTGGCAATATAGTTTCGAATTTTACAGTTGCTATGGAAACTGGTTAATATAAGCCTTTTTAGGCTTGTTCCTGGATCCTTTTCTATATGATTGTACAATGCTCTTTTTTGAGAATAAAATATTGTTTAAACTAAGTTATACACGAAGTCAGGGCGCAGCTATATAAACCTTCAATCATCATGGTTTTTTTTTTTTTTTTTTTTTTTTTTTTTTTGTGTAAAAAACAACTCCTCACGAAATGGTTATATATAATTACACACTATTGTATACTGTATCAGTTACCTACATAATTACTATATTAAAATATAACATATTGCGTAAAAAAGAATTTACACAAATTTAAATTCAGTTAAGGTTATAATGTAACATAATGTGCACCAAGAAAATAAAGGGAAAAGAGGAATTTGATTACGTTTAAAAAGAAAAAAGTATTTTGTTGAAAACAGATGTGACGTCACAAGTGTATGATATATTTATACTATATATAGAAGGATAGGACGTTTAAAGTTACAATATAAGTCATCTTCGGTATAATCAGACTGTGTATATATGAATGTCTGAACGGTGAAATATGAAAACTTCTAAACCCCCAGGGGTGATCAAATGTACAGTGGTGGGGGACGGAGGTGTTGGTAAAACTAGTATGTTGATGAGTTACACTACAGGGAAAATACAAACAGATTATCAACCGACACAGTTTGACACATATTCTGGTGAGTGAAACACACACACACACACACACACACACACACACACACACACACACATACAGAGAGAGATGGACCTTTTTTACGAACTCAAATGCCAGTCAACTTCAAATGGCTTCAATGGCACCAGTCTGTAACTGAATGGAGAACACATATGTGTTTGATCGGAACCTAAACTGGCACCTCCCACTGTCAATTTCAATGTGAATTTCTTAAACTTCATAGTAAATATTAAATAAACACACACACGCACACACACACACACACACACACACACACACTCTCTATCTCTCTCTCTCTCTCTCTCTCTCTCATTTATTAATTTAATCGTTATTGTTGAAAAGAGAGTCAAAGTCTAAATGTTTTAAGAGATGGAATTTTTTTGCCAAACTACGAATTAAACACAATTTAGCCGACTTTATAAAGCATAGTTTTAATAAAGAACAGTTCAGAAAAAAGACTGCATCACATCAATGGTTACATCGTACAACATTTTTAATTTTTTTTTAATAAAATAGTATCAGATTTTCTGTATGTCATGTGAAGTATTATCAGATGATATCTATAATTATGATTATCCATCATTGACTTTATGAAGTAATTTTATTAAAACTTCATCTCTTTAACACTGAATTTAATGATTAATACTAAGCGTAATATGTACTTTTAAAGAAGTACTCAACATTTTAAAATTTATATCGGTTAAAATGATTTGATATTTTAGCATGCCCATTGGTTAATTTTTGTTTGTTTATAATCGATGTGAAATTTTTACTGTACACATTCTAATATTTGAAACGCCACACACACACACACACACACACACACACACACACACACACACACACTGATAATGTTGAAATGTTTATACCTACAAATTTGCAGTAACATATTATTGTTCTAATATTTTCTAAAGTAAAAACCTTCAATAAATGACGTTTTTGGCAATTATAAAAGTATTGTCCCCAGTTTAGCCTGATTATTGGGTATCCTACCTTAATCCTAGTGTCATATACCATTTTTTGAATTTAATCATAAAATACATTCAAAAAATGGTATATGACAATAAAGACAATATACCACTTTTTGAATGTATTTCATGATTAAATTCAAAAAATGGTATATGACACTAGGATAAATTCAAACATGTACCATGTTCATCCTCTTAACCAGAAGCAATGCTGTATGTCCATTACCAAAAACCAGAAGCACCAGTCTCAAGATTTACCGAAATGCTAGGACTTTTTATGTCATAAAATTGGGTAAAAAAGCACATGGCAATTTCCCTGTACAAAAACTAGCACATTACAGAAATGTTATTTCACAAGAAATGTTTATTTCTTATGGTCGAATTATTAGGACGTATACCGTATATTTATCCAGATTCTCCTTACATAGAAAGATAAAACGGAAATTGTTAATTGGATCATATCAATAGTTTTCCCATAAGTCAGAGCCCAAGAAATGTAAGAGCATATGTTCATACAAAAATGGAGAGGGCTGTAAAAATAAACACATTATCTATTTTTACTTTTAATTGCATTTAACAGTGAATTTTATTTGAAAAGAAACAGAGCCTTAACAGCACACACACACACACACACACACACACACACACACACACACACACATTTTAGACGTTTTATAAATAAATGAATGAATGAATGAATAAATAAATAAATAAATAAATGAGAAAAATAAAATTTTAAAAAATTATAAAAAACCCACTACTTTACAAAATAAGGAAATAGAAACGTAATGAAATATATGTTGATATGGAAACGCCCTTAACGCCCTTTAAATCAGTCACTCCTTTTTGCCTTTTTTATTATTAATAAGTAAAAATCTATGTAGAAAAATGATATAATTTAAAGTCATTTCATTTTTCCTAAATTAAACTTAGCAATACAACTGTTTAATACAACTGAATTTAAAAGTAAGTTTATTGTCTGCCTATGATATAAACGGCTCTCAAGCAAATGAATTCGAGACAATAAAAGGGCAAATACGCAAACATATAAACATATTTTTTAAAACCAAAAATACACACGAATTGTAAAGAGATATATCCTATATTTGGCATTATCACACCTTCCTTGAATACATTCGAAAGCGTGAACACACGGTGTTAAGGGTTCTTTATTAGATACAAGTAAAATGTCGCCATTTAGACTTGGCATAATTCCCTCATACATACCTACAAAAAGGAAACTGTTGGTTTGTTAGGGGGTCGTGCTTCTGAAGAACGAGGAATGCATGTGAAATAAAACGGTCCATTTACAAATATTTCATGGACTGTTTTGATAGTTTACAAATATTTCAGGGACTATTATCATAATTTTACACACATTTCAGAGACTTTTATCATAATTAACATCCTGTCTCTCGTTATTTGTGCCTTGTTTAACAACATCGTAAGATAGATAACATTCTTGCTAAGTTTCCTGTAATATTATCCCAGGTGCTTTACCTAGTAAAGTATTATTTTATCATTGTATACAGGTTGTTGATAATGTTTTAGATAACTAATAAGAAAGTCATCCCTTTGTGTCTTTTATTCAACACTTGAACATGTCATTAATGCTCATCACGGATGATTATACCAAGCATTTTGTTCTATTCTGCTGAATTAGAATAAATGAATATAACTTAATATATCTAAAATCTTTACTAATTCATTTCAGCTGGAAAAATCTTCTTACTCAACAATTCACATCAAGATATTATATGTCCCATTTGTAAAAAGTTCTATTTCGCTAAAAGTATATACCGTTTAAACGACAACTATTCTGTAATTTATACATATTGGCTATCATCAAGAGCATTTTCATCAGTAACGCAATACAATTTATACATTTGCCATGTGGTCATCGTTGCTTCTTTATCAAATAAAGTATTATTTTATACATCGTAACAAGCAAGAACTGTAAGTAAAACATTTAAGAAACATGTAATGAAAATCAATTAAACAGAAAAATGTAACATTTCAATTTGATCACTATGCATATGGTAGTATTGTTACTTATTCTTGTGCCTTCTAACAAAAGCCATCTTATTGCCAAGTGTGTATGCGTCTGTTATTGGTATTTAAGCATTGCAAAATACAAATAACTTATATAAAGTGCACCATGTTCACTCAAGTTATTTCTCAGTAGAGAGAACAAAAACCAAAGGCAATGCTAATAATTAAAATTTCAAAAAAAGAATACTAATAGAACAATATGGAATGCAAAACATTTAATGTTTATCGTAAAAATAACGAAATATGAGCATGAATTTACATCGCCATTTTTACCAAAAAAAGTTCCAACATGGGTAAAAAAACAGTCTATGAAGAATTAAATCTCGACTTGTAAGCCAATCAGAATACGTGAAAATGGTGAAATTTAATATTTACTAATGTCGTAGTTAAAAATACTTAAACATTTAGATAGAAACATTTTTATCATATTCATAATTATTTTAATTTTACAACATATAATATTTTGATTTAAGGTTAGTGTCATATTTATAAAACTGCTAATTTTTAGAGATCAGGTGTCTACTGTTTTCCCTGGGTCCAATGACATGTGACTTAGTTAATATTTAAAGGTTAAAGCCATGTTGTTCTTGGAGTGTATGATATAATGTTTCACAGTATGTTTTTTTATTTGTCAAATCTTTGGAATGCTCTACAGTAGCGAGCATTTAACCTGGTATCACATATCTAGTGTACCGTTAATAATTACAATGATACCTGCGGTTTATTACAAACCCACACCTTCTTCATCTAGACTAAGTGACAGATATCATTACGTTTATGACTAGCAATATGATGCATTTGTCCAGCAGGTTTTACCTATACCTATACTTAACAGGTAAATAGGGAGTGATACGTACAAGATATTTCCTTATTGTCTACCTAAATTATTTCCTTCAAATCGATCATATTAAACACTCTGAGGAAATCATAGTTTAACCCCCCCCCAAAAGTTTGTATGTTGTCTTTGATAAATTGTTTTTAAATCTTCTATATCTGTTTATATTTTAAAATAATAAAGTGTTGAAATTACAACTGATAATAACCAGCCTAAAAACACCAAGGCAAACCTAGAACATATCACACCACAATAATGCCAAAAATGTTTATATGTTGAGTTAAAATCCTTGAATCTTCAAGAATACACATTGAACTGACAATTACAATGATGTTAACCCTTTAATAAAATGAATACGTGTCTTCAATGTGCGTATGTTTTTGTATTGTATGCTGTAAATGTCCACATGCCAAAGTTATAAACACAAAATAGGTAATAACAATATGTTACACCAAAAGATTACTACCATGCACGATAATTCTGATATCATTATTATACAAGGAAGAGCCAATTTGGTACAACACAGGAGCATCTCATTTCATTATGTTCGATGTCTGTAAAAAGTAAAAAGCTTTAAGATAAGTGGTTTCATTAAACTTCATTGTGTGCTTTTTATTTCTTAATAAAATTTATTTTGATGTTGGTTTGGTGGACTAAAAATCCAACAAATATCATATAGATAAATAAACTTTATATATAAAGTTCTCCACTTAATACATTGCTTTCATATGATTATAGATATGCAACATTATGCAAATTCTACACAGGTATTTTTTGCCTGATCATCGTGTTGGTTTTGGTTTTTAATTGTGTATGATTTATGTGAGAACGTATGTAACAGGTGCACTTTACAGAAATTAATGAGACATTTACATTAATCAGACAATAACAGGAATTTATAAATGTAGTGATATGTTATGACGGGGATGTAAGCAGTGGTATGAGGATGTATACGTACAATAATGTCGACTTTTTGTCCTTATGGAGTCAATATTGCCATGCATAGACAAAGACGTCATAATTCAAGGAATAATTAATTTTAATTAAAATCAATTGAACCATTTAAAACATGTAAAAAACATTAATGAAAAAAAATTGATTGTTTAAAACCATAAAAGTTTACTACTATATAAAACAGCATCAAAATACTATGGTAACCACTAGTTGCTAGAGAGTTTGATGTTAGAGACATATAAAAAAAGAAATGTCAATAAAATACATTTTTGTTTACTGAAGTAATGTTCAGTGGTAAATAGAGATATCCTTATATTTTTAAATCCCGTTACATTCTATCCCTTACATAACTCAGTTCTTCATTGCTATTGTCAAAATCATGTAGAGCTGCATTTTTACAATCATTTTATTATAAAACGTAGAAAACTAAATAGTACTTACACGGCTTGAGACCGTGGTATTACGTCTGTAACTAAACATTGGATTTATATCTTTATATTTTAGTTACTGTACATTTAGATGGTGCCGACCACAGGGTTTCTATGATGGACACGGCTGGACAGGTATGTATAGATTTGTTCTTTCACTAGTGTCGGAATCAATGATGACCAATAGATAAAATGTTTCAGATTAGGAATAACCTGTACCATTTTACACTATTACACATACAGTTTATTCATCATTATGCAAATAACATTCATTCCCTTTATAAACATTGTCTGTATACGAGTTTAGATTTTTTTTGTAAGTTAATTAATCGAGAAAGAACTTCGGAAGGGATTTACAAACTTTTTGACAATGTAATAAAATAAACACCATTTTAGCACAATGATATATGTGTGTAGTGGCAAATTTTATACCCAGTGGTTTTAACATGTTCACATTTTGTTTTGCAAATTTATTTTGTGTGGTCCATTGTGTTCTTTGTGGCTGTGTCTATTGTGAAATACAGGACATAAGATGTCATTCTCCACAAACAGTGTTTTAGGTGGGAATTTTTGTTCGACAAAACTATTATTATGAATGTGAATGTTCAGTTATTAGACGTAGCTCCTCATTATTTAGCGCACTAAACATACGCATGTCAATATGTGTCTTTTAACATGATAGCAGTAGTATATTGTCCTTTTGTCCTTACTAAAACGTCAGATGGGATTGTACGCGTGTTTTTTTTTTTTTTTTTTTTTTTTTTTTTTTTAACTTTTATTAAAAAGAAGTAAGATAGGATTGAGTATGTATTTTTGTGAAAGTTTTGTAACATAGATATCTGTGTTCATTACAGGTGTCAGAGACACTAGTTTAGTTTTAAATACCAAATATGAGTAAATAATATATAACTTATATGCGGGACGTGTTTTTGTATATTTATCAAGTTAAAATATTTCAAATATGAGGTCATATTAAATTACATTACACTTTTTTAAATAATATATAAGGCATATGAACCCACAGGTCATTTTTAATTGTCAAAGCAATATCCTTCATGAATATCGTAAACAAAATTGTGAATGTCTGTAGTAAAAAACCTATCTTGTTAGTGTTTTTAGAATTTCTTTTTTGTATTTTAACTGTACTATGAAAATATTTTATTTTGGATTTAACTTACCGTTTAGACTTTTTATCAATTTACCTGTTTATTTGCGATGAATGATATATATATATATATATATATATATATATATATATATATATATATATGTGTGTGTGTGTGTGTGTGTGTGTGTGTGTGTGTGTGTGTGTGGATCTTATGGATCTTAGATATTTGGTAAATAAATTCAAAATAATTTCCTTTTCAGTCACTCTACACATATTTACAAATACTTCGAACAAATTAAATAAATGCTTCTTAAAATCTTAACCAAAAATCAATGAAAGTGAAACGTGTATTTCGATTTTGTATTCCTCGTTATTAGATAATCTTACGAATTACTGTGTTCTTCTATAGCCATTTACTTTGTTTTTACGTTGTGTATGTGTGTGTGTGTGTGTGTGTGTGTGAATTGTATCATATAGCCATCTGCCATCCGGTTCATGTATTAAAGCAGGTGTGAATGACATTAATTATTGCTTTATTAATTACAAAATTATACATAAAAATATAAAATGGTCATATATGTTTTCTTTCCAGGAAACTTATGATCGTTTAAGGACTTTGTCATATTATGACACAGATGTTTTTATTGTTAGTTTCTCGGTGGAAGATAAGGACTCTTTTGACAACGTTAAAACTAAATGGATACCAGAAATAAAACAATTCCGACCCGATACTCCTTTTCTTCTTGTCGGAACACAAACAGATTTACGCGGTTCCGATGCGGATATTACTGAATCCTGTATCTGGGCAACACAAGGAAAGAAATTATCCAAACGTCTGGGAGCGGAAGGATATTATGAATGTAGTGCTCTAGAAAGGTCGGGATTAGATGACATTTTCAGGGCAACAGTTAAAGCAGCAACACAACCAAAAAAGAAACGTCGGGTTTGGCAAAGTTTCAAAAATGCATTTAAAAGAAAATCTCTAGCGATATCATAGAAAAACAAAGGCCTTAACATATATCCTTGCCGCACACCGTCATATGCAAAGTGAAAAAGGTAGCGCCAACATCAGGCGCTTTACGATACCGGGTTCTTGTGTTGCACAAAGTCTGGTATTTTTCATATTGACATAAGAAAAACATTTTTAAAAAGGAATAGTTAATACCAGTTTTATCTGTCACCTATTGGCTACGTGTAAGGCTATTTAACGTCATAAGGAAGATACTGGCTGTGTACGTAATGTATGAACGTTTATGTTACAGAGAAAAGCATGCAAAAACCAAATGGCGGGACTTTTTAAATCGCTACATTGATATTTCAGAAGAAAAGTGTTGTTGTCTTACAAAACTGATCAAAATTGCTAGAATAATTATCCTGTTTTTGTCATAATGAACCTGAAACCGAAAACAATCTTCCAGTCATTGATATACATATACAAACGGTTAGACAAGATTCAAATTCGACAATCACAAGAAATAGTCCCAACAAATTTGTTATAAGGGCGTATGTAATTCCATGTACATGTATATCTAGTATTTTATTTGTTTTGTTTGTCGAACATATATAGCACTTTTCTGACAAATACAACGTGTAAAACAGAGTTAACTTTTTCGCCGTTAGTCTGAACAAAATGCGGCGAAAAAGCCCGATTAATAACACTGTTAGTTCGATCACTCCATGTATTGTCTATTACTAATGGTTTTAATTTTGTTTTTGTGCATCATCATTTACACATAATTAAGTCTTTTTGATTTAAAAATTTCCGAGTTTGTAAAAGTCATTAGAGTTTTGTTTTTAAAGTTCTTATATGCCGAATATGGGATAGTGCAATAATCTGGTTGCAAATTTGTTGTTTTGAAATTGTTAAAAATATACATTATATAATTATATATGAAAACCAAATTGCTAATACATGTATTTGTTGTTTTAATTAAATGCATTGATTGTATAAATTAATTGGGTTTAACTTGTATTAGAAACCAGTTTATTATTCTTTCTAATACTAGAAATCTAAATATTTCTGTATTTAAATTTCAAAAACAAATGTGCTCTTGTTATGATGGTATAGATACTTTATACCTAATTATGACATATCATAAACTAGACAACAAATATAAAATGGCATAAGTACTAATGTATAAAGACAGGTAACTCATCAGAAACTTAGATAAATATATTCTTCGTATAATGGCATAAGGTCATATGTTCTAAGAAGGGTAGCTGATAAGAAACCAGAGATCAGATATATTCGTCTTATAATGACAAAGAGCTTTATGTACGTATAATGCCATAGGGTCCAATGTACTAAGAAGGGTAACTGTTTAGAAACTAGAGACCAAATATATCATTCGTATGATGGCATAGGGCTCAATGAACTAAGAAGGGTAATTGATCAGAAACAAGAAACCAAATGTATTCTTCTTGTAATGGCATAGGGTCCAATGTGCAAAGAAGGGTAATTGATTATAAACTGTGACCAAGTATATTTTTCGCATTATGGTATAGGGTCCAATGTGTTACGAAGAGACACCGTTCAGAAACGAGAGACCAAATATATTTTTCGTATAATTGCATAGTGTTCAATGTGCGAAGATGGATAATTGATTAGTAACTGTGATCAAGTACATTCTTCGCGTAATGGCATAGGATCTTATGTGTTAATAATGGTTACTTCATCAGAAACATGAGATAAAATATATTATTCATATAATGGCATTGAGTGCAATGTGCTTAGAAGAGTAACTGATCAGGAATTCTAGAGACCAAATGTATTCTTCGAATAATGACATAGGGTCCAATGTACTAAGAAGAGTAACTGTTTAGAAACTAGAGACCAAATATATCATTCGTTTAATGACATAGGGCTCAATGCACTAAGAAGGGTAATTGATCAGAAACTAAAAATCAAATGTATTCTTCTTATAATGGCATAGGGTCCAATGTGCAAAGAAGGGTAATTGATTAGAAACTGTGACCAAGTATATTTTTCGCATTATGGCATAAGGTCCAATGTGTTAAGAAGAGAAATTGTTCAGAAACTAGAGACAAAATATATTTTTCGTATAATTGCATAGAGTTCAATGTGGGAAGATGGGTAATTGATTAGTAACAAAGACCAAGTATATTCTTCGCGTAATGGCATAGGATCTTATGTGTTAAGAATGGTAACTTTGTCAGAAACATGAGATAAAATATATTATTCGTATAATGGCATAGAGTGCAATGTGCTTAGAAGGGTAATTGATCAGAAACTAGAGACCAAATGTATTCTTCGTATAATGGCATAGGGTGCAATGTGCTAAGAAGGGTAATTGATCAGAAACTAGAGACCAAATGTATTCTACGTATAATGTCATAGGGCTCAATGTGCTAAGAAGGGTAATTGATCAGAAACTAGAGACCAAATGTATTCTACGTATAATGTCATAGGGTCCAATGTGCTAAGAAGGGTAACTGATCAGAAACTAGAGACCAAATGTATTCTTCGTATAAGGTCATAAGTACTAATTTTTAAAGAATTTACATTTAGAATGGCTAAAAAACTTACCGACTAGATTTTACTATTTGTATGATGATATTAATACTTGTAGGTAAGAGAAGATTACAAAGATTAAGGCTAAAAATACACCTTTTTGCATATTGCTTTATTATTGCACAAACGAAAAACTGCACATATACATAGAACGGGTATTGTTGATAAGAATGTCTGTATCAATTATATGTTCCTCATCTATATTTTAAATGAGGCACACGTACAGAATTTGATTTTTTCCAAACAATGAAAAAAACCTGTTTACTTTAACACAAGATGCCAAACTGTTTAAACCTTGATGTGGGTTTAAGACGAAAAATAAGGCCAACTCGGTTTCAATTTTTTTTCAAAATGTTCGATAAGTGTCAGTAAATATTAATTGTCGTATAACAAATATTTAACAACTTTGGTGTAAAACTTGAAAGTTTTGCACCATGGGAAAATATTTTTTAAATTCTGTTTTTAGTCATTCACTCATATCATATAGAAATCATAACTATTTCAGAAAGTTTTGAAGAAGCTAAGCTTCCTGTTATCATGACACGTGTTAAAAGTTAACAACACGGGTAACATTTAAAGAGCCTATCTGTGAAAAAAAAATGGATGCGTAAATTAAAACTAAAATACGCGTACCAGAAAATGATTTGAATCGTTTTTGTTTAAAAGATGCTTGGATTAAATGGGTTCATAGAGATTTATATCTTAAATTAACCACAACAAAAATAATTCGCATGCCTATATATATTTATCGTCCCAAGGCACTCTTATAAATGTGGTATACTTCTGGACATAGTTGTAAATTAAAGATGTTGTCCCGTGTTTGTCAGATGTTATGTGTCAGTATCCGGACCGGAAGTACGCAGGAAGAAAGATTAGTAGGGATAACAAGGTTAATTATTCATCTATACTTGTAATCACTCGGTATACAATGTCGTTTGTTTATATCTGCTCCATATAAGCTATTCTTCAAACATGTACTGTTTTGTTTTGTTTTTTTTTTTTTTTTAGAAAATTCTAATTTGTGTCAGTTTAGTTAAATATTCAATAATGTGCTCTATTGAATATCTTATCTAGATAGAGATGGCAGAAAAATTCAACGAAAGCAAATGCAATTTGAAATATGACTCAAATGACCCCAGTCATATACACAGTGTATTTCAGTTGCCAAGTATGAAATATTTAATGCTTGATAATGCCTTCAAGGAAAGCAACTAGACACTGCCAACTAAAAGCCTTCTTTCTAGGCGAAACTTTCTTTCACATTACATTACGGGTGTTTTAAAATTCAAAAACTTAATTTGTAATCAATATCTTTATCTAGTAAATTGAACTTGCTTCATAGAAATAAAAAAAATAATGAAAAATCTAAAACATTCTGGATTGTTAATTTATTGTTTGCTAAAATAAGACTCAGATATGGATCTTTAAATGTTTGTACTGCAGAACAAGTTGGAAGATAAAAAAACCCTAAGATGTTTTAAAATAATATCAGTGGATAGATTTTCGTCTGTCTAATGCATATTCAAAGTAAACTTCTGACAAAAACTCGTGTCACACAGCTAACACTGATTGTGTACATTGTTCATAAAACCAACAGTGATTAATATCCTAACCTCAAGAAAAAAAGCGACTGTGCATTTATAGGTTATAATAAATTAATTATATATTCTCTTGTACTTCGTTCACTCATAAATTATGTTGTAATGGGTCAGGGTATTGGTGCATGTCATACGGCTTCTGACCAATAAAAAGTTGTGATATAAACACATCAAAAGACATTCCTTACGGACATGGCAGTGTTTTTGATTAGTGAATGTCAAACTGATTCTAGCCAATAAAAAGTTTAGGGTATTGGCAGGTGTGACATGTTTATTTTTTTGTTTTAACTTTGTGCAAAATGTGCCTAACGAAAGGAACTATGTGTAGATTGCGTCAAAGTAAAATAAGGAAAATAGAAGCACAGATGGCCATGACAGTTTTACCACATTATAATGGATAATATATATATATACATGTATGTTTATTAAGGAAGAAAACGTTTAGCAATGAATGCATGTTAAAAAGAATATTTTACTGGGGCTGAATTTTAAAAAGATTTATGCAAGTTTATAAAAACAATAATTCAAGTTAATAATAATAATAATAATAATAAGAAGAAGAAGAAGAATAATGAAGTTGATGATAATGATGATGATGATGATGACAACAACAACAATAACAACAACAACACCAACAACAACAACAACAACAATAATAATAATATTGATAATAGTAATGATAATGATGAGATTATGATGATGATGAATATGATGATAATGATGATAAAAAAAATAATAATAATAACAATAATAATATAATTAATAATAATAATAATAATAATAATAATAATAATAATAATAATAATATGCAAAATGTGATGATATTGTTAATAGCTCTAACTGATTTGCTGCACCAGTTACCATGATTGTGAAATTGTACTTATTGACCAATAAAGGATGTCCATGTGAAAACTTGAACGGTTTTTGCAACATGTGTTAGTCGCAGCTCCGAAATTGATCTTCAAAGAAATAAATTAGACAATTAGAAAGCCAGAAAAATTGTTTTTAATGAAAAAAAATTACAGTAAAAACTGCGATGTCCTTTTGAAAATATGATAAAGAAACTACAGTAATTTACGTTTTTGTTTTTTTTTTTTTTTTTTTTTTTTTTTTTTTTTGAAATATTATTATTAAACAAGGAATAGTAACAACACTGTCGAATATTTGAAGAATTTTCTTAGTTGTAGAATAAAACCATTAGAACAAAACAATTTGATTTATCTGAAAAACTGTAATATTCTCTCCTCTCCTCTCTCTCTCTCTCTCTCTCTCTCTCTCTCTCTTGCATAAATAAAGAAAATGAAATGAAAAACCATGTTTGCTTATCTTCATTTATTATAATCTACAAAAATTGTGCCCACGATAAACGTTTTTTTATACATCAAAGACCAACTCCGCTGTTGAATCAACCGCTTAGAGGGCGGGAGGTTGTCGGTTCAAACCCCGACCGGGTGTTACATATGACTACAAAATTTGAGTTTCTGATTCCTCGTCTGGCGCTCGGCACTAGGGAGATATAGCACCTTGACTGGTTCACCTGGTACAAGGATATTGTGACTGGGGAAGTGATATGCTTGTTATAGCAGCTTAACGACACCATGAGCTATCCTGATTGCGCGCTAGCATATGATAGAGCATAGTACACACTTGAACATCTAACTTATACACAAACATTGTCTTAGATTAACCCTTAGAAATTAATAAAACTTGCTTTCATCAAGAAAAGCTGAAAACTGCTGATGCAACTTACTAAACAATCGCTGTTAAAATGTAGAAAATTTCTTTTTAAAGATATCACGGCCTAAGTGACAGACTGATTACGATTTACGTTGACATATTTCATCCTTTGAAATTGTCTATGGTCGAGAAGAGCCAGCACAAACATATAGCGACTTAAAATTTTTGTTCCATACAAATTATTGTATTGATTTTAGAGTTAAATAAAATAAAAAAATAATTCTCTCTTTCTGAAACAAGCATGTTTTTGTATATATTATAATAAATATTACAAGGACATGTTTCTTATTTTGTACAGTTTCTGTAATAGGTATTTTTTGTACTTTTTACTGATACACGAGCGTGTTCTGCATTGCCTAAACCTAATATTTATCTTCTGTAAAGTTTTTTTTTACTAAAGTGACCTGGAATTTCTTACCTTCGAGAAATACTTTTGCTCTAAAGGTGTTAGTCTTAGTGCCACAAATCTATAGTCGACATATGATTTTGCCTCTAACCTTGTTGGACTTTTAAGAACAAAAATGTTCTAATGAAAAAATACGTTTCTAATGAATTAAAGTACAACGCCTTAAATGGAAACCATATGATTTTTGTAAGACCGTTGATAACTATAAAAAGCAATAGATTTGTTTTTAGGTTAGACAGTTTCTACATAAAAATTTTAAATTGTCTAGAGAAATTTGATTTCACAAAGAAAAATAAGCGTAAAAAATCAATAATGTTAAATCATCAAGATGTGATATTTGTTAATGTTTGTAAAAAAAAAAAGAAAATGTAATAATTATAATAATAATAATAATAATAATAATAATAATAATATAATTGCGTTGCATGAAGAAAATTGATATCTCTAAGAAAAACAATTTCAATGACATTAATTCTTAAGTATATGATATTATTAATGTTTATTTGCATGACGATTTTCATGTTAACGGATTATTTAGATGGATCAACAAAATTTCTGAAAAAAAAGATCTCTTGATGACTTACAAAGACATCAGAGTTATTTCGCTTTGACTTGCGGTATGACACGTTTTATCACCTAGAATATATTGTTCTGTTTAGTTTTACTTAGTGTTGGTCAGTTGATGAAAAAATAAATATGGGATTAAACTTTTTTTGCATTGCTCTTTTATTTGAAGGGGAGAGTCGTGGTGGTGGTACAAAAATATTTCTCCATTGGTATTTTCACCGTCCAAATCTAAACTAAAATGAAAACGCTTAACTCTTTACCCCATATTGAATGACAGAGAAAGTAAGTATTTAAAATTATTATAAAAAACTAAAGTTGAGATTCATCACAAAAGCGTTACATCATCTTATATGATTGCTCTTCGGTTCTCCACAACAAGTTTGAGACTAAAAATGCCGAATGGTATAAAGCGCTGGCTTATACATCATGGTTCAAATTCCACTCTGAAAAGATCCCAGGGTCTGAGAAAGTTTGTCAATTTGCTTGTGAAAGATAAGTGGTTTTCTCCGTCACTCCGTTTTCTTCTACCCAAATTGATCACATCAATGTAAATGAAAGAGTCTCCACTGAGGTTTTAATCTATATTTACTCCACTTTACTTCGCCACAATTTTCTTGTTATTGTAATTACTCTTCCCGTAAGTCACGAAATGACCAAAGCTTAAACTCAAAACAGAAAAAAATCAAATGACGCACGCAATAACGCATGTAAAAGTACATTGGCACAGATTTATGTGTAAGTTAACAAACAAAATAATATATTTTAATAGGATTTTTTAAAACCTACTAAAATTTTATTTCTCATATTAAATTCACAATGGTATGTACAATGTACATACATGTATATGTGAAATATTTCCAACTAAGGGAATGAACCGCTGATAACTTGATGTTAACTTTAAACTAGAATTATGTCCCTTTGTAGAATATATTGGTTTTTTCTGATCAAATACTCACAAAATTCAATGGTTTGTCTAAGATGAATTATTTTAAATTGTTTAATTTTTTCAGGTCATACATGCGTCTAACTGTAGTATTCAATTCTTTATTATCAAAAGTTTAAAACATGGGAAAAAATTAGTGTTAATTGTAAAAGATGTGCGGGAATTAAGATTTCCCAAACGTAAACCATTTAGGAGCCAAATTCGGATGAAATGGACCCCACTCACGTTAACCTATCAATTATTGCTCTTATGAAAATCAGAAGATTTCCGACGTTCAATATCACCCTCTCAAAAGTTACTGTCAGAATTTGAAAAAATATCTAATATCGCGATAGATAATCTAAGAATAGAGAACAAAGCAAGGGAGAAAAAAATAGCACATATAAATTTATAGATAAATAAACAAAGAAAAACGAAACAAAAAAAAATAATGATAATAATAACTTGAACAAGCAAGTCTAGTAAACTGTAAGTGTCGAAACCCAATATATATATATATATTACTAGATAAATAAATAAATAAATAAATAAATAAATAAATAACTAAAAATGAAAATAACAATGGCAGGCAGAAAATCTCATTCAACACACAAAATTCATCACTGGCAGAAACACTTTCAACACACTAGATTACCACCTCTTTAACCAACCAGAATCTCTAGGAGGCCGCTGAGACACGCACCTTCGAGGCAGAAAACCAAGAAAACGTTAGAGGCCAAAAACACAACTTCATCAAGTGTCGCGTGCAAGCAGAAAACACTCTTTCAACAAACCAAAATTCCTTGATCGGATCAAACACATCGCAAACATAATAGAGTGCTGAAATTCCTGGCACCATTCTCTACCTATCTTTTGGTTATAAAAAACTTCAAATTTTGTCAAGGCATGACGCCTAGAAATGTTTTTCACGGCAGATACTCCAGTTCCTGCTTAAAGTGTATTCAACATAGACTTTGGGGAAGCTTCAAAACAAAAATGCCTTGTAACATACCATGCTTATATTTCATATTATGCATGAAAAACCTCTAATAAATGACTCAATACGTTAACCCCGGAATGCAAATTCTTCAAGGTGACGACAAGACGACACCTATCGACCAAAATTGAATTATCCCCCTTGAACGTGTCTGAAGATAAACGGAAAATAGCAAAGGTGGCCTTTCAACTGTGTATATATCATTGTACATTTAATGACAGTGTCATATACAACTTTTTGAATGTATTTTTATGATTAAATCCAAAAAGTGGTATATGACAAAAGACAATATGGGTGACATAATATACATAACTACGTCACCAAGCATTATGCATTAAACATTCGTGTGACAACATAGATTCTCTGTAATATCAACCAGCGTGTATCTGTTGCATCTTCAAAACAATGAACCACAGATTAAAAAAAATACAGGATGCTGCATTTGGGAATTAAGAGCCAAAGTGAAAAAGAATAATACAACATTTGCGTTTTCTCAAAGAAAAATGTTGTTTTGCTTTTCCAAATATTTCATTGGCAAGGTATAATGAGTTTTGATACAAAGCAGTTACATAATCAGTTAACAGACATACGAATTATGACATAATGAATATACATTTTGGTAAACATTTAAATCAGTCAACAGCCGTATGCTATAAACCTTTACATTGGTTAATGAATATTAATAAACTTTAACTTGAATGCCAAGATATCTTTATAATAAATAATAAAAACGAACTGACAAATCACATTATATGGAGAGAGAGAGAGAGAGAGAGAGAGAGAGAGAGAGAGAGAGAGAGAGAGAGAGAGAGTTATGTAACATTTGTTCTAATTATGTTTCCCATTTACCGAGTTTTGTGAATTTTGTGAATACTTCAACTAGATCCGACACAAAATCGCATGCAAGAATGCTATAGTTGTAGTTTTTACCAATTCATGCATTTAAAATATTTTATCTATGATGTTATTTTTATGTATAATGATGACTAAAACATGCAGAAAATATTTTGAATGCAAGCGGAAAATATTACGTATACGTTTAGAAAATCTAAAATCTCAAGTTATTTATTATATCAAATTTACATATATACGAAAGCCGATAGCGGCCTTTGAAAAACAACATTTTAAGTTCACTTCTGTACCTTGTTCACAAACACAAGGTAGATAAACACAGCATTATACGAACAAGGCATGGTACAGACAAAAATCAATATCTAGCCGTGTTTTGTCGTCAATAAGAGGCTGAACAACAATTTGGCAGATATAGACTTGGTTACGAGTGTATTTGGAATCTACTCAAAACAGTTAAATGTGCTCATCGTAGTACATAAAGTACATAAAATGCCGTGTCAGTGTACCGTATTTAAGAATACTGTGGTACAAAAACACGCATTTAATGCCGTGTATGTGTTTTTTACGTGTGTACCATGGTACAGACAGACAAATAAAATGCTGTTTGTATACCGCGAATTTGGTTCCAAGGTATATAAATGCACAAAATGCCATTTTTGGCTGGCTGCAATCGGCTTCCGTACATACCGATATTGAGAGCATTTGCCGACTCAGATTTAGTAATAATTTCCCCCTCATCGCGAAGTTGATAAATGTAACCAAATTCACTAAATACAGTATAATTTGGAATCTTGTACGATCAAACAAAATGTTTGAATAAATAAAATAAAAGTTCATTTTTACGATATTTATCAAATGATATTATAATATATATATAAATAATGAAAGTTATTTAACAGACCAGACTTCTAAAAATATACCACTGAAAGGTATAAAGTTACCATCGAATTTTCGTTTTATGTGTTAATAGATACCAGAAACCAACATCACTTTAGTATAATCATCAATTATTGGCACGGAAATTTCTGTGAAATATTTGACTTCCCAATTTGATGATAAAATAGAGAGAAAATTACATAACAGTAATTCTGTTTACAAGATATGATGTATACTTTAGATAAACAGAGCTACAATAAATATGCATGAAGATTAAAAAATGTAATTGATGTTACGTTTAACACCTGTTACCTCATTAGAACTGATAATGTTTTCCTGTAGAACAAATTAACTTGGTTTCGGTATAAGTTCATTTACGAAAATTGTTTACAGTTAGTGTGAAAAGCATTATTGATATAGACATTTTCTAATAAAATTTTACAGTATTTTTGTTTCTCTCAGAGCACTTCTAGACAGATATAACACGTTCTTATACAATTACTGCTAATGATTAATGGCTGAATAAGGACCTAACAGTTAACATCACTTTCAGTTTCATATTACCGATTGTTGGTTGGTTGCAATATTTTTACGTTGCGTCAACATTTTTTCAGCTTTTCCCGACGAGAGCAATGTTATTAAAAGTTCGAGTATACGTAAGGAGAAGTGCGAGTATGTTTTATGGAATGTTTTGTACTAGCGTCCAGAGCAACTTTTTGTAAAGGTACTAGATCACCAAGTAAATACCCTGCCGACAAGGACACCACTCCTCCCGTCACGTCATTTTGATACCGGGTACATCAGTACCCTATTCCCCTGATACCTAAGCTTCGGAAATTAAACCCCTGACCTCCGAGGCGGACGCTCAACTACTAAGCCATTAAGACGGTCTAATTTTATCGAAGCCGATGTCAATAAATAGAGGGAAAATGAAAAAAATCTTTATTTTTGCATGTAAATTTATACCACTGGTAATAAGATGAAAATATTGAAAGAACATTCTAAACACAAATATCTCATTGACTTATTATAAAAGCAGTTACAATATAAAGTATATCATTAAGCTTTAATTTAATTTAATCACCCACAATAGAATTTGTATTATAAGCAAATAAACATGTATATATGAAATTATATTACATGTAAATTTTGTTCCTTAGAGATAACGTTCTTGTAGAAACCAAATATACACCGAAATAATTACCATGCTAACATAATATTATAGCTTTGACATCCGCATTATACTACTTCGGACACATAAACACCACAATTATTCCTAAAATTGTATGACATTATACACAATACAATTTATATATTAGGTATCTTGTAAACAGATACACGAGATACATTTCTGCCTTGTCGATATGCTTTTATCTAACTTCAATTAAAACTTTTTTCTGGTGGAAGAAAAAAAAACTTGTGTTTGATGAACAACAATATATTATAACTGTAGTTGTACGTCCGAAATTTAACAATTTCTGGTGGAAGAAAAAAAAACTTGTGTTTGATGAACAACAAAATATTATAACTGTAGTTGTACGTCCGAAATTTAACAATTTCTGGTTTGGTTGAAAGTACATGTATTCATCCAACCGGGTTACCATGGAATCTACAATATACAGACATACGGTTTATATAAAACTGTCTTAAAAGACTTTTCAATTCTAAATTGTTAACCAGCAACTTTCATTTCAAAGTTTTAACTTTGCGAAGTTTAGGTCGGTTTTGAAAGCTAATAAAGTGGCAATTTAAAAAGTATAAAACTGCTAACAGATTGAAATTGTAAATTCCTTTCAGCAATATTTTTCGATTTATTTTTTTATTTATTTTATTTCAAATAATAAATAATATAATCAACTACAACATTTACACATATATTTGTTAATACAGAATATCTAAATATATCTAAATGCATTTAATAAAAGTATTGCTATTGAAGAACCGAAAAACGTATGCAATCCTTAGCAATTCTGTATGAGAGGTTCACTAATGCAATGTAAAAAATTATTCCAATGAATGGTACTAATGGATTTAATTCGACTTGGATATATATATATATATATATATATATATATATATATATATATATATATATATATATATATATATATATATATATATATATATATATATATATAGTTTCTATCTTTGTTTTGCTGTAAGAACAAAAAAGTTCATCTTGTGTGTCTATGTGGCTTTTTTTATAATTTTGTTTGTATTTTCTATTTTTTGTTTGACTTTTGTCTGGTTTTATATTTCATTATTATTCTAGCCTATTACATTCCTTTAAAATGGGATTCCTTCTAAAATAATTATACATCTAGTATCTGTTTTGAATAATTATTGTGTCTGTAAGGTAAATCTGTTTAATATATGCTTGAAGATATATAAAGATTCATTTAATCCAACATGTGTTTTCTATATAGTTGGCCTAAGAATAAGTAATTTCAATCAAAGCCAGAAGGAATGTTAACCTTGAATTTTTAAACCATAAATAAATCAATTACAACATGTACGTTCCTTAACTAAAGTCTTGAAATTAAATACTACTGTCTGATTCACGTCTGCCGTAGCACTAGTTTTTCAAGGTTTTAGAAGAGATATCAAAAAATTTTTGTATCATGCCACATACCGTTATGACGTATGCATTTTGTCGTAATTAACTGACACCAAACTAAATGCCATCTTAGCTGGAGTATTAAATGCAGAACTTTTTTTAAATCCTTACGGGGATTTATTTGGGAAAACACACAAACACTCATTCCGGAAATACATCGTTGAAAAATCATGCGGGTTAAGAAAATAGAATTGCGCATGACCGACTTTCCCATTTTTGCTTGCCAGGTAATATCGTCTGCAACTTGACAGCAAAAGGAATATATACTGTATGTCTTACAACAGCGATCTTACCTACAGCTGAATGAACTATTCCAGAATTTTCGACCCTAACCCGAATGATTATTACAGCGATGTATTTCCGGAATGAGTGTTTGTGTGTTTTCCCATATTAAATCCCCGAAAGGATTTTAAAAAGCTCTGCATTTAATACTCCAGCTAAGATGGCATTTAGTTTGGTGTCAGTTAATTACGACAAAATGCATACGTCATAATGGTATGTGGCATGCTACAAAATTTTTGATTTCTTCTAAAACCTTGAAAAATTAGTGCTACGGCAGACGTGAATCAGACAGTAAGCTTACAGTTGATCATTATACCTTTGCCAATACATATAAACGAAAGGGCAAAACTGTAACAATATAAAAAACAATTAGAAAATGTATAGATAAAATAAATAAATAATTAAAAACATAAAAATATAAAAATGAATAAATAATAAAATAAATAAATAATAAAATAAAATAAAATAAATAAAATAAATAAAATAAAATAAAATAAAGAGGCGTTAAAATGAAATAAACAAGAAATAAAAAACAAGATATTGAAAACACCAGCGACTTTTCGCTAGCTGATAATACATATTGAGAAAATAAATCAAAATAACCCTGACTTTGTACGAGCGCTGAGTAAAATAGCAGAATGATATACATCGGTTGTAATCAAATACATGTTAATGGCCTACAATTTATCTATATTACATGTTAAATTAACATTTTTAATTTGTTTGTAGACAAAGAAAACAAAAGACAAATTACTTTTCAGAAAAAAATGAAATGTCGTCAAGGTTGTCAATATGATCAAAAGATTTAATTATATATAAACCAAGGTTATGTATGGATTCTCCTAAAACTTAAACCAAAAAAAAAAAAAAGAAAAAAAAATTAAGAAAGATTAATGAGGCAGTTTGTTTTAATGCCACGTGTTTAATCCTAACACGAATGAATGACAGAAAAAATGGAAGTAACTTTGGCGTAAACATTCTATGAATAATTAATGACCTTTAATGTCATTTCTATTATCTAATTTGATAAGAACTTATTATTCTACTATGTTTGTTATTAATAATAAAATTAACTAGATTAATTTTTTCAACCCTCAAAAAAGGTAACTTCAATATAAGTATCCTACAGATGGAGACAATCACAATGTCGTATTATTTTGACATGAAGCCCTAGTATCCTAATTAAATTTAATTAGATGGACCACACAGGTAAAGGAAATCCGAGGATACATTCCATTTAAAAGAAAGAAAGAAAGAAAAAAAAAAAAAAAAAAAAAAAAAAAAAAAAAAAAAAAAAAAAAAAAAAAAAAAAAAATTAATTAAAAAAATTACATTGTTAGTTAAAAAATACAACATTAATATTATAGGTTCGGTTAATTCAGAATTATCCCCAAGTAATTGAATCGTGTTTTCTTCACAAACAATTTAAAAAAGTTATCTCAAATATCCTTCATTAGGATGGCGCAAGAAAGTATATGTGATTTAAATGTATTTGGGAGCGGAAAGTTGATAAAATAATAGATCTCAAGATGAAATGGGAAATATTACACAATCCCTATACAAAGAAACGACAGTTAAATTGTGACAGGCGTCCTTTTTAACGGTATTCATTGAGAGTTTAGGGGAGCGAATTGGATAAAATATGTTAAACCAATAAGCAAGCATTTAAATGTTTATATAACACATGTTTTATCCTACATTTAAGTTAATAAATTTTACAATAGTCGTTGATTTCATGAATTAGCTTAAACACTTTCGAAGGTTTTTTTATTTGCTGTTTAAATTAATTTATTCCGTCCCCTTTCCTCTGCTACCATCAACTTAATTACACTTGTTGGAAATAAGTTCCGATATCTTTCTATTATAACAAATAGCATCCTGGAACTATAGATCTCCTCACATCTTGACCACATAATGAACATGTTAATAACAAATATCTAATGGATTTTATTTGTTATTTTACTTTAAAAAAAAAAAATTAAATTTTGTATATAACATAATTTTGTATTTATAAATGCATTATCAGATAAGCCTGACATATCTATTGATTTTAATATTTTGTAAAACAATATTTTTGTTTTTCATTGTTTAAAAAATATAGGTTCTGCGATAATATATATTTTTGCCATATCTTCTTACCGTATATATACAGAAAGGTCATTAAAATATAGTGTAGATATTGTTAACAACAGGGGTGTGTTATCGTTACATATCGCAATGTTACATGTTGTTTCATATTAAATATCTAAAACCATCGTAATTAGCCTTGAACAATCCCGATAAAGGTACACCGGTATTTGTGACAGATAGCTAATCTATTGGAGTGTCAAGCTAATCTTCTAAAGTATCAAACACACCTAGGCGCTAAGCAGATATCGATTAGTATTTTTAAAAAAATATTAAAACGACACCTGTTAAACGACACGTGCATAAATGTGAATAGGAGACGCGGAAGTAATTAGTAACAATAATTTGTAAAATAACATTCGTTAACACATTAAATATTATTAGCAACTAGCAACAAAATGACATTTATTAAATTTAAATTCTATATCTAGGTATTTGTTAATCGGGAAGATAGAAATAACACACCCTTGACCCATTTAAAATCTAACCCCTCCTTACAACCCTTAAGTGTGATAAGGTTACTTGCGCTTCTGTGTACCATGTCATGGAATCATAACACTGTTTAAACCCTTTTGAAAAAACAGATCCTGAAGTCGACAAACAATTCCTAAATTAGCTTTTTATTAAAAAATATAAAAGTTGTATATTTTATGAAACATTTATGTTTGTTCATTACAAACACCAAGGCCTTTTGAATAAAGGGAAAAAGACATATAGGTTTGCAAAGTTTATTGATGTCAAATGTTTGTAGAATGTAAAGGTACTCGTTGTTTAATAAATTAGGTGGCTTAAACGCTACAAAAGTAATAGCACCACATAAATGGATACTAAGTGCCATCCAGTGACCGTCCTAAGTAAAGTAATGCTTAATTGGTGACATAAGTTTATTTATAATTCTGTTTGTTTTGTTGTTGTTTGTCCAGGTTACTGCAATGTGCGCGTTAAACAGCTGTAACATTCTAATTTGTATTGCATTTAAACCCCTTCGTGACGTGGCACTGTGTCAGTTCCATGAAGTTAACTAGATTACAGACATCGGACAACATTCTTCTTCACACTGTGACAGAAAGTTCCATCGTACAATTGACTGGTTCTGTATTTATGATCTCACAACTAATTTATAACCAGAACTTTCCCAAAAAAGTGTGTCTTTACCGAAAAAGATATCATGTCCGGTGAAAACCGCAAATGGAATTGATAATTGGAAAATTAATTATTTATGAAATTTTCCCGATGTTTCCCGCAATTAATATGTTGAAACAAGTTGTGATTGTAATGATGTATTATCAATAATTATATGACATATCAATAACGGCTTTCTAGTTTTTGGTTAATTGAAATTGTCTTATAATTCTGACACCCAATCAATAACATATTCTTAATAGATACCTGTACTAGACAATTAAAGAATCTAGGATTGGAATTTTGTTTACATAGATACGTCACACACTCTTGACCTTGAAAATTTGAAAGTTTAAACCCTATAAAATCTCTAAAGAACGGATTAACGTCAGACACACGAGGTAATTCAGGAATTCTGAAATAAGAATGTTTTTGAACTTAATCCAGTTGAAATTTTAATTTTAAATTCTTTCATCAACAATAAGGATACAAACGCCTTGGGAATGCATTGTCATACTTTGTTGTTTTTACAAATGAAATTTAGGCATAATTCAAAGATCTGGTAAACAGATTTAATTAGTGTTGTCACATGTAACTATGTTATCAATGAGATGTTAAATACGTTTATAACGACAACATACAATAACTCTTTATCAATTCACAAAATTTATTTTTACATGTTAATTAAGATAATAAAAAGTGCACATAACTTATATGCTAATTTCTCGTATTATAGATAGCCTACAGTCACATTGTACTGTATCAAAAAATAAATAATAAAGAAATTACAATATATGTAGGTGTTTTAATGTACATATAATTGGAGCGAATCCAAAACTTATTACAGGTGTTTTGTTTATTTGAAACGGAAAAAAGTTAAAGGATGCTAGCCAATGGTAAAACGGAGTTTAGGGACACTGTAATCATTTGTTCTTTATAGCATTATATCTTTCAGCTAGTATGGCTTTGTCTTGTTCGATAGTTTCATTAGCTTTTTTCATGGTATTTGAGCGAATGGATAAGCATTTATTAAAGTTGTCATATTTGCTTTCCAAAGCAATGTTCTCCTTTTTTTGTGAAATATTTAAAGACATTTTATATAGATAATTAAATAATTAATAATCTTATATTAAAGACATGTGATAAAGATAATTAATTATGAGAAGTAGGATATTAATCATAAAATTAGGTCATACTTTATATATATATATATATATATATATATATATATATATATATATATATATATATATATATATATATATGTCAAAAATTTGAAGAAAAAAATCAAACAATAAACAAAATTAATGCATATCTAGTTACGTATGCATTTTGTAATCTTTTTTTTTTACATTTGTTATGACACATCTAAGTTGAACCCGTATGTTATTATCCGGTTAAGGGTCATGTATAGTTTATATTACATGACACGTAAGCCAAGAAGAGTATGTCATACGTCCCATTATTTTGTCAACTTTAAAATGATATTTAGTGGAGCTGAAACTGAAAGGAAAACAATAACATCAATGATGTTAACTATATGATTGCAGTTGAAGAAAATGTAAAAATAGATCCTAACTAATATGATTATGTTAGATTGTGTGATGTTCAAGATAATTACATAAGTTATAAGTTCTTGATCTCAACTTTAAAACAGAAAAGTTAAAATTTGTTGTTTAACAAATTTCAGCTATTTACGGCGAGAGCAAGATTATTTACCCCTATTGATTAATCTCAAAATATGTTAATGTATGCGTGGGATGTTCAAGTGTGTAATGGGGCTAGGCGTTTACTAGCGCGCACTTGGCGGCTTTTGATAAGGCGCTAGTTAACCAAAACAGTATGCACCACAGACACTCATACCTCACCCAACTCCATTATTCTGGCACCGGGTGAACCAGTCAATACTCTATCCTGAAAATGCCAATCGCCAGGCGATGAAGCAATGTCCCAAATTTGAAATCCTTATGTATCATCCGGCCGGGCTTCGAACCCACGATGTCTGATGGACCAAGACAAGACTGAACCCCACAGAGCATTATGCAAAACAAGAGCTTACCATTTCGTTTTCATCAAGAATGTCTTATCTGGTCGGTCATGATTTTTGTGCTTCATAGTAATCGATATGGATTAAAAAACAAACGTTTTTAAGAAAGAATACATTTTGTAACAATATACATTACCTAAAATTTAGGAGGGTCTAAAATAGGCTTTGTCAAGGATTTTTCTTTGTAGAATTATAAAAAACATCTTATTGAGAGTGCATGTTTTTGAGAATAGCTGTTGCTCAACACTTAGCAGGTCAAATTGTTCTGTTGAAAACTTATATGGCTTGTAGATCAAATAAAGGAAATTACGAACAATCCTTAATTTAAAGTTTAGTGGTTGATATACAATTACGCCTACAATTACACGTATAAATATAAACAACAGCGGAAGGTCAGAAAATTGTAAATTTCCTGTAGACCATATACATGTATAGTCAGCTGCAATAAATCCGTCATTATCCTAACAACGTCAGGAGTTCAGAAAATTGGAAGTCGAATACAAGCATATAGAACGTATTATACAAAGCAATAAGGACAAGAAACATACTATAATTATATAATACTAACAGTATACTGATCAAGGATTCCGACAGACTTTTAAAAAGCTTTGGTCGCTAAATTTAAAGAATAAAGAATTAATTTTGGATTGACACAATGAATACGTTATTCGAGTTTTGCATAACAATGAGTTTAATGTCAAATAATTGCATGTTTTTACAATCAAGAGGACATAAAAACGTTTAAAGACTTTAAATTTGTCTTTAAGTACTCATTAAAAAATGTTAGACCTTCTTCTACCTTTTTGGTTATTATTTTTTAAAAGGAGTTTAACAAGCAGGTGTTTAAATAGATTTGATTATTTTGGTAGCTGGCCCCTGTTTCACAATCATTCACTCAATTGAGTATACACTCGTAACTCAAATCGAGGAATATTTCAATGTTAATTTTAAGATATTACACAGTTAAAATTGAATATCTAATATTTAAATCGTTAAGTGTATGTTTGGTGAACATAATATAACATTGTCTCATAAAACTTAAAATTTTTAAATATTGATTACAGAAAATGGGAATATCAAGTGTGCACTCAACTGAGTATATGACTGTGGAACTGGAAGCTGATCGAAACCATTCTTTGCTAGGTATTACATTCTGTTATTCAATGAAAGATCAAGTAGAAAATGCTTCCCTGAAATCTTAAACGATTCATATAATTATCAGAAAATAAAAATGTCTGCTCAAAACAGTGTTAATGTAGAAAGCAATGAGATGTTGCTATAATTGTCAATAAACAACAATATGTAAATATAATTACTAAGCCTTAGGTAAAACATAGACCGTCAAAATATGACAACCAGACGTACTATAACGTACAGTGACCTCTGGTGTTACTTATATACACACATGGAATTCGTATAGAATTTACTTCCTTTTAAAGCATGGATTAAATTTCGATGTACGTAACTTGAGCATTAAGAAACAATATGCTTTAGGGAAAATAAATTAGCCAGTTCATTTTCCATTTTGTTGTAAATTTTTTTTAAAGTGTCTTATGTTTCAAAGGGAAAACTTTCAAATTTTTCATGCATGATGAAACATTATAGATTATATCATTGAACTTAAACTTGCTGTAAAGGACGAGATTTGTTTTTATTGCGGTTTCGTTATATTAGCACAATTAACCAACAACAAATACTCGGCTAAGTAGTATTGTTGCGATCCCGTTTTATAATTTATAACTGGAATATATAATACTTTTGATCAGTGTACATCATTTAACTCTATTAAATCATATCTAGAATTAAGTAAAGTAAACATTTTGAACTGTGATAAGGAACACTGGTGCCAACAATTATGGAATGATAGAAACAACGAAAACGGTAACAAATTGAGAACCTATAGGCTTTTTAAATGTGATATTTTTACTCAATTTTATGTGTCTAATAACATACCTAACCATGTCAACGTTCTATTTTAGCAAAATTTAGAAGCGGTTGTCTGTCCTTGCATGTTGAAACTGGTCGATATAGCAAGCCTAAAACTCCATTAAATGAAAGAATTTGTGGATTTTGTACTATTGGTAAAGTTGAGGACGAAACACACTTTTTAATTGATTGTAGTTTTTATGATGATTTACGAACTGAACTTTTTAATTTAGCTCAGAATATTTTTAACGACTTTTTGTTTTTAGATAGTTATGAAAAACTTTCTTTTTTAATGCCATGTTATGAACTTGTTTTTAAACTTAGCAAAACTCTTTTATGTATGTCTCAACGTAGGAAAAGATTTGTATGATTTTTATACTGTATTTAATATCTTACCACATGCATATTTTTACACTGTATTTAATATGTTATTACATGTGCATGTTTATATTTTTACACTAGTAATTTGATATCTTAACACATGTATATATTTTATTTAACATTGGTTTTAAGTCTTATTATATGCTTATAGTCAAAAGTGTCTCATAAGTCTTTAAGGCTGGATGCCGTATGTTTTATACTAATTGTAAACATGGTATTCATTTATATATATATTTGGCATGTGACACTGTAATAAAATACTCATTATTATTATTAAATATAATTTTCGTCGTCGATATAATTAATATTGTAGTCTGACTAAATTAAATGACTCGTGAATAAATGTGACCTCTGTTATAGGACATAAATGTTTCGTCTTTGATAACAGGCTTTTAATCCTATTTTTACTTCTGATAATTATTTGCATTTTAAAACAGATTAATATATATTGCACATACTTAGAATTGTGAATTTGTTAATTTTTAGATAAAAAAGTTTTTTATAATATTTAAACACGTACTTATCAGACCAATGATTGTATATCTTAAAATATAATTTGACTGTTTATAACTCCCTGCGTTTGTTATAAGTAAAAGTCTTATAGAAAATCAGATGAACTTAAAACGTCCGATATTGAACGGAGCATTTGGTACAATGATATAATAGAGTAATTAGATGTGGTTAAAACCTTATAGTAAACTTCTTTTAGGGCAATATCAATGCGCATTATATCCAACATCGATATTATTATGTGTCGGAACAGTTTGAGAGTAAATAAATTCCTTCATCGTCATTCATTTTATATAACACTTGAATATAAAACCCTATCATCTTCTACTTGAATAGATAATTTTTGCAGGTGGGAAATTTGGCAGATTATACCACATAAGTAATGTCAATGACCCTATGTTCTAGAATATCTGGAATGCATTTAGTTTTTTCTTCAAACAAGTTCATTACTGTTTTGTATGAGAAATGAAGGTTATAACAAACAAGTTATTTACTCATAAATGTCAAATGCTAATACACAAACACATACTTCTTTAGCGATTCATTCAAAAACTGTGTAATAAATATACGTAGTCAGAAAAGTTAGTTTTGTGAACAGTGTGCATCGAACTATTTCCTAAAACAATTTGGATTAAAAATCACTTATTTGTTATGCCAAACATGTGACTAAATGTGTTCAGGGCTGTGAAAATCATTTGATTATATATATATATATATATATATATATATATATATATATATATATATATATATATATATATATATATATAATTCAAATAGCTGTTTAAGGTCCAATTTTTTGGAAATAAAGAAAACTTGTATACCATCAACTATCCGTGTTTAACTGAGATTGAAGCATGTATCAAAATTCAGATAACATTATAAGCCGTGTTCAGTTTTTGTTTTCCTTTTACTTGCTTATCGTAATGCATTGCATGGTAATTTGCATTAATAGACAAGGGCGTATTTAACATTTTTCAACAAATGAACAAACAAGTAAATTAGTCAATCAAGACACCAGTTAAATCTTTGATTGTCTGTCTATTTTTTTCATACTATTGCACCTATAAGTGTATGTAACTGATTAATTATAACACTGTTGTTTTTTTGTCAAATGTTGTGTAACGTCGCATCAGCTATTTTAAATATTTGTGATATAAGGAAGGTTATTAATATCTATGAATTAATCTAAGAACAGATCCCTATTCCGGTGGTATTCGAGTTTGTATTATGGCCTATCGTTTACTAGCGCCCACTGAATGTGACTTTGTGCTAAGGTGCTAGCTCACCGAGTCAGTATGCCGCAGACAAACATTCCACTCCCCCTGTCCATTATCCTGACATTCAGTCCCCCTAATGCCGAGCGTCAAGCCAGGGAGCAGATTTTAGTTCGATGCTAGTTCGAACCCACGACCTCCTGCTATCAAACTTTAACACTGGGACATGTGTATGTTTCAGATTTCTTGTGATGTATTGCTTAGTAATTGTCTTAATAGTGCACTAAAATCTTTTTTAAAAATAAATAAATAGATAAATACATAAATAAAATTAGATAAATAAATAAATAAATATTGAATAAGTTCATGGCTGTTGGGCCATTTACCTATTTGTCTTCTTTATAATTACGATATATTTCTGTCTAAGAAAAACTATGTAATTGTTTACTCTTCACCAGTAGAGCGAAATCAATAAAACAGCCCTAGGTTCAGTTTAACCTAAATTCTTTCTACTCAGTATGTATTCATGTTAACTCAAAGTAATTGTTTTATCATAGTCTATTTATATTTTAAGTCAAATAAAAATCTATAATTAATATACGTAGGCGCAGGTGTATACCCTAAAATGCTGACTTGCAATTTCCAGTTTCACCGTTTGTGCACTGGATCAATCATCGGCACAAAAGCCTATAATCTATAATATAGTAAAAAGCGTCGTTATGCCTTCCATAAATAGTTTACTGTCACATTATACGTTGTATAACTGTCATAACCTTATACTATTTGCAAGAAAAAGTTCAAGTCACAATCAAACCAGAAAAGTTTTAAAGCAGTAACGAATGAATGCATTGAAAAGTTTTGTCATGACATGCATTCGTTACTGCTTAATTCTGCGATACTAACGAGCCTACCGTAAGACCGGAATTGCTTGTGATCTTATACTTCCGGTCTCTACATCGGATTCTAAACTTATATCGTATAGACACATTAACATCTTCCTAAGATTCCGGATAACAGGACGTTGATATTGAAAAACGTAAAATTCCGGATTCGGTCCAGATACTTCGTGTTCTACTGGAACTAATTAAATAACCTTCCAATGTCTAATTTCAAGACTCAACACAAGGAGGAAAATGTGAAATTTAGATGCTGTAAACGAATTTGAATAAGTTGGTATTGTTTTGGCACATAAAAATTTTACAGGTGTTTGTGTTATATATTTGCATACAAATGTATTTTCAAAATGATTAAAAAGGATATCTTTTCGATAATTTTTTTTCTAAGTTGTGAATTTTCTGAAAGTGCAAATCAAAGAAAACATTAAACTTTGAGAAATATCTGAAAACAACTTCCTCCTTGAAATAAAAATTTCAGAGAAATGCATTGATAATGCTTGTAATGGTGTGAAACAATTGTTTCACGTCTAAACATCGAAAGAAGAAGAAGCTTGTTGGTCAATATTTTAGATATTGGAAATACTTCTGAGACAAGTTACATGTAGTTCTGATAAGACAAAAAGGCGTGTATGATAATTGAAACATGAAATGCAATCTTACGTTTTAGTTAGCGTAATTCTAAATAGTTTGGCAAACTGTATTAAAAATCAAGGTAATACTGACTTTTTAAAGCTATTATCTCATTTTTAAAGAAACTGCGTAACATGTTAATTTGTCAAGATTACATAACAAAAGTTTATACAATCGTGCATACCGCAAGTGTATGCATATATATATATATATATATATATATATATATATATATATATATATATATATATATATATATATATATATAATCAGTCCAATATTTATACTTCATAAACCACGAATAAAAAGACATTCCCTTTATTTGTTTAGCAAATATTTTGAAATCCATGCTACCTACAACAATATATTATTTTTTAACACAATTATATAAGGAATGCGAAAGTGTAAGTCATCGTTATGTGTGTTAAGAAATATTATCTTACCACATATAACTTTATAAATAACATCAACCGTTTTACCTGTTAGACGCCTAAAAGATATGCTTATTAATTATGTTGGTCCGTTTTTTGTAAACGAAAAACAGTTTTAATTATTACACCTTTATTATTGGACATCTTTGCACTTTAGATATAGGGTGTATAATGTTATGTCCGTTCACTGAACCGTCTGTATAGCATTATAGAAAGTATGTAATATTTATCTTATCACATTACCCATATAACACCTGTTATATTTACTAAAATAAAAAGTGTTACAACACAGTAAAGTTCAGACAGCCTTGTTGTGGTCAGCGTTTGGGCGTGGTGTTTGTAATGTTTAGACTAAACTGAATACTTATGACAAATATAATGCAAATATTTAATTTTTATATATGACATTGAAGTAGAAAATTATTATTATTATTATTATGTTATTAAATAAGAAAAAGGCTTTATACAAAAAAATAAATTAAAATAAATAAACAAACAAAACACAAACAAATAATTAAATGAATGAATGAATAAATAAATAATTAATAAATTAATTAATTAATGCTGCCAAAATATAACTAACGAGTGGTCGAGATGAGCTTCGGATTCGGCACCAATTCGTTAGCTTAGTGTTAAAGTTTTGACAGGTCTGTAAGGCAGTTACTATGTAAGTATTGTTTCTTAATCAAAATGTTTACTTGTCTAACTATCTTTTTTCCTGATGTTTATTACTGCAGTTAAATTCCGAAAGTGTTACCAAGGAACAGGTGTTATCTACAATTATATATATATTCAACCGAGGCTTTAGAGACGACATATATTATGAATACAAAACCATTGAATTAAGAGTTATATAAAGGCATATGTCCACTTCCAGCGACAGTATATGGTCATTATGTTACATAGATGTGCTATTTTCAGTTTCGACTATTCAAGGTGTATGTCACAAAACCAGTGAGGTCTTTTCTAGTTTAAACAGTATTTATTTTGTTAAGCAATAATACAAAACAAGTTTACATCACACAAGTAAGGCATTCCAGAACAAGAGTAAGACTCTTATATAAACAATAACATATGATAAATACATAAATAAACATGAAGTTACAACAGTTATATATGTATATAGTTCTTAATTAATAAGTGGATTATCTAAAAAAAAAATTAATTAATTAATTAATGAGTAAATAAATAAATAGTTGAGTAAATAAATGAATAAATGAGTAAATAAATAAATAAATGTAAGTTGCTTATGATTTAATATAACGGAAAAAAAACAGAGAAGGGGGAAGGGGAAAAGTATAAGTGGGTGGTTGTTGGGGGAATATAAATATGATTTTATAATTATGTCTTAAAACGTTTAGATTGTATAATAAATTCTTGTACTGATAAAAAATTTCTATATTTTGTTGTTGTGATAACATAGGGTCGCCATACAGCAATTTGTTGATACTTAAAACGTATGGAAGTAAATAAATGGTTCTTAAACGTATATGACTGTAGATCTTACAAAATAAAAGAAAGTGACAAGTCCACATCGACAATATGGATTATTAACTAAATTTCTATTAAATAAATGACATTGTAAAGAGCTACATTCTAATCTTAATCTTGCATGGACTATTTGCCCAAGTCGAGATCCACAATTGTAACAAAAAGGTACTTTGCAACTTGTAGATATTGAATTTTAAAAGCAGATAAAGAATTATTTTTAACATCATTTGGAACATCGTTCCAATTTCTTATGACAGAAGGTAAGAATGAATTGAAATAAAAAGATGTTCTGCACAAGATGCTTTGGAAATTTTGAGAACCTCGTGTATTGTGAGAATGAATTCCATGGTGAGGTAGGGGAACGAGGTTGCATAAGTAAGGAGGAGATAAATCGTTTTTCATTTTGTAAAACTGAACTAATTTATGATTTTTTCTTCGTGTAGCTAGGGTTTCCCATCCTGTTTCAAGATATAAGAGACGAAAACTTGCGAGTTTTGTAGCTCCACAAACAATGCGGGCGGCTTCAATATTAATATTTTCTACTCTTTGTTTAAGAGTTTCTGACATATTGTCCCATACAACATTACCATATTCAAGTAGAGGTCTGATAAAACTAAAATATATTTTTTCTAAGATATCACGTGATAATATGAATTTATATTTACGTAGTATGAATATTCTAAAATTGGCTTTGGATAAAATATTTCTATATGCCTATCCCAAGAGAAGTCAGAAGTAAAAGTAATGCCTAAGTGTTTGTGTTCGTCGACGTCTTTTATTAATGTTTCGTCCATATAAAGGGAAGGATGGAATGGTTGTATTGTTTTTTTCTTCGATATTATCATAGATTCGGTTTTATTTGGATTAAAAGACACCAGCCATTTTTTCGACCATTTATTGATTTTATCTAGGTCATTATTGAGCATAGTTGCCGAGTCAATAGGGTCGTCTACAATACAATAAAGAGTTGTGTCGTCAGCAAAAAGTCTAATTTCACTATTTATATCTAAAACAATATCGTTTGTATAAATTAAAAACAATATTGGTTCAAGTATGGAATCCTGAGGTACACCAGCATTTATATTAAGCCATTCGGATGTACTGTTCATGATTATAACTCTATTCCGACGATTTGAGAGATAATTTTCAAACCATAACAACAATTTGCCCGATATGCCAATTGCACGTAGTTTTACTAATAAACCCGTATGCCATACCCTGTCAAATGCTTTACTGATATCGCAAAAAACAACCCTTACCTCTTTACCGGAATCTAAAGTTTTAACGATATCATTGGATATATCAATAAGTTGACAGATAGTAGAATCACCAGTTCTGAATCCAGACTGTAGATTCGTAATAATGTTGTTTTCTGAAAGAAATATATTAAGATATTTAAGAATACATTTTTCAAAAACTTTACCGAGAATACTACAAAGAGATATTGGTCAGTAATTTTAGGATCACCTTTTTTGCATAACGGAATAACATTTGCATCTTTCCAGCAATTTGGAAACATGCTTTCTTGTAACAGTTTGTTAAATAACTTAGTTATTGGTGCACATAATTCATTGCTAGCATACTTAAGTAATCGCGGGTTAATAAGATCTGGACCACAAGCTTTAGATATATCTAACGAGGACAAAGTTTGTCGAATATCATCAATCGTCAATTCAATATTGTCAAATTTAATATTTGGCTTGTCGGAATCAGGAATGTCAATATTTGAGTCGTCAATAATAGATTGATTACAGAAATATTCGTTAAAAATGTTAACTTTATGTTCATCGTCATCATAAAGTTTATTATTGTAAAGTAAAGCGGGAATAGTATTCTTTTTGTTATTATCCATAAACATTTTAGCAATTCGCCACCAGGATTTCGAAGGTAATATATTATCTCGCAAGTCGTTTGCCAGTTTGTCAATATATTCCTTTTTTGCTTTGCGTATCGCAGTTACACATTTATTTCTAATCTGTCTGAAAGACGCCCAATGAACAACAGAATTTGTTTTCTTGGCTTTGTCGTGTAAACGAAAAAAAAAAAAAAAAAAAAAAAAAAAAAAAAAAAACTGTCCCAGTCAGTCTGTAAGATTTTTTGTCTATAAAGGTCGAAATTTCCGTTTTTATAATCCCATGTGCTGCGAGTATATGACCTTTTGGTGGGCTTTTCTATGCTAAGAATTAAAGATATTGGACAATGGTAAATTGTATTCACATCCAAAAAAGTTTCACAAACATCACAATTTTCAACAGGAGTAATACCACTAACTAAAAATAAGTCTATAAGCGAACATGAATGTTCGGTATAATGAGTTGGTTCAACAATGAGCTGAGTAAGGTTAAAATTTGACAATAAATCATATATATTACCGGTTGAATATTTCAACTGATCTTCATTAAAATCCCCAGTTATTATCATAAAGGTCTTTTCTATCAGTTACAAATACTCTGATACACATTAAATAGACAATATGACAAATGTGCGACAGCTGCCATTCTATGGTTTCTTTTGCTGATGAAGCAAATTTGAGCTAACTATATGCAAACAAAAAGATTTTAGACGATTTAAAGAATGTGGTTATATTTATATGATTATTTTGAAACTATCAGGTAATGTGGAAAGGCGTTTCAATTCAATCAAGTCACGATTTCTCCTTTTTTGTTATTCATGTAAATGTATAATATACTAAAATCAATATATTTATTGCCGATAAAACCGCCTCAACAACGTCTTAAATATTTCATTTGTAGGTTAGATATATCACGGAAACTATGGTATTTTTACTGATATACTTAATTAATATTTATTGTAGCTGAATTTTGATTATATATATTTTAAGATGACCTTTTGACCTTTACCATTAGATTCGGAACAGCGTACATATGATAACAGACATGGGTATAAAACGTCAGGTAAAAATAAGACAATAAACAAAAAAATCGATTATAAAACCCCAAAATTAGACGGTCATCAGATATTTTGTTAAATGGTACCCTAATTTATACTATGCCATGTGGCCATTCAAGTGGTTTTACAAAAAGCAATCCGTAAACTTAATTACCAGCATGGCAACCAAGGGAAATAGAATAGAATAGAATAGAATAGAATAGAATGAATGAATGAATAAATAAATAAATAAATAAATAAATAAATAAATAAATAAATAAATAAATAAATAAATAAATAATAATTTTTATTACTTCTAAGTTTGAAAGCGTCCCCTTAACGCGACTCATTTATGTGCTACTATTGGTAAGACATATCGTGAAGATTTTCATCGAAAGCGCGACAATTAAAATATCCTCACATTCCCTGAACACACTATTCCTGACCTCTTATTTATTAACGTAGGTATGTTTTTGTGGTAAATGCTTTCGTTAGTAATATTTATAATAATTAATTAAAAAAAAGATCAAAGAGTGTCGACTTTGGAATGTTACTGATGTGTCTGGAGCAAGCATCGTGATTCTCCTATTAAAATTGTTACGCAATACTTTTTGTAATTCTTAATATATATATATATATATATATATATATATATCTTTAGTGTCATATTTAGAGGGCAGAAACTTATGATTCATGCAACATTATATCTTTTTTTAAACTTAAGTATCAAGATACAAAGACACACGCAACTAGAATTTATCATAGACATTAATATTGTCAGGTACTACTTTTGAATGATATTATTTTGAATTCGTCTTTTGAAGGTTTACATTCAAATTATTGAAAAGTTCGCCCAACGTAAAACTTAAAATGTTTCAGATTTTACTTTGAAAAAACCTTGGTTAAGTAACCATGTCATACGTATAGTTTTAGACAAATGTTGTTCAATGGTATTTGAACACTACAACCTAACATAAACACAGGGGCTTGGTGTCAGAATTTCGGTATTTTGTTTTAAAGATTATTTATTGGTGTTTTTATTACATGCGAGGTTGGTACTAGTTCATACATATCGATAACTTTGCCTGAAGTTTGACAAACTTAAAAAAATTCCGAAATATATAACATTAAAAAACACAAGGGACGAAAGTCGCCATTTTGAAAGTCTACCCCTCGCTTGGAAAAAAAATCGTGAAAAATCAGCCGATAAAAGTTTTTATAAAATTTTCATCTGTTTCAACTTTTAAAAGCCTGTTCTTTACATTCCTATCTCCGTTTTCTTCAAAACAATCAATAACTATTTGAATTTTTCCACCGAACTCAAAATCGGACAATTTCCAGAGAAATGCAACGTTCTTCTTGTTGTCTTTGTAAATCCCACTTGGAATTACCATTACCACATTATAAAATCTCAGAACGGGAGAACCCTGACAAGGGACGCAACTCGCAAACGTAGAGGTACTCTCGGTGATTTGTATTGCTGCAATGGTAATTCCATGTGGGATTTAAGAATATCAAAATTTAGGAAAATACAGATCTATAAAACACTTTTTAGATATTTTAACATCTTTATTAATAAAGCTTCATTTCAAGCTACACGTTTTAATTCATATATAATACGAATTTCACAATATATTAAAGACACTTAAATGGCGTGTTGATTGTTTCAACAACATAAACATAGTGAAGAAATCACTTCAAAAATCGACCTAACAACAATTTTACAAATCGTATCAGTGCATCAAGATTGTTTGTTTGTTCGAATGAAATTTCATATACAAATAAACAAAATTTGTACAAAATAAAACTAACAGTGTCAATATATAAATATACATATATATACAATTTGAGAGCTATAATCTATGAAAGACCTTTGGTTGAACTGAAAGTACATTTAACGTGTGCAATGATCAGTGAACTATTTCCTATAATAAAAGGTGACTTCCACGGTATGATTTTGGCAATGCAAGTATTGAGGCTGAACTCCGTGTAAATTAACAAACGAGCGACTATCTATTCTACATTAGAGATTGTAGCATGATGTGTGCAGGTAAAATTAGGCACCAAAACACTTTAAAAAAAAAAATGTGTCAACTTAAAACACACGTGTGAAATAAACAGTTAACATTTTTAACTGGAAAGGTGACATCGACGTCACATAAAATATGCATTTTAAAAGAGTTCCGAAATGATCAGTGAACAATTTCACATAAAACTGGCATTACGTAAAAACACTTTTTGAAAGATTTATAAAATGTTTCGTGGACAATTAATGTCACACAAAAACGTAGCATCTACACTGTCGTACTTGATTTTTAGCACCTTCTGAAAGAGTTATGAAATATCAATAAATAATTTTACATAAAAGGATTGCATCTAAGTTTATGTGATTCGTGATTGGTTTTAGCACTTTGTGAGATTATCAGTGAACAATTTTACATAAAAAACGTGGTATTAAACCGTGATTTAAAAAAAAACATTTCGTAAAAGATTTATGAAATGTTCAGTGAACAATGTCAAATAAAAATGTTGCATCTAAACTTCCGTGAATGAATTTTACATCTTGTAAAAGAGTTTTGAAATGTTCAGTGAACATTTTTACATAAAAACGTGGCATCTATGCTTCCATGAATAAATTAAGCATCTTGTGAAAGAATTCTGAAATGACCAGTTACAATTTCACATAAAACACGTGGTATCTAATATAAGTTGCCGTGATTGATTTTAGCATCTTGTGAAAGAGTTTTGAAATGGTCAGTGAACAATTTCACCAATTTTAGCACCTTGTAAGATCGGTCAACAATTTTCAAATAAGACGTTAAATTAATTTTAGCACATTCTGATGCAGTTAAAATGTCCAATGAACAAAATCCTATATGAAATGTGACATCTAAGTAAAAATAATTTTAGCACCATTTTCAATCACATTGGGTGTTTTATAAAATTGTACACCCTTGTACATCAACTGAGCTGTCCTTGGGACAAATTACAGATAATATCGCTTTGTTGATGACGCGTTTTACTTTTTTCTCTAAATCTGGAAAGCATTCCACATAACAGGCTGCTCCTAAACGTCTTGCCATTTTCGTACCTTCTGCCGTAGAAATAGGCTCACTACCAGATCTACGTAGTTCGTGCAAAACAGAACAATCCTCTCTCAAATCAGTTTGTGTGCTAACTAAAATAAATGGTACATCTTCTCCCATTTGTTGTCTTATTTCTGGGACGTATTTCTTTTCCACATTTTTGAAAGAGTCTGGTTTGACACACGAAAAACATACCACAAATATGTCCGTTCCTAAAAATATATGTTTCCGACAATCCAAATGTGTATCCTAAAATAAACATAAATAACATAAAAAAGCTTTAATAGTATTTTATTAAGAGATGTTAGTTGAAGACAGTATTTGCACAGGCATGTGTATGTTATAACCAGCATTTGAAAAATCGTCATAAGATTTAAAACAGCGCCAACCTTGGTATACTGTTAGTAAGACAATATTTACATAATTAGTAATTGAGATTACGCTGGTAAAATGTAAATATAAACCGTTTACAAAATTATTGCTTAAGGCAACGCTAATTATATGTAAATATGAAATTTACAATATTGGTATTTGTGGTAACGCAATAAAAATGCACTTCATGGCCAAACAAACTTCGTCAACTTTGAAATTAATGTAAAAAGACTATATAAATGCCAAACAAAAATGATAAAATAAAAAATTAAAAAATGAAAACAAACTAAAAGTGAGAAAATTAAGGCGAGAATGCCTCGAAGGTTGTAATTATGATAGGTGAAGGCTGAGAGCGATATCAGTGACTCATTAATAAACTAGATATGTAGATTTATGTGTTCTAATTATGTTTATTATTACACGTCTGTCTGTTATAAACCAGATGCTACAATTTCTATTGTTCACGATCTCACTATTCTGACATTTGCTCAATAGCTTGATGACAAGGGAAGTTTAAAACTCATAAAACACAACAGCTTGAAGTTCTGAAACACAACAGCTTAAATTGCTAAAACACAACTGCTAAAAGCACTAAAACACAACATCTTCAAGTGCTAAAAACACAACAGCTGAAATAGTGCTAAAACGCAGCAGCTTAAAGTGCTAAAACACAACAGCTTAACGTACAAAAACAACCAATTTACATCAGGGGTCCTAATGTTAGGCAATTTTATGCACTCTCTGCATCAGTAACGGGGTTTGGTGGTGATTGTGGGGGGGGGGGTGTCTTTTTCATGACCGATTCTAATTTAATAGGTTATGCGTAAGCGTTTAGTGAATAGAAGTACAAAATAGCCTCAAGATCTAACAAAACGTATTACGGTCGAATTTAACTTCTAAACGTCTCTCTCTCTCTCTCTCTCTCTCTCTCTCTCTCTCTCTCTCTCTCTCACACACACACACACACACACACACACACA
Source organism: Tegillarca granosa (assembly GCA_029721355.1). Classification (NCBI taxonomy): domain Eukaryota; kingdom Metazoa; phylum Mollusca; class Bivalvia; order Arcoida; family Arcidae; genus Tegillarca; species Tegillarca granosa. Next base: position 13,076,377 of record CM056595.1, read on the forward strand.
CACACACACACACACACCATATCATATAATCATATTATGGTATAAATCTTATCTTACATAATTCAAGTTTCTTGGACCAAAATACAACGTAGATCCTTCATCAGCGATAGAATTTAAAACATGCAGTATATATAACACATCAAGTAAAAAACTGTATATATACTTTAAACTGACAGAGTTAGTAAACGATCGGAACAAAAAACGAGATATATTTAGATCAAGATACTTAAAAACGGTTTCTTTATCTTCAGAAGATTTTATTTGATTTATTTATCTTGTGAACTAAAGATATTCTCCCTAAAGGCAACTAATATTTGATGACTGAAAATGTAATACTGCATATGCATAAGATAAAATAAGATAAAATAAAGGTTGTCAAGTTTTGACGAGAGAGAGAGAGAGAGAGAGAGAGAGAGAGAGAGAGAGAGAGAGAGAGAGAGAGAGAGAGAGAGAGAGAGAGAGAGAGAGAGAGAGAGAGAGAGAGAGAGAGAGAGGGGTGGGGGTGGGGGTTATGGGTCTTAAGAAAAATACTAAAACTTTGTTATCAAATCATAATTAGGCATCAACTGGTCAAAGATATTCTCGGAAGGATTCATTGCCACGTAAAATACATATTCTCATTATAACTAGTTACTTAGGTCTCCTGTTATATTGACGTTGAAAAACAGTCAAGCCTGTATAAACAGACAACAGAAAGCGACAATAAGTGGTTTCTATATACAGATTGTCTTTTGTTTTGAAAAGCGTCGAATCGATGTCGGTTAGATTACATAGTCATCTACAGACAAAACCTATCATTTCTAAACAAATTATTATATCAAAATTAACTTGCTAGCCACTAGGCGCCCTGTAGCATGTCGTCATATTCAATAATTACAGTCTTTTACGGACCATTTAGCGCACACTAATTGTTTTAATATCTTTTACAGTAAGGAAAGTGTATTTTGCCTCTAGTCATAGATCTGGCTTTGGTGCATTTCCGTAAAGAAAGATTTTAAGGGAAGATAAACAAATGTTGTAACACGTGATTGTGAGAACATTGTCTGATTAATATCTTTGAGCAATAATTCATTCTTTCCTCAACTTAATGCCTATGTAATTTTTCTGGATGGGCAACTAAATATTTAAAATGCACCTGTCTGAGGAAGTACAGAATAAAAGTCCATATAAGGTCGGTATTTTGCCGGAACGTATTGTTTGCCCACAACTGTTGTCAACATGCACAGGGTATGACTAAAGTAGTTACAACATGCTGTAATTAAAGGTGTGTGGATATAATATTACCTGTTCCAATGTGTCTATTAACTGTAAATGACACTGTCTACCGTCTATTGATAAATTTGCTGAAATAAAAAAAAGATTTTGATGAAAAATTGGAGAGAGAGAGAGAGAGAGAGAGAGAGAGAGAGAGAGAGAGAGAGAGAGAGAGAGAGAGAGAGAATTTGCCGAACTTATTATTGAGATTCTAATGTTAGGTAATTTAAACATCTTAAGAACAATAATTTATAACACATTCCAGTCTCTGTGCTATTTTAAGCATCAACTCGTGTTTATTGTAATGTATAAGTAATTTTTTTTTGAATATGTTATCTATTCCTTATACCAAAATAACGTATTCACTGACCCAAATAAATCAAAACAAACTCTAAATAAAGAAAAAACGGTGGAACAAAACGAATTAAATATTTTTGACCAATTATCAAATAATTCAAACAAAAACAACTGGGAATATGTAAATTCATAATTCAGATTTTGAGTTTTAAAAAAAGAAGAAATTACAATTGAAAATATTACCTGCGTAATTATCGAATACTGGCTGCACGTGTTTTCTTGGGAATCTGTTTGTAGCGTAACTAACTAACATACTGGTCTTTCCAACATCATCATCTCCAATAACAACACATTTTATAAAATTTCTCCTCAGAACAACCATTGTATCAAAATAACGTTATAAACTATTTACTAATACAGTTCTATCTACATCACATCACCTATATTTATACAATGTGTATTCCATTATACATTAAACTATACGCACGCCTTTGTTGATATCATTTATATTTAACTTATTTACCTACATCACGTGACCGCACTGAGCGCGCCAATAAGTTTCCTTACCTACACGCTGTCATTCGGTCTCGTGAAATTCCTTTACTATTTTTCATCATTCATGTTATGGAAGTTCAAATATTTTAATACACTCTTACACAGGTCTCACCGTGAGACACAGGTTACGTGCACATCGAAGCGTTTATCTCATTACAATGACCCAACCAAATGTGGGAAGTTAATTCAAATCGATTTATCTGAAATCCAAGTTTACTTATTTTATTTAATCCCCTCAATAGTATCATGTTCCTCTTATTAAATAAGAAAGTTCCTTTAAATCTAGATAACTAGCTCGAGTAGAAACGGAATTATTTATTTTAAGAAAGATTATAATGTACTATAGTATAATATACCACCAGCAAGGGCTGTTAAGATTGAACTCAGAAAAAATGCTCGATGGAGCAGAAACGTGACTAAAGAGTTTACCATCCTCGGTTTTATTGGAGAAGCGAATAGGTCGAATTCTTAATGATTATTTTGATGGTTGCATGTCGATTTACGGTCATATCAGCATTTTTAATTAGTTATTTAGGACTAATTAATCTCAAGATTAATCATGTGTGGCGTGAGTTTTGTTTATAATCTGTATTGTACTAGCACACACATAGGCCAACCTTAAGAGTGTTTAGACCTGTCGCAATGTTGGCAACCACTAAGTCCAATATATAACGGTACCAGACCAACCAAATTTTTGCTAAAAACTTGCCTTAACACAAACTCGAGATATTTCTTATTTCTTACTATTTTCTTATCTAACAAAACGAAAATACGGCATTTTGCGATGCCCCAATCTAGCTAACACAAAAAAATAAAAAAATAATAAAACAAATTTTGAAAATAAATAAAAATAAATAAATAAATAAATCAATAAATCAAAAAAAAAAAAAAAAAAAAAAAAAAAAAAAAAAAAAAAAAAAAATAAATAAATAAAAAAAATAAATAAATAAAAAGAAATTAACAGAAAATAAAAAATAATAAAAATGCCAAGATACTTGTAACCATTTAAATAACAAATAACTTAAATTTTGTTTCCTAGCGCCGGTTGATGTTTAAATCTTCGTTTTCGAAACTAAGTTTTAGAAAACAAACTTCAATTATAAAGGTTTGCACCATACAACGACATAAACAAATAATGAAATTAAGATATTTTAACAAGTTAAATTTTTTAATATTATTAAAGCTGGGAGTTATGATGGAATGATTGCATTTTTTTATCACTCAAAAGCAATCGGTGAAATATTGTAAAGTTACTTTTTCAGTGTTCCAATCGCATCGTCCTGCCGCTCAAAATAGATGTAATTTTTATGGTCTTGTCTCTAGAGCCTAAAACTCACAAATATAAATTAGCTTCTCGCCATAAGCTTATCATACACATTGCAATTCAAATTCAACGTTCTTTATTGCATTAAGCATACAAATGATATTTGCCACAAATATACATAATATAAATTTGTTGTAAGGATTGTCATAAATACGAATATCTGTTTTGATAAATCATTGTTTACTTTAATTTTGTATAAATAAAGACTTTATATATTATCAGATAATTACATGTATTACAGCAGAGATAATTGTCAACCTGTCAATCAGTGTCTACGGAGATATATGTAATACGTGTATTTTAGTATACATATATATTGGTCTAATCGCACAACGAATAATATATTCAGCCATCTGATAACAAATATGTGCAAATTTAACACAGTAAAATGTGACTTGAAAAGACATCAACATTCAGGTTTTATTGGAGATATTCATCTGGCCGGTAGCTATGACGTCTTCCGGTCACGTTTGTAACGTTAACTCAGAAGGATTTGGATAACTGGATCATCTTAATGTTTAAATTTGTCGTGTGTTTTGACTGGGTTCGCTAAATGTTTATCTTGTATTTTGTTTCCATTGCATCGTTGTTGCTGTGATAATGTTCTCCTTGAAATTAAATTTGTCATCATAAAACATGAACTTTGTGATATAATTTTAAAATATATTATGGAGTTGACTTGAGACAACAAGACAAAATATTATCATCATGTCATTTTGACTCCCCCCCCCCCCAAAAAAAAAAAAAAAAAAAAAAAATAGAGACAAATCATTTTGAACAAAGCACTTACGATGCATATGCCTTAGTCAACCATTTTGTAAAACTTTTTTTGACAAATTATCGTAAAATGAGAAGGATAGATAGAGCTCTTCAATAGTACAGTCAAACCTGCCTTAAAAGTCACCTCTCTTTAAGGGTCACCTGTTTATAAAGGCCAATAAAATTCTATCCCAGTTGCTCTTTATTCACATTAATAAAGGCCACCTGCCCATAAAGGTCACTTTCACCGATTCCCATGGGTGGCCTTTATAGACAGGTTTGACTGTAACTATGCCCCACCAATAAAACCATTTTATCAATTTCTCGACAATCCGAAGCCGAGTTGTTTTATAATCAGTGTCTGTAATCTTGTGTCGCGTTTGTTATTTCTGTCATATACCATTTTTTGAATTTAATCATAAAATACATTCAAAAAATGGTATATTGTCATATACCATTTTTTGAATGTATTTTATGATTAAATTCAAAAAATGGTATATGACATTTCTATAAATTTCTATGTCCTGTTCTTTTTCTGTCTGGCTTTTAGGCAGAACGATGTATTGTGCTGAATACAGTAGATTGTGGATTGTTAACTCCGTGCAGCTATGTTTAGTAACAACGTGTCATCAAGTCGATGTGTCTGTCATTTGGTTAATGCACATTAAAAGGCTGTTCTTAAGCCTTCTTATCAATGTCGAAAAAACAATAAAGTTTACAATCTACGAATAGAGCAGAACACCTATTATTATTGGGTTATTATTAGACATTTCTGTTAGGATTAGAATGAGAAATGACCTAACTAGTAAGATTAGAAATAACGTTGTCATAGTAACATAAGCTAAAGTTGAATTTTTTTTTTTTACATTTTACATTCAATGTTGAAATCTTCATATTTGAAGTAATAATAGTATATATGTGTATTTAAAAAGCATGTTTTACACTTGTTACACGCACGCATGCACTCACGCACGCACGCACACACACACACACACACACACACACACACACACACACACACACACACACACACACACACACACACACACACACACACACACACACACCTCTTATGTAAAACAAAACAATGATCTGTCAATGATATACAAAATGTATATTAATATTTAACATCAACCTATCTATGTTGAAGTGCGTGCGTACTTAGGTTTTTTTAATCAAAGTTGTTCCCGTAAGCATATACAGTATACATAACGTTGAAAGACTACTAAAACAGAACGTTTCCATGTAAGTGCACCACTTAAAACTCTTTCTGAAAGACTATGATAAACATCTTTTATGAAATTTGGGAATAAATACTAGACGTAGCGACTGTCCATATCATCATTATCTTCGATAACTCAAAGTTACAACCGAAGTCCTGAGAACTTCGAGTTAATAAGTGTGGCGTTTCAGTGTCCGTTATCATACTGTCATGTGTTACTTTTGAATTTTTATGAAATAATACATTCAAAAGTAACACATGACAATACTGTAGGGCTATATATCGCAACTGTTATGTAAGCTGAGAAAATATTAAATACAAATTGTAAAACGTTGATTATTCCCTGATCTTACATAATGATTCTAGTTATGTGTCCAATATTTTCCCGTTGTAGCGTTTTACTTCCAAGAAAGAGAATTTCTCTTCTTCTATTAATAAAAATTTATTTGCAATTCTAGAGTAAAGACAACGACAAACTGGAAAATCTACAAAGGTTTGATAAGTACTTCCGATTTTTAATGGTTGATCTATTAAAATTGCTCTTCTTATGTTTAGTATTGTCTTCATAAAAACATTGATAGAACTTTTATACAAATTATTGACCCAATGATCTTTAATTTTATGGTGCCAGCTGTTCAGGAAAAAACATATTTTTTTTTTATTTCTGGTACATACAATGTAATATTTGACATTTGCAAATATGCAGTTATCCAATTAATGCGATATAAAAATTTAAATGTCAGACTGAACCTAATTTTTATGTTTAAAAAGCAACCTGGATAATTATCCGATTAATGACCGCTTTTCCATATTCTATTTTTGTTGTTGCCTACGTCAATGGCTAAAGCATCATGTTTTAGACGCGATAGTTAAAGTATGCATATTGAATACATAGAAATATATTTCAACCATACGAAAAAAAAATGGAGTTGAAGATGAAATCAATTTTTTTGATTGATTTTATGGGGTTTTATATCCGAGTCAAAAATGTTTCACTGAAATCGAGACGTCACCAGCTATAGCTGAAATACCTTTGCAGTGTGCTTAGGGCAATGTACAGGGAGTTTTTTTTAGCATGCTACACCTGCCGTGACACGTGGCATCGGCTTTGTGGTCTCCTCCAAAGGACCCCGTGTCTTTCATCTTAATGCCATCTTAGCTACCGTAGTGATAATGGAGTCAAGCTTTCTTCAATAAAATCAAGGCGTTTAGTTTAGGGATATAGGGAGAACTCGTAGTTCTTTGAAAATGACAAGGCGTTTAGTTTAGGGATAGTGAAGAAAATCGTAGTTCTTTGGGAATGACAATGTTTTAATTCAGGGATAGTGGAGGAAATCGTTGTTCTTGGAGAATGACAAGGCGTTTAGTTTAGGGATAGTGAAGGAAATCGTTGTTCTTGGAGAATGACAAGGCGTTTAGTTTAGGGATAGTGAAGGAAATCGTTGTTCTTGGAGAATGACAAGGCGTTTAGTTTAGGGATAGTGAAGGAAATCGTTGTTCTTGGAGAATGACAAGGCGTTTAGTTTAGGGATAGTGAAGGAAATCGTTGTTCTTGGAGAATGACAAGGCGTTTAATTCAGGGATAGTGGAGGAAATCGTAATTCTTGGAGAATGATGAGCGAAGTGACAAACATTTCACAGTAGAATCTGTTCCGAGTGAGTTTCAACTTGGGCGGTAAGAAGTTATCCGTAAACGCACACTTAGACTATTGAGCCTCTGATGCCCCTATATGCCGTTAATTATATGTAATGTTAATTACTTTAACACTAGTAATTTATAAAAGTTGCCTATTCAGGCCCCAGTTTCACAATCATTCCTTAACTAAGATTTTCCTTAACTTAAATTTAACAAATTTTAAACCTTAATAATTTTGTTAATTGTTGAGACATTTAGGAATTCAAGGTGTCAGTTTGAAGATCACTTTAAGATTATAACATCTGTATTCAGTTTTATCACAAATAGTAATTTGTAACTCAGTAAGAGATTGCCAAAGTTTGCTAAATTTAAGTTAAGGAAAATCTTAGTTAAGGAATGATTGTGAAACTGGGACCAGTTATTTGTTTTTCATATTTTATTAAAATAAGATAAAACAAGTGTTAATTGTAATGGAATACCATTATGAAGTCCCCCAAAATAAGTCAATAAGATTTTCGTCAGAAGTTAACAATGTAAAAGAAACAACTATACTCGCCCTTTGCTTTGGAAGAGGCATTACACTCTGTCAATATAACTCTTGTTTTTTAATTATCATGTTTTACCTTACTACCAAGTTTCAAAAGTAACTTAAATTAAAAAAAAAATGGTTTTTGAAATAAACTCCGATAAATATAGCTTTTGTTTATTCAAAACACTAGATCCATTTGAAAAGGACTTTTGTGTTAAATGTATGTACCTACCAAGTCTGTCAGGTATCAAGAAAAATAACTGTTTAATAAAAAGTATTTTTGAAGAGGGCATTAAACTACAATAATATAGTTCTTGTTGCAATTTTGAAAACGTAAATATCAAAAGACACCATGGTAATCACTCCTTACTTTTCCTGTGAAGTTTTTAAGAATTGGATAAGCTATCTCTGAAAATGTCTCCGATCAAGAACATGAGAATAAAATCGTAAAATTTGAAAAAAAAAATCAAATTTTTAAATACATGTACTTAATTTTGAATAAATTTTAAAAACTACCTCATGACAAAAATGTCATTCGAATCTTTAACACTATCTACTACTTTTATAGAAAACGAATGTATGTCAAATTAAGATATCTTAATAAACTTTTCAAATATGCTTGTGAAGGGACTACTGACTTAGAGACAAGACTGACCATTGGATATGTTTTACCGTTATTTCAAGGTCCGTGTAAAGCCGGAAGTTTTCCAGATTAGTTTAATTAGACTTGTTAGTCTTGATTATGTATATTTCGTTGTTAAGTGTTATGTAGTTGCATTATGTGTTATTAGTTTTAACCATGCGTTGTTTCAAAAAAAAAAAAAAAAAAAAAAAAAAAAAAAAAAAAAAAAAAAAAAATTCTTATTTTCATTTTACAGATAATTAAAACCCGATGAGTGTAATAAATGTTCATACAAAGCATTCTATAGATTAGAATGTGTATAATTAGTAAGTGCTGACAAATTATTGTGAAGTACTTCTACTTATTAAATTGGGAAATATCGTAGAACTTTCATTAAAATTTGAAACACTACACCTGTCATATAAACCTTTACTTTGATATATCAGTGAGAATTTAAGACTATATGTTTATGATAAACTTATGTATATTAAAATGTGGGTGTTGTCTAAAAGTTCTCAAGATTGTTGATATGAAAAATCTTACTTTAAGATTAAATACAAACTTCAGATTTAGTTTTATTCACACTTTATACTGCGAATAATTGCATAATCAACATGATCCATAAATGTTCATTTTGTTACAGAAAAATTAACAGGTCAAGCTCCGAAACAGCGACAACCTTCTAGCTCAGTATGTCGCGAAAAAGTGGTACGAATTTTGGTCGTTGTTCGGAGATTGTTAACAGTTCTAGATATGATCGTTGTTTGTGCTTTTTTGCGGTAAGAGTTTTTTGGTTGTAACTTTTACAGTTCAGTATTTTGGCACAAAAATAGTTTGTTCCGTGTACAGACAATCATGATATATAATAACAGCTTTAACATTTTGTATCAATATATAATACAGTTTCTGTTTGAAATAAATTGTTGCTTCATCAGCCCATTGTCTTATTGGTATTCAAGGTATTCAAGAAATCTTGAATTATTGGGCAGATGACCTAATGATAACCACAGGAATGGTTGTAAAATAAAAGATTGTTCTGAAAGGGAAGAAGTATCATATGTTTAAAACTGTTGTCTATATTCCGCGATTTTATCACCCAAGTTATAACTCCAAGAACCTAAGCAAAAAACATGCCAAATTCTCCATCAGAATTTAAAATTAAGATTCACGAGACTGCATAATAGATTTCTTTTTTACATGATAATTCCTTCTTATCAACTTCATATCCGTTAGGTTATCAATTATGTGAAAGCAGTCCCCGGCTAGATACAAAGAGAGATAACTCTAATAGCTAAAGGTTTCAAGGAGTCCGTCATTCAAAAAATATACATGTCACCGTGTCTCTATACATACAAACAGAACTGAAGTATCTCTTTTGCGAAAAACTAGAACATTTGTAAAGATACTAAGTTAGCTTTAATAATGGTTGACACATTATATAATTTCATATCTAGTATCTGACTATAGGAAAATGTATTTTCCGTTCAGTAACTGGCATAAGAATGGTTGTTTATTTTTTGGTTAATTCCAAACTGTTTAACGTTATACCAGCATTTTCATCTAGTTGCTAATTGTGAAATCATGAATAAATCTAAACAAAAGCAAATTTTGAGTGCCCCCTCCACCCCCCCCCCAAAAAAAAAAAAAAAAAACCAACAAAAAACAGCATCTAAGTTTATTGATTGAATTAATGTGAGGATAACAAACTTGAGAGAAAAACACTCCTGAGGCAGATTGGATTCGAACCAAAATCTTATTTTAAATGTAAAAACCTTAACGCACAGTGCACACACTTTTAATATTTTTTGAAACAAGATGCACAAAGATTATAAAATAAATCAATGATTTTACTTCTTATTTTTTCACCATAGAAAGAAGTCATTGTTCTTTAAGGGATTCGGTAAGGAATAAAGCGGTAGTTACATAGTATATATGAAGTTGTGTAAATTACACAACAACTTCTATAATTTTCAAAATAAAAAAGGCACACATAAGCTGTGGGAAATATTTACTAAGAAAAATATAGGAATATTTAAGCAAATAAATATCATCAAAATAAACATGAGAACTGAGATTCAATTTCATGACTGGAATAATTGCACATGTATCAAAAATAAATTAACACATGGACTATAAAAAGCATCCACTACAATACTGTCAATCTATAAAATCAACCAATCAAATTTCATTAAGTAGAACCAGGCAATGGTTTCCATATATGGTGACCAATAGATATTCCTGAACAACTTTGATTGGCATCATCTTTAGCCTGTTCTGTAAATGTGAAAGATTCCCTATTAAAGTCAGATATAACAGGAAACTTCATTGGTTCTTCGTTAAATATTGTCCGTAATCTATTTTTCCATTGGTTGATTAAGTTATTTCTAGTTTCTTCAGATACAAATGTCACAGCATAATTCATTTGTGGTTTTAGAACATCAAACCCGCACATACGTAAGATGTTATACTGAAAGTAAAAACAAATCTGATTTTATTATCTGTAGCTAGTTAATTATCAGGTTTACGAATATTTTAGTGAAAATTCCAATTATTGAATAATAAATATTATATCATTAATTAAAAAAAAATACATCAAATTTCATAAAAAATTCATGATTGATTAGAGCAAGATCTTCGAAGTACAAGGTTTATTGTTCTTTAAAGTCCATCTACTCTCTAATTTTTGAGAAGTAAGCCTAGTAAAAAAAATAGTTAGATTTTATAGAGCAGTCCTAACCTCATTACAAAAAGCACCTGTATTAAAAAGTTTTTTGGGTAATTAATTCTTCAAGTTTTGGTGTTTTGACTATCTTTAAAATAATGCTGTGTTGAGTCAAAATGGATCTTAAAAATGTTTTTAAAAGATGTAAAAATTTCCTTTCAGCATAAATGAAACAATCAAGCAATCGTCAAATGTAAGTACTTATGTACCTGTATAGGCCAAAGTATAACGTTTATATCTCCAGATAAACCATAAGGACTCAGCATTTTCTCAGACCCTCCTGTAGTAACTGATAATACTGCTTTCTTACCCTATATAAAAAACAAGACAGAAATGATAGAAAATACCGCAAACTGATTAACATGTATCTTGGTGTATACCGTTATTTTGGCGATTAGTGTTCCTTTTGAATCAGAACAGTTAAAATTTAACGCTAAAGGCGATATGACAAATAGACAACTGTAGGTTTGTTCTATATTTGTCATTTTTAGGTATGTAATAACTTTTTCTGTACCACTGAAACAGATATAAAATAATTTTGATAGTTTCTGATATAGCGCTTAAATTTCGATAAAAACACAGATTTATTTGACCGGTACTTTCAAGGTTTAATTACTCTATATATATGCAAAGAACGTGTTTTATCTATAATAAAGGACAGCAATTAATGTTCAAATCTATTTCCAATTAATATACAGCAAATAGTGAAACATGCTTTAATTTGACAAAATCGGGGAACGGTCTCCTCCTAATTGTCGCTGAAAAATTACTTCCTTATGGTAAAAAAAAAAAATAAAGCAACACTCTGTACGCACAAACTGTATTTGGGTTTGAAATATTTTAAAAAAAAAAAGTTTTTACCTTTAAAAATCCTTCATCAAGAAGACAGGCTGTACTAAAGTCAAACGCGACGCCTTCAATTAAAACTCTATCAAACCATCCTTTCAATATGGCGGGTGTGGATGACCAGTAAAGCGGAAACTGATATATGACTAGATCAGCTCGTTTTAACTTTTCTACTTCCTCTGATATGTCGTCTGATAATGTTCCTCTTTCAACAGCTTTCTTTGCTTCGTGAGAATAATTAAATAACTCTTCATTATCTAAATCGCCTGGAAAAAATCAAAATGTACATGTACAAAATAATTAAGCTCAGCAAGTTTGTAAACAGAACAAATCGTACCCAAAGACTATCATAAACTATGGAAAATATTTTTTTAAAGCAAGTTTATTCTTTGTACAAAAGGAAATATTTCCGAGACCAATACAAATGAATGATCCAAACAAACATTAATAACCTATTATTTGCTTATATATATATATATATATATATATATATATATATATATATATATATATATATATATATATATATGTGTGTGTGTGTGTGTGTGTGTGTGTGTGTGTGTTGTGTGTGTGGTCATGGAAGCTCACGATACGGTTTCACAGGGTACCCAGGAACTTTATGATACGCCTCCACAGGGCAATACATACCTTCTATATTAGTCCAGGAAGTTTATAATACGATATAGCAAGAAACTACATACCCGCTTAATCTTCCCAGGAAGATCAAGTTACGGTATCGTAGGGCACTTCATACCCTCTTAATCAACCCTGGTATATGTGAAACGATATTAAATGGCCTTTCGTACCTTCTATATCAGCCCTGGAAGCTCTAGGTTCAAAGTTCTGGGCATAGAGATCTGACACCTCAACATTACATCCACATGCTTCAAGTTCTAAAACCGCGAGATCTTTGAGAGCACAGTTAAAGGATCGTGGGTCCTGACTGGCATATACGATCAACACATTCCGTCCTTCCCGAGCCATGCTGCGGCTTATAATGCCTAAATACAAACAAAAAGTAGTTTGATATAATACGTGTATGTAAAATACTAGATATGACACAATATACGTTAGTTTTAAACTTCATTCATTAAACAGAATTTAAATTAAAAAATTCCACCATGTACAAAGGGGCTATATAAAGGATATTATTGTAACAACAGAATTTAAAAAGATTAAAATCAAAACATTCCAATACACTAACAAAGGTAAATATAAAAATTCAACTACTCATTCTCTATTTATAGCCTTTGAAGAAGTTCAATTAATAAAAACAAAATATTATAAAAAATTTCCCCTTTTTACTAAACTTTGTGCATGCATATGGCCTTAGATAAAGCACACTATAGTATACAAAATAGTGCTGTGTACTAGATGACTGAGGCAGAAATATTTCATTCATAAAAGTAATATTCAACGGTTCAATAAACTACATGTCTTAACAAGTTCAGTACACTTCATGACGTCTTTCGCAACTGAAATGCATTAACGCTGATCTTGCTATTTAATACACATTTAAAAAATGACAACAATCTTATATATAATCTATATAATTTTGAAAAATTATAAAAATTCACAATTTTTGTTCATGAATAAACCTTTAAACATCGTGTCGCCCCTAATATTTTATGTAGGTGTAACAACAACAACAACAACAACAAAAACGACAATAATAATAATAATAATAATAATAATAATAATAATAATAATAATAATAAATAATAATAATTATAATAATAATAATAATAAAAATTCAACATTTCTGTAAATTCACTGATATTAGAAGTTAATAAAATATAATTTCTTAATAAACTTCTTGTAATATATGACTTTTCAGACATTTGATAATCCGAAATTACTGTCTATTTAATTAGTGCGTTTATACAAAATTATATACATCTGAAATGAAATTAAAAATCAATGAAGGCATAATATACATGTACTCACAATGACTAGATTCAGAGACAGAGCAACTGTGTGTATGATAAACCAGAATTTTAACATTTCATCACAAGGTAATTCACATATATATATACATACATACCATTTAATTCCCAGGTTTTAACATTTTATGTAACGTATATAGGTATAATGTCCGATAAGTATTGTTTGTTAGTAAGCCTTTTCCAAACTTATTACATACACATGTGTATATAGCGTTATATTAATACCCGACCGGGCCGTCGACAGGGTAAATAATAAAAAAAAACCAATACACAGTTAGTAAATAATTATAAATACCCGTGACGTATACAAAAATCAATAAAAACTATATATAGTGTCATATAATATTGACAGGTTATTTATGTCTTTATCATTTAAAACGTGTTTATGACAACGTAATTGATTATTTTAAATGAAAAAGCGACAGGATACATCCAAATGATAGGCTTACATTAAGTTAGGTGTGTAGTTGTGACGGTGTAAGCAAAATCCGCTTACGTTTCCGAGTCAATAATGTAGAGAACCCGATTCTAATTGGAACAAATACATCCTGTATTTTTAACATATTTTATACTTGCTTGTGCGAAATTGTAATTTGAAAATCTGACATTTTATTACATATACATTTCAAAATTTTCAAGCTAAAATTACAACAAAAAAGTAAGTGAGAAAGTAACACAAAGTTTTTTTTTTTCATGTACGCGTATTTGTTACCAAAACAATGCTTCTAGCCTATCGTTGTACCGATTCTATCACTACGGTGGCTCAGTTGTTAGAGTGCTCGCTTCTTATGTGGGAGGTCGGGGTTCAAATCCCGGCCGGACCTGACAAATAAGTGAAAATTGATAGTGACTGTTCTTTCCCAAAGCATTCGGCATTTAGAAATGAAAGCCACGGGGTCCTTCGGAGAAAACCTTGAAAAAAGATTCCCCGTGTCACGACAGGCGTGGCACGTTAAAAAACTGTCCCTGCACATTGCCCTAAGCACTCTGCTAAGGTAAAACATTCTGCCACTTCACACATAGATGATGGCGTCTTGATATAAGTGAAATATTATGGACGTAAAACCACATTAAATCAATCAATGTATCGATTCTCGTCATTTTTCTTGTTAGAAAAACCATTATTTGAAGTTTTCATTATCGGACTAAAGCTACAGGCTATTAATAATGAATGACAAGCAAAAATAGACACTGTTAGTAACGGTTGTTGAGATTATTTGGTCAAAAATATGATTTTATCGTTGTTTTACAAATACCAACCACCCCAGGTCTGGTATACAAACCGGGATTTTTAATATCTCAATTTCCATTGACGTGGAATGGAGAAAAGTCAGTGAGAGTATATTGTCATAAGTAAAATGGAGAAAAGTCAGTGAGAGTATATTGTCATAAATAAAATGGAGAAAAGTCAGTGAGAGTATATTGCCATATGTAAAATGGAGAAAAGTCAGTGAGAGTATATTGTCATATGTAAAATGGAGAAAAGTCAGTGAGAGTATATTGTCATATGTAAAATGGAGAAAAGTCATTGAGAGTATATTGTCATAAGTAAAATGGAGAAAAGTCAGTGAGAGTATATTGTCATAAGTAAAATGGAGAAAAGTCAGTGAGAGTACATTGTCATATGTAAAATGGAGAAAAGTCAGTGAGAGTATATTGTCATATGTAAAATGGAGAAAAGTCAGTGAGAGTATATTGTCATATGTAAAATGGAGAAAAGTCAGTGTGAGTATATTGTCATATGTAAAATGGAGAAAAGTCAGTGAGAGTATATTGCCATATGTAAAATGGAGAAAAGTCAGTGTGAGTATATTGTCATATGTAAAATGGAGAAAAGTCAGTGAGAGTATATTGTCATATGTAAAATGGAGAAAAGTCAGTGAGAGTATATTGTCATATGTAAAATGGAGAAAAGTCAGTGTGAGTATATTGTCTGGAGAAAAGTCAGTGTGAGTATATTGTCATATGTAAAATGGAGAAAAGTCAGTGTGAGTATATTGCCATATGTAAAATGGAGAAAAGTCAGTGAGAGTATATTGCCATATGTAAAATGGAGAAAAGTCGGTGAGAGTATATTTTCATATGTAAAATGGAGAAAAGTCAGTGTGAGTATATTGTCATATGTAAAATGGAAAAAAGTCAGAGTATATTGTCATATGCAAAATGGAGAAAAGTCAGAGTATTGTCATGTGCAAAATTTAGAATTTGTATAATACATTCAAAATTTTGTCGCATTAAAAAAACTTTTTCGCCGCAGTCGGGATTCTATCACTTATACAGGTAAACTTTTGGAAGGAAAGCATCAATATTAGGCAAGCAAACTGACAACTTTTTTCACAATTAGTTCAAACCAAGAAGATGAGAGATACTTAAATTAACATCATTACTTTATTGGTATCCATATCCAAATAAGGATTGAACCATACAATAATACAACAACAAACAAAAGATAAAAAATACAATACAACGAAACACAAGAAAAAATAAAATACAATGATACACAAGAAAAAATACAATACAATGAAACACAAGAAAAAATACAATACAATGAAACGTAAGAAAAAATACAATACAATGATACAGATAAAATGGCTAGAATACAGTGTGAATAGCAATTGGCCAATATGGAGCTATATGTATCTGTTAGTCTCAGCGACTCTTTCATAAAACTCAATAATCGACAAATGTTCAATGTTTGGATTAAGTAAGTAATAAAGTTTGTGTTCACTACTTTTTGGTATTAAAATCAGAATAATCTTTTATTAAGGTATTAAATAGAGAAATTCTAAAATTAACAAACGCGCGTGATTTAAAGCACACGACCGGCACCAAAGTTACCTGTTAAAGCTGCATTAAGTTTTTCAATTTTCTGAATTTTTTTTTTTTTCTAAAAATATATTTTTTTAAAATAGATATCTTCTAACCACAATCCGTGACATTCATTTTCTAAAATTTCATTTCTTTTAGCTGTAAATGAGCGGAATCCTGTGACCGGTTGGTCAGTGTTTTACGATGGTAATTATGAGCTTGGAGCATGCGCACGGATGTACGGAAAACCCTAGAATCGAAGGTGAAACACGACAGATTGCATTAATTGTCCTTCATTAATATCCAGATGTATTTGAAATGGTGTTATGTATCCCTTACTTAGTCACAAATGACAAATTCAACGAAGTTCTGTGTTTAATTTATCGTATTTCACCATTTTGAAAGTTGTGTTTAAATAACCCGGGTTTTGATGACGTAACCATGTTCTAATATTAGATCCCAAATGCTGCATCTCGCTGGGTAAATGCTGTAATTTCTGTATTTATTCGAGCTTTTATCCTTGAACCAAATGTTATATTGTTCATTAGGAACATCATTTATTAGATTAGCACTGTTTTAATTTTTTCTTTGGAAAACTTAATGCAGCTTTAAGCAGTGTAATTGTGTAAAATTATGTCCATGTCCAGATTCTTTCATTCGTAAGCCGAATCTGTTGAATGGAGCAGAGTGGAAAAATGGTGATTAAGTCTAAAGTTAATATTCTTTTAGTTACATAGGGACGGTTGAATCTTGTTAATGTTTGGAAGAGGAAACCGAAGTGTCACCTTCTGTTAGCGACCCGATATACTTTCTCACACTAGGATCTGACAATGGATATTAGAACCTACGCGTTGTATCAATTGTTTGGAAATCGGCGTTTTTTTCTTTTCAATCACAAAATATTTTTTTTTTGTTGTAAAATATTTAGCTCAGAACTCGAAAAGTATCGTTCCGAACCAACTATATTGAGATTTTCCTATTTGGTACCAAAAAGACGATGGATTTTATTAATTTGTGCAGATGCTCCATCAAGGGTATATCACCGGAGGATGTTCTTTTGAAATTCATACAATACTGGTATCATTAAACGTTTGTAATAATGAATAGCTAGCATGGTAAAAATAAACAATGATGCAATACTTTGTATGATTTGAAGAGTTACCTCTCTTAGAACAAGAACTTTTTTTCTGCCTCATGCACGTGTAAAGGACAAAAATTGTAAAGACAAAATTGACTGTTTTTAAATAAGATAATGATACAAAATTTTACTTACACATCTATATATCTTAACTAATATTTACCATAAGATTGCTACCTTTCGTAGGTATCCAAGCAAGACAAACAACACGCCGTGATATAACAATAATCAATCAATCGTACCCTATTATACAACCCAAACATGAAAGAGGAAGAGAAATGGAAAATCCGGAAAATTCGAATCGATTATGAACTGCATCGCGAGAGAGAGAGAGAGAGAGAGAGAGAGAGAGAGAGAGAGAGAGAGAGAGAGAGAGAGAGAGAGAGAGTTCTCTTAGTCGCTTGTCAAAGGTCGGCGCTTTTCACTAAGAACACCACCCAGGAATGAACTACCTGGAAAGAAAAAGAAAGAAAAGAAAAGAAAAGAAAAGAAAAGAAAAGATGTTGTTAGATGTACTTAGTTATAAAAAAAAACATTTAAAACGACCGATGGTTAGAATTATCTTTGAATAAAGGTGATAATAAGATAAGAATTTAAAATTACAAGATTCCCTTCTATTTGATCCAAGTAACATTTATTCCCCATTTCTTTACAATCCATTAGGTCCTTTATCAGGATATCTCAAATTGTCCAAGTAGACACAAGAATTTCGAGTTATATTGGGTTTGATCACTACAAACCAGAATATAAACTAGTACACCTGTACAAATCCGAATTGTATTCCGAATACAACCAGAATGCATTTTGTTCTGTATTGGCTAATAACAAGATTTGGCCGGATGTACCCAAACAACTAGGTGATACACACAAGCTGGGGAAATTTTAGTTTGATCAGCCCTATCACCGTTGTCGGTGCTGCTATCCGGGTACAGGATTAGTCCCAGTGTCAAAATAATTTCTTAACTAAGACATTTGTTTCTTCCTTAACGTAATTTTGGCCAATTTTAAAATTAATGATTTTAATAATGGTTAATTATAAGATATTAACGTGTCATTTTGAAAGGAACTTCAATACATCCGTGTTTAGGTTTACCAAAAATGTTTATTTCTAATTCTAAAATATATTGCCAAATTTTTGCATAATATAAGTTATTAAAGTTTTTTTAGTTCAAAATAATAGTGAATATGAGACTTGTATCCACCTCACCCCCAGTCCAAAGCGAACGTTTATAGAGCAAAGCACCTATCACCGCTTAGGGAAGAACCTAGTATAATTTTTTTAGTATGATTATGAAAGTTAGTGGTTTTTATCCGGGGACTCCGGTGTCCTCAATCATCTCAAAACTGTTCGCTTACTTATGAGTGAAAGAATTATGGCTAGGGCTTTAAGTATTTTTATTCTTCCCCACTTCGAATGTTTTCATTTTTCTAATAGGAATATTTCAGTCAAGAATACAACAAAATTTGCAATTATTTTTATTATAGAATTAAATAAAAATTGTAAATTTTGTAATTCAACGACTAACGTTGCCATCGATGCAGTGCATACATTCAAATGATTAAGTAAACGAAAGTAAAATAGAATAGATTGACAATCCAATTATCAGATGTCTAACAAAATGTATCAAGGTCATACTTTTTTCACTCATTATCTACAGATGTATGTGTAAAACCTACAAAAATGTGTTAAAATATTGGTTTAACGTACAATTTTCAAATAAAACAAAGTTTGATAGTGAAAGTGTATACGTATATTTTACAGATTAAAGTGTAAAATTCACAGAGTATAAAAAGAAGTACAAATTTACGTATAATGTTTACATACATACATACATACAAACATTATACATATATATATATATATATATATATATATATATATATATATATATATATATATATATATATATATATATATATATATATATATATATAAAGCAAACTAAAAATTTAATCTTGTATAAGTCAATAATATAATCCGACTGCCAGTAACTGAGTAAAAGGCCAATCTCACATTGATATAAAACATTTTGAGACTGATTCCAGGACGCTAAGAATGAGCCTCAGCTGTTTGTTATTAAAGCTACCAGTAATTATTTCTAACTAATGTATATGCTAGTAATATGATAACCAATGTTGTAATGCTCTAATAGACAGTATTTGATTTGAAATCGTTATAGATACAATATTTTATTATATGTTTAGTATAGCTAATTATTTTGTTTGTTCCTCGAATAAGTCTCTAAAAATAAATGTTGTGTGATTATATATAATAGATTTAAGGAGAACTGGGACAATCTTCTTAATTATGATTTCGTGAAACAAAAAACGGGTCAGTGTTATATATATAAAGAGCGAAATTGTGTTAATGTGTCACCGAATTGTCCTCTTTGTTCCGGTTATTAGTTCATGATCAATTCTATTTTCTGAAAAAGGACATAATTGCATTATTATATAGAAATCAGTTTACAAGCTCCGGAACAAATCGAAGAAAAACCAGGATATCATTAACAGCAATCAAGTTTGCTGACGTCATTGATAGCATGGAAGGGTTCTCAAACCTCATTTAAACTTTAATTATTCCGTGCTTAAATGTAACAAAAAGCACATTCAATAACTTCGTTATTCTATATTCATCTTTATGATAAACTTTTACAGTAAAATGAAAGAACAGTCAAATATAATAAAATGATTGATGTATGGCATGCCAATTCATTTTATTTTTATTATTGTTATTGACTTATTTTGTCTTTTGTCATTATCAATGTCATAGCCATCACACACACACACACACACACACACACACACACACACACACACACACCTGGTCTCATACAAGTCGTTGAAACATACTTTGATGAAGCTAATGAATTTCCAATGACTTTACCATTGTTGCCTTTCATATACCATTTTTTGAATTCTATATTTCAATACATTCAAAAACGGTATATGGCAAAATTGAATTTTTTCATATATCAATATTGTCATATACCATATTTGAATGTATTGAATGGTAAAATTTAAAAAATGGTATATGACATTTGTGTGACTTATATTAGTAGTATGTTGTTGATCGTTTTTTTTATAATGCGTGTCCAGTACAGCTGTGATACGGTACTATTACAGGTAATGCTTTGATATGCAGATTTTAATATAAATATTTAAAACAAACACACCTGATAAGTTTTAAAATATTAAATCAAATATCCTAAATTTGACGTTTGGGTGTAATTTTTGTTACTCTTTTCGTTTGATATGTAATAAGTGTTTTCACTAAGTTCTTTCATATTGTCTTTTCGTTTGATATGTAATAAGTGTTTTCACTCGGTTCTTTCATATTGTCTTTTCGTTTGATAAGTAATAAGTGTTTTCACTCAGTTCTTTCATATTGTCTTTTCGTTTGATAAGTAATAAGTGTTTTCACTCAGTTCTTTCATATTGTCTTTTCGTTTGATACGTAATAAGTGTTTTCACTCAGTTCTTTCATATTGTCTTTTCGTTTGATATTTAGTAAGTGTTTTCACTCAGTTCTTTCATATTGTCTTTTCGTTTGATATTTAGTAAGTGTTTTCACTCAGTTCTTTCATATTGTCTTTTCCCTAGAACGTTATCTTCATTGGAGTCTTATCAAAAAGTGATGTAATTTTGATTAAAAAAATCTAAAAAGTCAGTCACTAGAAATAATATGATTTTATATAGGTGCATTATGCGCCAAGGTTCATTGTGTTTATGCAAAATATGTGAACATTCCATGTTTCTCCGATGACAGAGAAAACCCAACTACATTTCAACTTTTAAACTGTATTTAGAGTACAAATGACGCAATTTCAGCACTGATAAACCTTTCAGACAATCAAAGCAATATTCAGTATAGTAAATATTTTCTTTAAAAAATTTTTCATTGGGCAGGCAATAGTGATTGCAAAAAGTTTATTTTTACCTGCATTATAATCTAACGTTGATCAACATTTTGTTATTGAACCCAGTACACATCTTAAACAGGGGCTTTAGAAAGTTAAGTCTGGGTATATTTAAAGTCTTGTTTTCTCATTTCTTATTACTTTGTTATGCGTTTTGGTCGCTTGTTGTCTTTGCTATTGCAAAGGATAACAGTAAATTTTATTTTCAAATACATTTAATTGGATATTTTGTAATTTAGTACAAGTAATGTATAGATTTACTAAGTTAGTATACACGTATAGTGACCGTTAGACCAGTGTATCTTGTTTGGGCAACGGTTAATAGATGATTAAAGCATACATGTGTTTCTTCGTCATTACACCCTACTTTTATCCTTTCCCTGAAGGTCGACGGGTCAACGTCATTGGACATTCATTGCACATTGCCTCAGCGCATTCCAAATGAATCTGCGAGTTTACTTTTAACTGGTGAGTATCCGATATAAGATAATAGTTTTTGACCGAGGCGTTAATTAGCATTCAATTTTTACTGCCATTGTCTGGAAATTTAGAAGGTAAAGGTGATAACCGTTTTGCCAGTCTTAAACTACTCTGACGTCATTATGACTGGCAACAGAACGTCTTCAGTACCAAGATTCGCATGCTACTGTACTGATTGTTACTTAATGTTTGCAAACTGTCACCAAAAATCATTCAAAAATTAAGAGGCGTTTTATTAAGAATATTTTGGTGATTGCCTCATGGGCGTTTTTGTT
This sequence comes from Tegillarca granosa, assembly GCA_029721355.1. Taxonomy (NCBI): domain Eukaryota; kingdom Metazoa; phylum Mollusca; class Bivalvia; order Arcoida; family Arcidae; genus Tegillarca; species Tegillarca granosa. The sequence continues at coordinate 13,098,710 of CM056595.1, forward strand.
AAGTACACCACTGTGTGTGTACTGGAGTCGTTCTTGTGCATTGTTAGAAGGTTTTGTCTTTGAACGAGTTTATTTAATTAAGTATCTTTACCTTGAAATTTACCAGATTGTCCTTGAATTTTTAAAATTAATTGCGCGTTCGTCCTTTGCAAACAGATATTTATGTATTGTTTTTTTTTTTTATTTTTAATCCTTTTATTTTATTTTTTACGAAAAATAATTAAGCTCTACATTATCAAATTACAATGTTAGCTTACCTCTTTAATCCAACTTGGAAATGATATTTGACTAACAGTTATAATATGATGCTATTAAATGGTTGGATTTAGTCACGTATATAAACATATTTTTTTTTAATTCACAGCATCTTTCAATTATCCTTGTTTCATTTAGAAGTCAGGTTCCAGAGAATGACAATAATTACATATCCATAGGTCTCATACAGTGTCTTAGTTTGTGAGTCAATCATTACACCGTGCAAAAACCCCCTCCGAGTTTGTCAACAGGCTTAAAAAAATTATTCGTTTTCATATTGTGAAATTTTTTTTTAATATTTTTTCATTTTTTTTAATATTGAAAAGATTAGGTTATTCAAATTAACGTAATTTTAAAACTTTTAATTATTCCGTTTTCTTTCTTTTTTTTTAGGGAGACAATTGTATATCCTTTGTAAAATTATGTATACTTCTGTACTTGAAATGGAAATTTTTATAAAAATACTAAAAAAATTTTTTTCAAAAGAGAGCTTAAAGAGATGCAGCTGTAATTCTGTCCAACATGACTTATTTCCTAGGGTGTAATATACTTCATGTTGAATATTAATATAAATGAATTGAAGTGAACCTACGTACTAACGTCATTTTTCAATCGGCATTGATTGTTTTATTTTCAGACGTTTTCTTTGTTATAAAAGAATGCAGAATATGGCGTTGAACTATAAAGTCATTCAAATTAGATTATGAATTATATGCATGCACAGCACATGAATAATAGTACATCCAGTTGTATGTAACCGTCGAAATTAGACAGGGTGATTCATTTTGATTTTATATTACTTTTCTTCGAGCTAGAACACAGATGATCGCCAACTTTTTAAGTTTCACAAAGATAACTCAGAAATATATGGCGTCAACACCGTAACACTACCGTGACGTTAATTTTTGGTTTTCTTTTGTTAAGTACATTCATTTTATAGAAATTTGTTTTCGATTGTGTGACAGGTTAACGCAACCGACTTTCGAATTCATTTATCACCGAAAGTACCAAATAATTGTTAAGGGCTTAAGGGCTTGCTTAAGGAGTCGAATTGCTGTTGCTATGTATGACAAACGGGTATTTGACCTTGTAACGACTAACCAAGATTGTTTAATCTTTCACACAACACTGTTGCTCTTTTCTTTTGAGTATATAGACTAATTGATTCCGTTTGAGAGAGAGAGAGAGAGAGAGAGATAGAGAGAGAGAGATAGTTCAATGCCAGGCTCACTGTACTTTTCATCGTTAGACAAACCTTTTAATTAGCTAATGTTTTGTATTTTTCCCTTTGCAGTAAAATGGGTCGTTGATAATTCAGTGATTTGTTGAGCTTACCTAAGCAAATAAGTTGCCTCGTCTTCTGCTTATAAATTAGTTTTAATGGCTAATTTTCTCTTTGTCTTCATTCTGACGAACACAATTAATAACCTAATTCTTTTTGTCTCTGTCTACCATTAGCAGTCTTAATAATACAGACGGAAATTAGACTTAAAAGCTGCTGTCCTTTTTCTTATGACCTACTTTTCTTACTGATAATTACTACGTGCTTTTTGTCTTTGGATTATTGATCGCTCTAAAGATTCAAGATACTCTCTCCATCTCACTAGTACTAATAAGGCAACAAAAATTAATGGTTATATAAATGCAAACCAGGTTTTTACAGAAATGCAGACGTAAACTTGTAGATGTTACCGTGTGTTGTAGAACATAGGATAAAATCCTTTAACTTAATGGAAACATGCTGATTTCAAATCAATCTTCTTTACGAAGCAATCTGAGATTTTTTTATTATGATTTATAACCTTCTTGAGATTGCCTTTAGACCAAACAGAACAAATATGTCGCGAATATACATATCTACAAATGTATTTAGTCACTTCGTAGTAAATAGATAAACTTATTTTGCGAGACTTGTCTCCAGTTTCTTAAGTTTCCAGAAGAAATATATTAATATTTTCCTTTCCAACTCGATCACGAACAATAATTAAAAGTTCATATTAAGAATGCAGACGAAGACAATGTTCATAGTATTCAAACAACCTGGGCTCTATTTTAAGCTGACAGGGGATAAAGACTAATCTTTATAATTACTGAAGAACTATGCCACTTTATTAATCTGCACACTAATAAAAGGGCATGGACATTTTATGATGATGATGATGATGATGATGATGATGATTGATTGATTGTTTGATTGATTTGATCCAATTGTGTTTTACGTCACAGTCAAAAATATTTCACATATATCGAGACGTCAACAACTATAGATAAAGTTACAGAAATGTTTACCTTTGTAGGACGCTTAGGACAAGGTTCTTGAGCGTGCTACGCTTGCAGTGACACGGGATATCAGTTTTTAAGGATCTCCTCCGAAGGAAACCAGTGACTTTTATTTCTAAATACTGAGTGCTAGGCGAAAGAATAGAGGACAATCAATAAATTTTATTTCAACACATGTAATTTAAATGACGTAGTAGAAAATAAAGAACACCACATTGCTATTATAGACAAGTTTAATTTAGATTCAGCTACTTCCAAACTTCAATTAAATTTCAAGTGGTTACTAATTGTTTTATCTTCTTTTTACTTAATCGTTATAATAATTATGAATTATTTCAATCTTTATGAAGCTTGTTATTTTTTTTTTAAAAAAAATTATTTGACTTTAATTTTTAAAAGTTCTGGTTACTCAAGCGCTGAAATAATATAAAAAGGTTCTGGAAATTGTTTGAAGGGGGAATCCGATCTAGAGCAATCAGAAAAACTCGCTTTATTGGACATATAACACACACACACACACACACACACACACACACACACACACACATTTAACAATTGAACTGTTTTAAAATGGTATTCATTGTCAGTATGAAGGCAACAACTTTGGAAGCAAACGGAATAACGCGCTAACGCGCGTTATGACAAGTTTGCTTGCAAAGTTGTTGCCTTCATACTGACAATGAATACCATTTTAAAACAGTTCAATTGTTATATTTTCGTTTAATATTTTTTTAAAAAAATATTATTCATTTATTGTAAGAAAAAAATTCCCATCTATAACACATGCACATCGGGGGAGTCCAGTAGACGCAACAGCTGAATTTAAGACCGAGAACGACACATTATTAATCCGCAATATTTTTAATGTGGGGTAACAACGAGGAGTTTTGGTTTGAAAAATTATAGTGTTATCAGGTATTTTGATGGTATTTTCTCGATTTTTCATGAACATAATGAATTTTTTAGAATATTGAATATAAATAATTATATATAAAAAATTGAATATCAACGATAAATATGTTGTTATTTGTGGACTAAATTTCAGTCGAAAATCAGGTGCACCTGTGTGGCCCCATTTCAATTTGCAAAAAAGTTTGGAGTAAAAAATTGCTGGCTAAATGTTGGAAGTGAAATTTGTGAATCTGAAACGGGAAGGGCGGAACTGTAGCTGAGGGATAATTTACAATGGCCAAGCATGTGGGTTTCGAATCTGTGATATGCGAGTAGACAGGGATTTACCGAGAGATTTCTTCTGGAATGTCGACATTGTTAGGTTGAGATTCACTCTAACATTATGTGCCGAGCTTCATACTCGGTATCATTCAAATGTAGACAGCAAATCAGTGAGAAGTATACTCATTTTTTACGCCTTGTGTGGTGCAAATATCTCTCAAAGTTTAGAAAATTATCGTTTTAAGGTTAGCAAGGAGTTGTGTAGTACTTAAACCATGTATTGTACTTTTGAGGAGTTCCTATTGTATCCCTTGAAAATTGATTAAAAGCAGGTAGATGATATTTTCAGTTTTTCCGATCAACAAACACAGCTATGTGAAACGGACAATTTTCACTGGATGTGGCATACATGCGTGAATCTAATTCCAATTGAAATTTACATCACTTGAAATTTACATCCCGCGAGACACAAAATTGATTGACAAGTTGTATCATTACATATTGTATCAAAATATGGTATAGCAGCTTTGTCAAGGTAGGAACAATTTTTTAAAGATCCCATTGTTCAAACATTTTTTGTGGTTTGATGGTTTTGACTGATCTGTTGTTGTCTGTTCTTTCAACAGGCCATCAAAAACACCACTCTGTCTCTCACAATGTCAATATTACGGTGAATATCAGCCAGGTGCCTATATATGTTAACAAAATATTATTTTATTAATTTCTTTGATTTTACTTTGTAATATCTCGTAATTGTGTTTTTCAGTCTCGTCTCGAATGTAAACAAATGTGACGTGACAGTCATGTTTGTTTACCTACGATAATGTAGTTCCGGATTGTGTATTGCATTTTATATGTATTCATACACGGAGTGACAAAATTTTTTGGCATTCATTGTCAGTAATAATTACAACGGCTCTCAAGCTTGCAGCTATGGGAATTTCACAAGGCAAATGAATATATATATATATATATATATATATATATATATATATATATTAAAGGACATCATACTCTCAATATTTCGGACCATTTAACAACTACCCATTGTACAAAGGACTGTGATAATATCAAAATCTTGTTTTCTACGAAATAATCAAGGGGTTAATAAAAATAACTATAAACAGTGTATATGTGTAACTATAATCTTTATACTAATATTAAACTAAAATATTGTAGTATTGATATACATCCATGTATTACTTCTGGGGTGCTTTTGGGCAGCATAATCTCAAGTCAAGAACAATGTTCTCGTATAAAAAGTTTGCCATAACAACAAGAACGCACACCGAGGAACAACCCCCCCCCACTATTTATTTAACAAGGTGTGAAGAACAAAGAAGATGACAAAGAGAAAAGATCAAATTAACTTGAAGATGCAGTGGGAATTTTGATTAGAGTTTTCGATGTCTTAAAATATATGTCATCAAATTTACATTTTATAGCAATAATTTTGATTTTGTGCATCGAATGATACTTTCCTTTACTCTCAGTTGTTTGTGATACTTTACTTTACTCTCAGTTTGTGAAAATATTTGGAAATCCCTCTTTATAACGTTTTAATGAAAAATTTGATCTTTGATTTGCTTTCCTATAAAAATAGAACTAACAGAACGCCACATGAAATTCAGTTTCACAAAATAGTAGACCCTTGTGAATTTTGCCTTTTTTTGCTTATTACTTTTAAAATGTTCTTATTTTTAATGCGTTATTACACGAGAACAACACTTCGCACACCATTTAAAATTTAAAAATTGAACAAATATCTTACCTAAAGATATCCTTACAATTTTATGAAAGAGCTCAATACTTATACGTCAAAATAGATCGATAAAAGACTTGGTACTTGCAAGACATCAAAACAACTACAGCACAAAATGCTTATGCAAAAACAGAATTAAACTATTGGAGTGACAAATACAAACAAGCGTTTAAATGTCATTAGCTTAAACGGTCATTAACTGAACTAACTTAACCGAAAAATTTCTTCGGGCTTCATCAATAAACAACAAATATTTCAATTGCTCTAAGCAATAAACTTGTACCACGTTTATTGTTAATCATTTTGATATTAGTCACCAGCATATCTGTGCAGATCAATAGGACAATTCTTTTAAGTAAATAACAGATATTGTTGCCATTTTCCGATGGTAATTGTAGATTTATATAAATCTGTACTTGGTAACATCTTAGTGATAAATGGAAACATCTGAACCAATTATTAAAGATAAACGAATTAATTCTTCATTATGAAGCTGATCAGAATGACGATCAGAGTAATAAGAATAAATATTCAGGGACAAACGATACAAAACTGAAAATCCGCATCACAAAGCTATGTACATAATGTTTATGCAGATTAAAGAGTTCTTGTAAATAAAACGTGTATCTTGTCAAATAATTACAACAGATTATATGTTGACATCAATATTGAAAGTTTAATGAGAGGTTATTTAGTACAAATCTGAAACGTAGGACATCGAATTTATATTCCGGTGATTTGGAGTCACTTTGGAAAAAATATCATAATAACACATTTTTTTAAATGAACAAGTTTGACTTGTTTGTATAGGATTTAAGATGTTGTGGTGATCATAATCACGATAAGCTATTCTTGGAAATTTCGTGTTAACAATCAACGTGTCTTCGATATTATGGTTTTCTTTTTTGAGTTCTTGCACGAAAAAAAAATTGCTGTTATTTTTGTTCGGTGAAATTAAAGAAAATGAACGGAAAGTAAAGTCTTTTTAATTTTTCATTATCTTTATTCTTAACTTTCTCAAAAAGTTCAATATTTTTTTTAATTAATCAATTAATTAATTTTTTGATTTTTGTTTGTTTTTTTAATTGGAATTTCTTGATTGTTCTGGACCTAAGGGTTTCATATAAATTCATTAAGTTCGCCTTTATTTTCCGTTTGACGTTATTATCAGAAAACTTTTATTTTTATTTTAGATTTTTTTTATTATTGTGAACTTAAGAAAAAAATCATTAAGCTGACCTTCAATTAATTTTGACATTAAAAATAGACGTTTTTGTTTGTATTAAGTAGGAGTTTGTTTTCATAATAAATCGATCTTGTTTCTCTCTAAACATGGTTCGCCAACTTATTATATTTTTGACTGAAGGTTATACTCCTAAGAGAATTCAATGTTTGTTACTCCAGTTTATCAACACTGCTTGCTTCTGACATAATTATAAAATATATCCCTGTTGTGGTGAAAATGGGTTGCTTTAGTTGCACGACAATCGTGCTGTTCTCGTTCTTCATAAATCAATTAGGTTTTTTTAAATAAAAATTGAGTGGGTAAATGACGTTTTACGACAAAATTAAACCAATTCACTGATATCAAAATTGTTAATTCAGGGAGGAGAAACCAGAGAATTTTCAAATTTACTCACATCAGTACTGCTTCAGTAAACGTAAACATAGGCACTGAGACTCCCATTGATGCGTAATGTCGCTTGGGACCACTAGAATACCGATTCCCCTTTTGGCATAAATGTGCGTGACCTTATAAAGTAAGAGGAACTGCTTATCCGTATTTTGTAGTCTTTTAAATAAATAATAAATAAATAAATAAATAAATAAATAAATAAATTGAAATTAAAAAGAAAGAAAAATTAAAAATAGATATAAAAAATAATGGTATGAATATTTGAAGTAAGAAATGTTTTTTAAAATTTAAAATATAATAATTAATTTTTTTAATGAATTAATGTTTTATTGTTACGAATTAGCAAAATGAAATTGTCTACCTCAAACTTTGAAAGCTTTGCCTGATATTCATTTGCAACAACCCATTATACTCAATGTTCTTAACAGAAACGGAAGTTTCTGAATTATAAATAAATATATATGTCAGTAGGTAACATTCGTCTGTTTAATGATTTTGTTTTTTTTTTTATCTAAATCTTAATGTTTAATAAAAGCAAAGATATTTACATTTTCAATTTGAAACTGTTTGTGTTTAGTTTATCAAAATTGCATATAAAAAAGATGTTTAGTATTCAATTTAATTATTTTTTCATATGTATAAGAACATGCATTTTATTTTAATATCTTGAAGTTTAATATTTATATCAATAATTTCAGGATACGTAGTTATTACTTATATATTGCTAGACAAAATTTATAATGAAATATAGTTTATATTTAAATCAATATTTATTACATGTTCTATAAGACACAACTTCATTATATAAAGTGAAACTTGTGAAAACCGGACACTGGAAAAACCGGAATCCTGTGAAAACCGGACTTGTATGCTTGATTTACTCTTTTCTTTATTCTATATAATAGAAACCTTAATAAACCGGATCCTGTGAATTATGTAAACCGGACGCATTTCACCGTCCGGATCATTAAAAACCTATATATTTTCACCTTTGTAAACCGGATTCGATTTTCTGATTATGAAAAAAAAAAAAAAAAAAAAAAAAAAAAAAAAAAAAAAAAACCGAAACCGAAACCGAAACCGAGAATTTTATTAAATTTTTTAAACTTGCAAATTTGTAACAAAATGACTGTTATTTCCGATATTACAAAAACATTAACTACAAATAAAAATAAAAGTAATTTCCGATATCATAAATAAAATCATTTAACTTCTAAGTAAAACAAAACTGTAAGAAATACAAATTATTACTGTCATCAAATGGCTTTAGTATATATTAACACGTGTGAAAGGTGTCACAAATAAACAATAATTATCGGATTAAAGAGATCAGTCAACCGAAATCGAGGTTAGCTTGTGTTCGAATGTAACGCGTTAATTTTTAAAGGAACATCTTTGTTGGTTCATTTTGCTTAAATTGACAAAATTTCAACCAAGATTGATATTTTAATAAGTTTCGAGGTTACACAAAACTTCAGTCAAGAAAATAATTGAATAGGATAGTCGCAGTTAAGATGACCATGAATCCTGAAATTATTCGGCTCTCAATCGAAGAACTGAAATGCTCTTTGTATAAATAAAACCTTCTGCGCAGTCATATGATGAAAAAATAAGGAAAACAAGTTTCTTATCAATGGAATTGCAGTTGTTATCATTAATTGACATTAACCAAACATCGATTTTGTACCATGTCAGTAAATTCAAGGAATTTAATTTTTTGGCTGAGTCTTAGTTACGTTGACCTACATCCTCCAGCAGAGGAAAGCGCACCTGCATTTTTGCCGATATGTTTGCATCGAAATAAAAACAACTTAAAATACACGTTACTTACCATAAAAACTTTATGATATACGTCGTATTTCAAGTTACACATCATAATGATGATGTCTGATCCCACCCGTCAATCATTTCATGATAGTTTATTTGAGATAAATAAAACATTAAAATACAAGCAACCTACCCAAAAAATTTTAGATTATCACTTTACGTTGTATTTTAAGTTTATTGTTTCCAATTAACCACATGTACATGTACATGTGTTACCCATGGCTACACATCCAAAAGGGAGATAACATAAATGGATCTGCTACTTTTTATCAAGGGCAGTGAACTCTAGCGAATAACCTTAATAAACCGGGTCCTGTGAAAACCGGATTTTTTTCAAGGAACATAGGAACTTTTCACATAAGTTATATAAATGGTATTGGTCATAGCTTAGTTATAAGGTGTGTCACTGTGTTTGTTGCATATGTACGCCTTAAGCTTTTATTTTGATCTTGTGCATCTTAAAGTTAAACAGAATTTTGACGCTGAGTTTGATAATCTCATTGTCTAAGTTAACTGCTTTTGAAGTTTAATCATTTTGAATCATACATCGGTTATTTCGTCGTAATTCTTGAGGTTCTCTTGATAACTGCAACAATCCTTTAAGTTTGGGAGAGGTGTGGTTTAGTAGCGTATTTGTGCTTCTTTCACTTTGTAGATTGTAGATTGAAGTTGCAAAGTTTGATTTATAAGCTTATGAAAACCTGCTTATTTGCTATTCTTATTTTACTCACTTTGTATAATGTAGTCACTGGGCCTGGTTTGGAAACTTTCTTACTTTGCCGATAGTAGTTATTGGTTTATAAACAAGTGTCAATTGCTTATTTGTGCTTCATTAAATTATCATGCTGCATTCATGAGGTTTGGTTTAGAAGCTTATGGAACTTGTGTATTTGTGCTTCATTCACTTTTCAGATTGTAGTCACGGGGTTCGGTCTGGATTGATAATATCTTATTTGTGCTTCATTAAATTTTCGGGTTGTAGCCACGATGTTTGGTTTGGAAACGTGTGACTCTTGCTTATTTGTACTTTGTTAAATTGTCGGGCTGTATTCAAAAGGTTTGGTTTAGAAGCTTATAAAACTTGTCTATTTGTGATTACTTTAATTTTCAGGTTGTAGTCTCTAGGTTTGGTTTGGACACCTGTGACCCTTGCTTATTTATTCTTCATTTATTTTGTAGATTGAAGTCAAGAGGTTTGGTTCGAAAACGTGTAATACTTGCTTATTTGTGCTTCATTGACTTTTAGGATTTTTATTTGCGTATGTTAATTGCATATTTTCATTTTTTTTCTGTGCAGTTCTTTGTCCCTTTCATAACTGTCAGTGGTAAAGTAATTTATGCTTAATGAAACATACAGGAAACTTAACAACAACACATAATTTTAGTATAATTGGAACATTCAATAATACTAAACATAGGTTTTAGCCTAATGCAAGACCACAATTGTATCTAATAAAAGTAATTAAAAGGAATAAAAAGCTAAACGTAAATATATCACATCTCTCTCTCTCTTTCTCTCTGTATGCGCATATATGTATATGTCCATATATATTATCATACCTTTTTCCGAGGGAACAGTTCTGCTAAAGTATTGTCTGGACAGGTATAGTGACCGAGCCGAAAGGCTAGGTCGATTACTTTTCCAGACAACACTATAGGAGACCTGTTCCTGAGGGAAAGAAAGGTCCATAAAAGATTTAGTACATCACATATCTTTGTTTTCCAATCTGAACAAGATTTTTAAATTAACTATTTAATCTAACATCATGAATTTTCAACTGCAATGCGAATCATAAACAAATCGCACAAAAAATAAGCTAAAAGTAATAACACTTTTTAAAAAATAAGAGACAAATCCATCTATGAGTACGCTGACAACCAAATTCGAGAAAGTCTCTTAAAGTATAAATAGAAAATATCATTTTTGTTTTCCAGACTGGAAGGTGACAGTAGTTGTAATGAGGTTTTATCTACTACACTTGTATTACGTAGCTAGATTATCTATTTGTCGATGTGTACCATTGTCATCCGCTTAAGAGATAATCTAATAATGTTTTCAGATAATGAGCTCAAACATACCGGTCTATGTCCAAATCCTAATCATAAAAGCAAGGTAAAAACTTTGAAAACAGCTTAATTAGTCAAACACGGGAACTTTCATTAGGGAAGTGAGGCCGGGTACTCATAATAAATGATTTCGTTCAAATATGTATTGCAAAAATCTGCACTTTTCCTTAAATAAAAGTGGGAGAGTTTTATAAATATTATTAACGCTCTTGTTTAAATGTCAAAATTTAATTATTAATGGTTTTTAATTCTTTACATTTTGACTAAAAGTTTGGTCCTATACTCTTCAAGAGTTATCTAGCGGCCTATTGACAGTAAGATGTATGTCACATACACTTTTGATAAAGTACTTATTCTTCTTTAAAAGCTTTCAATTGCCTGCTGTTAGTATTATACAATGCTTCTCAGGAAATTAATTTTATAATGTCTTTTTTTCTAAAAATCTGCAATGAAAAGAAGCGTCTTCTTAATTGTGATAAAGGAATGACTGACAAAGTGAACAGCTCTATTCAAACATTACAGGTTCTTGTAGATATTTCTGTTGCAAGTTCTGCAATTCTGCATTTAGACCCCAGTTTTATATCTTTTATTTCAAAGTGACAGAACAAGTAAAAATGAAGTCATGCACATCAATAGGTGTGTGTTAAATACGTACTGTACAAAGAACTTTGTAATTTTATAAACAAGATATGTAATATATATAGATAAAGCAGATATAAAGATGACCCACAAACATCACGTGACAAAACATAATTCTTTGTAGCTGTTTAATTCACAGAATTTCATATTTATTTTGTTTAAGTCTAGGTCATCTTAAAGTTACGTAACAAGTGAAAACAAGGAGGTATTATAACAAGCATAGGCTCGTGATAGTAATTTACAAATAATACTTAAATGTCTTAAACTGCCATGTATTTATTTGCTAGTTAAAATCGTTTTTTATTTAAAACTATAAAAATAAAGTGTGTCGGTTTGAGAAGAATAGTTTTTCAGTAAAAGAATTTAATCAATTTTAAATATATGTACTAAATAAAAAATTATACAAATGTCGCATTATGTATATGATAAGGCGCATAAGTTCTCATTAGACACATATGAAGTAATATATATTTCAATTTGCTATTGACAATCTCATAAAAATAGTTCAGTTGGTTACATCATCTTTTGTTTTGATTGTTATGATGTACTGTGTTTGTGTTTGCTTTGGCTAATGTCGATGTAACTGGTAATATCCTCATTTGTTACAAAACAGTAACGATTTCTTTGATAATTATAAATATTATTGAAATGTAAACAAAAATATTCAGCATACTAGAAAATTATATTTGCATTAACACCGAAGACCAAATACGCCTTTTCAACCGCTGTCAAAAGTTCAGCAAACACTTAATACAGATTAAGATGAGAGAGTCATCCATTTTGTAATCAGCGTTTATTGCATTACGAAAATTCCTTAAATATTTAGCATTTCTGCCATTCTTACAAAAATCAATACATCTCACCTAGAAATAGAATAAAGCCGTTAAATAAAAGCAATGAACATTATGCACGATGAGTAGACAATTACCAAATCAATGATGTTGACTCCTAAAACGACAAAGCCGAACATTTCTAGAAATCCAAACAAACGCGTTTATTACAAATGGTTTTATACTCTTCGTTAAAATCGATCCTCGATAAAAATATATTTAAAGACACAGAAAACTTGTGATATACACGTAAGAATAATTGAAATCTAGTAACAGTAAATGAATGATAAGTTTATCTTTGTTTATATAGCTTTTCCTCCTACGACATGAAAACGTAATTGGTTTTACTCTATCTAACACCATAAAACTAATGTAAGCGGAGGAATTATCAATAAAGAAATACATGAGTAAGGATTTTAAGAAGACATAAAGTGTCTAATTTGAATTAAAATCCTTTTAAACCTTTAATTATTGTATCTAAACACTACTGAAAAATTTCTCAAAGAATGATTGCAATAATAAAACAAATAGAGCAGAAATGATAGTTTCCAGAAATAGACCATAAATGGCTTAGGACGCTGAAATTTGAAAAGATTAAAAACACTATAATTAAGAGCTTAATTGGCAAAAAGAAATCTCAATCTTTGAAAACCTCAAATCATGAATGTCAATAGTTATGTAAATCTTAAAACGATATTTTATTCTAACAAATGTTCTTGTATTCGGTGCGAAAAATTCTATGTGAAAAATTATATAAGCAGTTTTTAATATAAAATATTCTATATTTCATGTTATAAATATTAATTTCGATTTTGATTAGTAAAAAGGAGAAAAAAAAAACATAGGGAAGTTTAATGTCATGTGTTTTTGTTTATGTATTTTTGATGTGTTGCGTCAGTGTCATGAAGCAAAAGTTCAATACAGAAAGTGGGATTTCCATTTCTGCAGTTTTCCTTAAATGTTTATGTTGACGCCCCTTTATTGATGACCAATATCGTTATATAATGCGTTTTTACTTCAGTATTGACAGTTTACAGGTAGAATGGACAAATGTAAGTACTTTTCAGGTTTGATATCAGTCTGATCTTAGAAACGTTTTGACTTTAACAAAGAAACGATATATTTATACAGTTAGTTTATTTGTCATTCGCCTTTATAAAATATTGAAATCCTTAATCAGTTTATACTTGTTTGAAACCAATTGTTTTGAAATTGCAGTCAGACAAGGTTATTTCTACCAATACGTGAATTAATTACTTTTGTCAACAATAAAATAATAAAAATATCTAAATTCAAGTTTTTTAGATTTCATGTTCCCTTATGCAAAGCAATCCTTAGCTGGATTTGGATTCATATAATTTTATAACTTTAGATTCATTATTTTTCAACTGTTTGGCTTATGATTTTTGTCTATCAAACTTTTCGGTCACTGATGAGGAATGAATTTCTGAAATGTCAACATCTTTCACATCAAAATTTAACTGGTATTTGTGTTCTATATTTATAAATATAATTTACGCTTTTTTGAGAAACATTTACAAAATTTGTACAACCGACCATAAAACTTGTATAAATGTGCGCAAATCATGGGATAACTGGCAATATATGTCCGAAGACATCTGAAAAAAGGTTATATTTGTAGAATTGCAACGTTATCAGCTTAATTGGCAGTGCAGAAATCTAATTTGAAAACATCAAATCATGTATGACAAAAGTTATGTCAATCTTAAAATAATAAAACCTGATCTTCTGTCTAACTCTTAGCTAACAATTATACATGTATTTTTTACGTAATATTCAATAACGAGTAGTTTTGTAAGCAGTTTTAAATTTAAACTATTGTATATTTCATGTAATTAAACAATGGCTAATACTAAAGAGGAGAAAAAGACGACACACATGTAATTAATATCATACAGTATGAAAGCAATTGAAATTTTAATGGTATTTACTGTTGTTTGTGTATTTGTGATGTGTCACGTCATAACGATGTACTTAAATTTTAAGGCATAAAAAGTGGAAATTCCATGCATTACATTTTCTGTAAATGTAAACGTGTTTACACTTGTTTAAGATGATGAGCTATCGTTATTAAGAGTCAATTTATACTTCCGTGTTTGCAGTTTAAAAATCGTAAGTAATTTTTTGCATTAGACTTATTCTAATCGTACAAAAACTTTTTACTTTCTAGTATGTGAAAAAACATTTCTATACAGCTAATTCAATCGTCTTTTTAAAATTCATATCATATTTGATTCAGTTTGTACTTACGTTTCAGATCAAGTTTAGGAAATTCCAGTAACTTGGCTATTTTTGGAAAATACGTAATCAGCTAGTTACAATTGTCCTGAGTATTTCTGTAAGAAACAGCTCACAAAAACAGTCATGTCTACAGGGGGTGGAGATAATGGTGAGACGTTTTTTTTGTATTCATAGTATACAAGCTTGTTTTCAGTTAAATATTACAGTTTTTTTATTTAGAAGGAATATTTCTGCATCGCAATATGGCAATATTGACCGCAACTCCATCAAACGACTATCATAGTGGTGGAATAGTGAAGTTCATAAGGTCAGATGAACAAAAGGTTACTGAGCTCTACAACTGTTTCTATGTTAATTTATTTATTTGGTACTTTTTATTTAGATCAATGAACATTAAGAGAAAAAATTGCTACCTAAATTATTCATATAATAATAATAATAATAATAATAATAATAATAAAAAAACCCAAAGAAACATTGTTACAATAATAAAGAATTTCTACAAAACAGAACTTTTTCTGAAGATGTATACAAGGTCCAAAACCAAAATACGTTGACCAACCATCAAGCTATTTTTAAATTACAAAGGTAAGATGGCTAGTATTCATCACACTGGAAAGTAACAATGTTATAATTTGTGAATAACTGTAGCAAGCTAAAACATTCAATCTCTCTTTCATCAATGTTGCAAAAAAAAAAAAAAAAAAAAAAAAAAAAAAAAAAAAAAAAAAAAAAAAAAAAAAATTAATAAACATCACAGTAACAAGATCGGATTTGGTTTCACTGACATTCCATCAGTTTTTGTGAACCAAGAAGTAAATAAACTGAAAACTGGCAAAGCATTCGTTTTTGTTGGTATAAACTTTAAAAACTAGCCCAATCAGCAATTGTATAACTTTTAACAACATTAATTAATTTATCGTTACCAACTTAAATATTTCCTGATAAATGACGTAAGCTCAATTAACAACTTTCATTATAATTATAAATTTCACTAGATAAAGAAAAGACAGACCAGTCGAAATATTGCCAAAAATTTGTAAAATATTAGAAAAGGCTATTGACATCAAGCTCTCACATTATTTTCACCTATTTCATTTCAAATATTACCTATCGTCATCCAGCACTAGTAATAAGACTGCCAGAGAAACCCTCATACGAATCTGGTAAAAAAGTTTGGATAACTTTTGTTGCCGCAATCCTAATAAACCTAGCTAAATCCTTTGACTGCCTGCTAAGCCTGTTGCACGATATCCTATAACTCATTTTCATGACATATGGCTTATTACATTCCACTGATGATCTGTTGATCTAATGGCAAACTACTTGATTAGTTTTTGTTGTTGTTGTAATGTTCTTTTACTTTGCACCAGTAATTTCTCACCTATTCGCCACGAGAACAAGGTCATTAATCTCTATGTGTTATTTGAAGAGGTTCATGCCTTGTAAGATGTGCGGCTTTGCATTATGGCCTATCGAGCACTTGGTGAGCTGTTCATCAGGTGATAGGTCACTAAGACATTATGCCACAGACAATCATTCCGCTCTCCCTGTCCATTATCCTTGATAAACAATTCAATACTCTATCCTCCCAATGCCTGGTGCCATGTGAAGAAGCATGTTGCATTTTCACGTGTAATTATTTTGGTAATGTTCCAAGTCCATTGCTGGGAAAAACCTTTTCTCGCGTGTTGTAAAATGAATTTACAATTACACCTTTAAAAGTTTATAATTGTATGTTTATAAATTGTAGATTCCAAAAAAAAAGAAAAAAAATTAGTCAGACTTTATCATTACACCAATAAAGATGGTATTAAAGGAATCGCGAGATCAGGTGAAATCGCAGCGTCAACAGACACAAAAAACGATGCTGCTTATGGACCTGGGACATATGCAACCAAACATGGGCCAGAAAATTCTAAATCACAAATAGCCAAAAATAATTACGACGGATTATGGACGCAACAAGAGTCAAGCGGAAAAGTCGATCATTGTGTGGAATTCAAAGTATCTGTTTCCAAGGTTGAACAAGCACCAGTAAAAGACAGGGATGTATGGGTACATAAAGGACCTGTCAAACTCCATGAAGCTGAAGATGTGAAGTTCCATGTGCGACAAGATGATGGCAAAATAAAAACATACGTACCTAAAGACAAATCAAAGTTAAAAAAATAAAAAAGTGAATATCACATATAGGGTAAATTTTATCTCTATCCATCTCGAAAACATTAAGCTTTTAAATGTTATGGTAGTAAAACTGCTCTTTTTGAATATTTACAATAGCGTTTATTTTTCATTATTAAAAGCTATTTTTTAACATTAAAGTAAATTTGTTTCATACGTCAAGAAAATGTTTATTTGACCTTTTTAAACGAGTTTGGGAAGTACAACCCCAAAAAATAGCAAAATATATTTTGTTGTTTACAAAGAAACCAGAAATTTTTTGTCATATATAAGAATGAGGCATCAGTTAGAAGTTATGCCAGGAATTTATATAGCCCCTAAAAACAGACAATTGGTAATGCTTTGATCAATAAACCGATTGCCATTTTATGTGCATCTTCTGCGTACAGTTCAGCTAAAGAAACTGCTTAAACTGGGTCAAACTAAATCACCCATACGTCACAAACCCTTGGACGACAAGTAAGTTCTCACACTTTTGGCGTTCTTTCTAATTCTTCTTTTAGAAATTGTACTTTTAACCTAAATATGTATAGGTAACTGTTTAATATTTTCATTATTTAATTTTTTTAAATTCTATCAATAAAACAATTATACTGAATTGTACTGATTAGTTATGTTTATATCAGTGAAAGTAGGCAGTGTCACTTGTCATAGCACCCGTCAGTGACGTCTTTCTTCGTTGAGATGCGGTAGACGGGTTCCATTATTCATTTAAAACAACAGAAGTAGTGAATGAAAATTTACAAAAGTGAAGTACATTCATATTCTTAAGCCCACATGGCATATTAGAGATAAGAAAATGAATTGTAAATATAAGAATGACATTCTTTAGGGGTCACTTTATTGTAGTAAAATATCGGTTGTTCCGGGTAAAAATTTAAAGCGAATTACAAAAGCTCTTTATGCTCCAAGTGTGGTTGGATGATATACTTAATATCAAATATTGAATTTATTTTTAGCTATGATAAACTTAAAAGCAAAACTTATATCTTTTATTTTACATTTAAACATTACTCGAGTATCAAGACGAGATAAAATATCCATGGCGGTTGTGGGTTAGGTAATTGACTATTATTGAAATCAGGAATACTGGAACTACAATAAGTTTTAATTTTTGAATTTTTTTTAAAACTAAGGTTTGTTCCTTCATGCAAAACATTCCTTAGCTTGATTTGGATTCATATGATTTTGAACTTTTTATTCATTATTTTTCAACTGTTTGGCTAATGTTTTTTTTATCTATCAAACTTTTCGGCCCCTAGTTTCACTGATGAGGAATGAATTTCCGAAATGTGCACATATGGTACATCTAAATTTAGCAGGTATTTGATATATATTAAGTATTTATACTATATTTATAGTATATTTTACGGTACCATTGATATGGGCGATTTATCTGCTCGACACCTGTTGTCAATAATTTCTGTATTTAGAATGCAAAATAAATAAATAAATAAATAAAAAAAAAAATCAAACACTTATCCCACGATGTAAATATGACAAGGACTATCACTAAATCTGTATCGTAAAAGTATTTAAATCACAACTTATAGAAAGTTTTTATTTATGAGCCTTTTTTATTTAGGATCCAAAGCCATATTTCGTGTGTTTTTTTGTATATAACATTTTTTTTAATTGGTTCACTAAATATTAAAACAAAATGTTTTTCCTGGTCTGTTTTTTTCTTTGCTGTTGTTTATTATATATAGGTGGTGTTTCATTTTCAATTTTTGCTATTGTTTTATTTATCAATATGATGACCATGATTTTTGAGACCATATTTCAAAGGTCAAGGTCATAACTGCATAAGAATATTTAAATTGTTTATTATCATGGAAACTACTAACTTTTTGTAGAGTCATGTATATAAAAATCTTGAAGGTATTCATAAGACGATAATTTTAATATATCATTCAAGGTGAAAGGTTTCAAGGTAAAATTGAAAACTTGTCTAGAAGTCTGAAATCGTTTTTTTTATCTGAAAACTATTAACTTTTGTTTTAAAAGAGTAAAATGTATCTAACGTTTAAGTAAAGATTTTGATATAACAAGTCTTTTTTTCCTACCAAAAAGTATAAAGGTGGATGAATCTTATTTTTCCCCTCTGTGTATTGATCGGATTTATTAAAATTGTTTTCCTAAACATTTTCTAGAAGTTTCAAACTATGCAATAATTTATTTCTTAAATAATGATAAAAATAGAATACAATCATCGTCGATTAGACATACAAGCGAGGTTCGTTAGAGTTTGGCGAAATAACCTTTTTTAATTTTAAATGTGCGTATTTGTTCACCACTGGTAGTAATTATGTAATCATTCGAATATATATATATAATTATATATAAATATATATATATTTCAAATTGTATTTTAAAATAATATTTTGTACTGTTTTCTATTCTTGATTGTTGAAGCTGTATCTATTTACACGTTTTTCTGTATCAAATTTTGTTTTGTATTAAATAAAATCATGATTGATAGCATTGATTTTGTTTCTGTAAACATTCTTTTATGTTTACTATAATGTAAATCTGCTGATATTTTTGCTTTAGTTATAAAAAGTGTTACAAACTCACACAGAAAACGAAAGCCAATAAAAACATTAATATCGTATTTTAACAATACAATATAATGTTTCTAGACCACGTAACTAAGTATGTTTTTGTTCAAACTATGAAGATTTATAAACAAAAATCATCTCGGCATATTTTGTCCTATTTTCGTTTTGTTCAAAATGTTTTTGTTGGCCTTTCATTTTTTGGTTTTAATTTTAAATGTAATTTGATAACTTTTCCGTAGAAATCAAATTTTTAAAATGAAAATCGTAAACGTTAAATCCGCAATCTTAAATTTTGAGTCGATTTATATTATATATTTTACAAAATAGGGTTATAAATCAATCTCGTAAATCTGATATTTAAACGTGTTGGTTTAAAGCGATTTGATCAGCCATTAAATATGTGCAAAAGTTCCGATCTGTCATTTAATTATGTATAATAGTTATAACCAATAAATATCTAACGAAGATACATTTTAATATATATTGCTTTTATTTTACGACTATAATATGTTATTTAAATATGTACTTCATACAAATAACAACAACACTTAATTTTAATTTTTATTGGATTTTTAAAATAATACTCAACATCGTTTCCAGCCTTATATAAGACCACAAATGTATTCAAATGATATTGATTAATAGCACAAAAAAATCGTTTAATTAATCGATTTACCGAATATTCTCGTCGATATTTTTGTTGCATGTTTGCAATTAGACCCATTTTATTTTGATTATTTCAAGGTGACAAAATAATTAAAAAATACAAAATTATGCATATCAGTGGGTTTTGTTAAATACATACTGTACAAATTACCTTGCAAATTACAAAGATATCAATAATATACAGGTAAAGTAAATATAAATATGACCCACAAAAATCACGTGACAAATATGATAATTAATTAGTGTTTAATTCGCAGAATTTCATATTTATTTTGTTAAAATCTAGGTCATCTAACTGTTTTGTAACAAGGTAAAACAAGGAGGTATTATAACAGGTATATGTTCGAGATAGTAATTTACAAATAATACTTAAAACTCTTTAAACTACCATGTATTTAATTACCAGTCAAAATCATTTTTATTTAGAACTAATAATATAAAGTGTGTGTACATAGAGGTTTGCGAAATAATATTTTTTCAGTTAAAGAAATTAACCATTTTTTAAATACTAGTACATGTACTTATTTAAAAAAAATCAATATACAAATTCTGCAAAATGTATGTAATGAGGCGGATATTCCTAAATGGAACAACATGATGTAAAATATATCGTTTGGATATATAAACGTAATTAAACAGGATCCAATTTCGTCAATCTCATGAAAATAGTTTAGTTATCAATAGTTAGATTATTTTTCATTTTGTTCGTTTTTATGTGCCATGTTTGTGTTTGCTTTGCTTAATATAACTTTTAAATGGTAATATCCTAAGTTGTTACTTTACAGTAACGATTTCTTTATCTATTATAAATATTATGGAAATTTAAAGCAAAATCTTTGGAATACTAGAGAAGTATGTTTGCAATAACGCTGAAGACAAAATACGCCTTATTCAGCCACTGTAATTTTTTTTCATTTCTGCAATTCTTACAAAAGCAATACTTCTCACCGAGAATCGAATAAAGTCGTTGAATGAAAGCAATGAACATTGCGCACCACAAGGAGACAATTAGCAGAGCAATGGTGTTGAATACTAAAAAACAACGGAGCCAAACATTTCTTGAATCTATAACAAACGCGGTTATAACAAACGGCTTTATTCTCTTCGTTACAGTTCAACCTTGCGGTAAAATGTATTTAAAGACACAGAAGAACTTATTATATGCATAAAAGAGTTATTGAACAATAGTAATAGTAAATGAATGATGAATTTGACTTTATTGATAGAGCTTATTCTCCATCGACATAAAAACGTTATTAATTTTTCACTCTATAAAATCAATGTGATAGAAGCAATTAGCAATAAAGAAATGCACAAGTAAGGATTTAATGAGGAGATAAGTTTTTGATTTGTGTTTGAATGTCTTTAACCCTTAGATTAATTATATCGGAATACTACTGAAAAATTCATCAATGAATATATGTGATAATAAATAAATAGAGGAGAAATGATAGTTTCTATAAATATTTAAGGACGCTGGAGTTTGAAAAAAAAAAATTTAAAATTACATACAATTCAGTTAGAGTAGTAAAAGAATTTCTTGGTATAAATTTGATTATCCTGTAGTATAAAAGACACAATTTTCTGTTTGTGCTAAGTATTAACAAACACCATAACACCTTTTTTTCATTTTAAGGGGAAATAAAGATGCAATGTAATAATATATTTGTTTTAGAATCCACATTCTACAAAACTGGCATTAATGTCAAAATAGAAATATTCTGACTCCCAAACAAATTTAACACAACACGTTACGTCAAACCTACGAAAACACATCTCAACTATTTGATACAAATATCTAGTGCAATTTCTGTGTAACTTACAATCATAATGTTATGAATATAAGCTTAAAATATAGCAAAATGTGGGATAATTTGCATTGATTGTTAATGCAATACCCATTGTAGATATCTGAAAAAGGGTCGAACTTGTAGGATTTCAAAGTTGGCAGCTTTATCGGTAAATAGAAATAAAAAATTAAATACATCAAATCTTGTATGTCAGAAATTATTTTAATCTTTGGTCTTTTGCGATTAAAATTCATTTTACTTGCTTTATTTGCGTAAAACTTACTTAAGAACTATTCTATATTTTATGTAATAAAACATTAATTTTCTGATCAGTGATTAATGATAAATGACGAAACTAATATTATAAATATCATCTTTACAAAAAATAATAATAATAATTATAATAATAATAAAAAAAGAATAAACAAAGGGAAGTTTCAAGCCGAGTATTTTTGTTGATGTATTTGTTATATGTTGTGTCACTGTAATAAAGCTTAAGTTCAATAAACACAGAAGTGGGAATGTCCATGTCTTCTATTTTCTGTATATTATTATGTTAACACTCATTATGCATTGTGGTGTTTTACTTCAGTGTTAGTTGTTAAAGAGGAATGGCAAAATATATGTACTTTTCAGCCTTGAATCTTTCAGGTCGTAGAACAAACGTTTTGACTTTAACAATTTGTTTATACAGTTGGCTTAAATATCGTTCACTTTTTGAAGAAATATTTAAATTCTAAATCGGTGTTAATTGCGTTTTAGATCAAGTTTTTGAAATTACAATCAGACTATTTTATTTTTTTAAAAATACGTAATCAAATTACCTTTTTTAAAATCTTATTTATGCTGTTGTTTAAATTTGAAAATTTCATTATCTATGGTTTTTAATTCTTAACATTACATTCTGACTAAAAGTTTGGTCCTATACTCTTCAAGAGTTATCTAGCGGCCTATTGACAGTAAAATGTATGTCAGATACACTTTTGATAAAGTACTTATTCTTCTTTAAAAGCTTTCAACTTGTCTGCTGTTAGTATTATACAAAGCTGCTCAGGAAATTAATTTTATAATGTCTATTTTTCTAAAAATCTGCAATGGAAAGAAGCGTCTACTTAATTGTGGTAAAGGAATGACTGACAAAGTGAACATCTCTATTTAAACATTACAGGTTCTTGTAGATATTTTAATTGCAAGTTCTGCAGTTCTGCATTTAGACACCAGTTTTATATCTTTTATTTCAAGGTGACAGAACAAGTAAATAAATATAAAGTCATGCACATCAATAGGTGTGTGTTAAATACGTACTGAACAAAGTACTTTGTAATTTTTTAAAAAAGATATGAAATATATATAGATAAAGCAGATATAAAGATGACCCACAAACATCACGTGACAAAACATAATTCTTTGTAGCTGTTTAATTCACAGAATTTCATATTTATTTTGTTTAAATCTAGGTCATCTTAAAGTTACGTAACAAGTGAAAACAAGGAGGTATTATAACAAGCATAGGCTCGTGATAGTAATTTACAAATAATACTTAAATGTCTTAAACTGCCATGTATTTATTTGCTAGTTAAAATCGTTTTTTTATTTAAAATTATAAAAACAAAGTGTGTCGGTTTGAGAAGAATAGTTTTTCAGTAAAAGAATTTAATCAATTTTAAATATATGAACTAATTGAAAAAAAATTATACAAATGTCGCATTATGTATATGATAAGGCGCATAAGTTCTCATTAGAAACACATGATGTAAAATATATTCAAATTTGCCATTGAAAATCTCATAAAAATAGTTCAGTTGGTTACATCATCTTTTGTTTTGATTGTTATGATGTACTGTGTTTGTGTTTGCTTTGGCTAATGTCGATGTAACTGGTAATTAATATCCTCATTTGTTACAAAACAGTAACGATTCCTTTGATAATTATAAATATTATTGAAATGTAAAGAAAAATCTTTGGCATACTAGAAAATTATGTTTGCATTAACACCGAAGACCAAATACGCCTTTTCAACCACTGTCAAAAGTTCAACAAACACTTCATACAAATTAAGTCGAAAGAGCCATTCCATTTTGTAATCAGCGTTTTATTGCATTACGAAAATTCCTTAAATATTTAGCATTTCTGCCATTCTTACAAAATCAATAATTATCACCTAGAAATAGAATAAAGCCGTTAAATGAAAGCAATGAACATTATGCACGATGAGTAGACAATTACCAAATCAATGATGTTGACTTCTAAAAAATGACAAAGCCGAACATTTCTAGAATTCCTAACAAATGCGGTTATTACAAATAGTTTTATACGCTTCGTTAAAATCGATCCTCTCGATAAAAAGTATTTAAAGACACAGGAAACTATACACGTAAGAATAATTGAAATCTAGTAACAGTAAATAAATGATAAGTTTATCTTTGTTTAAATAGCTTATCCTCTAACGACATGAAAACGTTATTGGTTTTACATTATCTGACACAATAAAACCAATGTAAGTGGAGCAATTATCAATAAACAAAATGTATGAGTAAGGATTTTAAGAGGAAATAAAGTCTCTAATTTGTATTAAAATCCTTTCCAACTTTTTATTAATTGTGTCTAAACACTACTGAAAAATTTCTCAAAGAATGATTGCAATAATAAAACAAATAGAGCAGAAATGATAGTTTCCAGAAATAGACCATAAATGGCTTAGGACGCTGAAATTTGGAAAAATTAAAAACCCTACAATTAAGAGCTTAATTGGCAAATAGAAATCTTACTGTCTGATTCAAGTCTGCCCGTAGCACTAGTTTTTCAAGGTTTAAGAAGAGATATGAAAAATTTTTGTAGCATGCCACATACCCTTATGACGTGTGCATTTTGTCGTAATTAACTGACACCAAACTAAATGCCATCTTAGCTGGAGTAAAAATGCAGAGCTTTAAAAATATTTACGGAGATTAAATATTGGAAAACACACAAACACTCATTAGACCGATTAGTAAAAAAGAGAAAACTAATATTATAAATATCATATTAACTAAAAAAAAGCATAGGGAAGTTTAATGTCATGTATTTTTGTTTATGTATTTTTTATGTGTTGCGTCAGTGTCATGAAGCAAAAGTTCAATACACAAAGTGGGATTTCCCTGTCTTCTATTTTCTGTAAATGTTTATGTTGACGCCCCTGTATGTGATGACTAATATCGTTATATAATGCGCTTTTTACTTCAGTATTGAAAGTTTATAGGTAGAAAGGATAAATGTAAGTACTTTTCAAGTTTGATATTAGTCTGATCGCAGTAACGTTTTGACTTTGACAAAGAAACGGTATTTTTTAGTTAGTTTTATTGTCTTTTGCTTTTTAAAACTATTTAAATCCTTAATCAGTTTATTCTTGTTTTAAACCAATTGTTTTGAAATTGCAGTCAGACAGGATATTTTTCTAGTACGTAATCAATCGTTTCTGTCCCAGTAAAATGATTCGATAAAAATATCTAAATACAAGTTTTATAAATATAATTTACGCTTTTTTGAGAAATATTTACAAAATTTGTACAACTGACCATGGAACTTGTATAAATGTTAACTAAAATGTTAGCAAATCATACGATAATCGGCAATATATGGCCGAAGACATCTGAAAAAGTTTACACTTGTAAAATTGAAACGTTATCAGCTTTATTGGCAGTGCATAAAAATTCAATTTGAAAACATCATATCATGTATGACAGAAGTTATGTCAATCTTAAATTGATAAAACTGGGTTTTTTTACGCTTAAATTTATTTTAAACGAACAAATATACATGTATTGTGTGCATGAAATCCAATAACTTAAAGTTAAAAAGCAGTTTCAAATAATTATGAACTTTTGTATATTTCATGTAATAAAACATTAATTTTCGGGTTGGCTATCATTAGAGATGAAACTGTTATCATTAATAACATAGAGAATGAAAGCAGTTGAAATACTGTTATTTGTATATTTGTGACGTGTTACGTCATAATCATGCAGCTAAATTTTAAGGCATAAAAATTGGAAATCCCATATCTTTTCTTTTTCTGTAAATGTAAGTATGAAACCACTTGTTTAACATGATGACCTTTCGTTATTCAGAGACAATTTATACTTCCGTGTTTGCAGTTAAAAAATCGTAAGTAATTTCCTTCATTATAACCAGTCTAATCGTAGAAATTTTAATACTTATGTGACAAAACATGTTAATGCAGCTTTTATAATTGTCATTCGTCTTTTTCAATTTCTATATCCTGATTCAATTTGTACTTTCGTTTCAGATTAATTTTTGGAAATTGCAGTAAGATTTTGTTATTTTTTGGAGAAAAACTAATCAGGTGGTTGTAATTCTCTCGAGAATAAGAAACAGTTTACAAAAACAGTCATGGCAAGACTGTGAGACTTTTTTTGTTATCCATAGTATACAAGTTTTTTTTCAGCTTAATATTACAGGTTCTCTATTTAGAGCGAATATTTCTGCATCGCGGGTATGGCGATATTGACTAAAGGCTCCATTACAAATTTACAGGATGGCAAAGTTCTATAAAGCAACTATCATAGTAATAGAATAATAAAGTTCATGAGGGTCAGACGAAAAAAGTGGCATTGAGCTGTTCAGCTGTTTTTATGTTTATTTTTTCGCTTATGACTTAAATAAACTTAAATCCTAATGTGAATAACTTTCATAAACATTTAGGACCAATTTTATTGAAATTTTAAAAGCAGCATGTTCAATTGAAATAAAAAAAAATTGCTTGAAAGAAAAAAATTACAAAAATTAAAAGATGTATTTGAGGTCCAAAACCCAAAGACGTTTGGCCCACCATCCAGCCATTTTTAAATGACAAGAATAAGCTGGTAATTAAATCATCAGACGAGGAAGAACAATATAATATTAAGTGAATAACAGTAAAATACAAAAACATACAGCACCTTTTTCACAAATGTTGCAAAGAATATTAATGACTTTAACATAATGTAAATAATGCAATGAGTTTATTGTTTTCTAAGCCTGCTACATGATCTCTTGTGTAATGACTTATAATTACTTATATAATATATAAGCAGGATGTATGGACATTTCCAGCATGTCTAAGGTTATATCCTGCAGGTAGAAAATCCCCATACACCCTGCATTAAAACTCTAACAAGTTTATTCCCATTTCTGTCTACTAATTAAAATTTGTACTAGACCTTTCTATTTAAGAAAGGATCTCCTATTCCTCGTACAAGTACGTTCATTTTCATTTTGACTTTTAGAACCTTAGTATGGTTATATCGCATATTTACGTGTACAAATTTTAGTAATGATCCAAACAGTTAATGCTCATACCTGATGAAATAATTCACACGCGTTGTAAAACGAATTTACAATTAAACATTTGAAAACTTGTAGTTTAAAATTAGTTATATGTTTATAATTGCAGACTCGGATTTAAAGACACTGGTTCATTATACCAATTTTGAAGGGATTCAAGGAATTCTTACATCAGGTGTAATCGCGCCGTCAACAGACACCAAAAATGACGCTATTTTCGGACCTGGGGTATATGCCAACACATACGGGCCAGAAAACTCTAAAACAATGATTGCCAAAAATAATTACGGAAACGCATGGGGTCCATATATGATGCAAGGAAAAGTTAACTATGGTTTGGAATTTAAAGTTCCTGCAAATATGGTTGTACAGGCGCCAGTAAGTGACAGGGATGTATGGATACATAAAACACCTGTCGTACTTAATGAAGCTCAAAGTGTGAAGAACCATGTTTTACATAGTAGTGGCAAATATAGTACATTCGTCTAAGACATTTCTCTACATGACAAACAAAATTGTCAGTGAATATCACACATAGGATGAAATTGATTTTTATCTATCTCGAAAACATTAAGTTTTTAAATGTTATGGTATTAAACATATGTATGATTTGAATACATTTACCAAAAGACATTACTCTGTTTATGAAAGCTATTTCTCAACATTATCGTAAATTTGTTTCATACGTCACCGAAAATGTATGTTGGAAATTTTTGAACCGGTTCGGGTAATACCGCGTATGGATACAAAGTTCAAGGGTTATGTGTACAACAAACACAAATCGCACAACCGCAAAAACACATGTTTACATATAAACCGGAATATTATATCAGATATTAGAAGAGGCATCAGTTAGAAGTTATGCCTGGGATTTATCTAACCCCCTTTGATCATTAATCAGATCAGATCAAGAGAAGTGTGGTTGGATGATATACTTAATATCAGATATGGAATTTATTTTTTGCTATGATTAATTTAAAAACAAAACCTGTATCTTTTATTTTACATTTAAACATTACTCAAGTATCAAGAAGAGATAAAATATTGGTATCCATGACAGTCGTAGGTTAGTAATTGACTAATATCGAAATCAGGAATACTGAAACTACAATTTGTTAGTATTTATAGTATATTTTACGGTATTATTGAATTGGGCGATTTATCTGATCGACATCTGGTTGTCAATAATTTCTGTATTTAGAATGCAAAACATTAAAAAAATATAAAAGACATTCTACGATGTAAATATAAAACAAACATACCAGTCCTTGTCCAAATCACAATCCCAAAATCAAAGTAAAAACTTTGAAAACTGCCAAAATTAGTTATACACGTAAACTTCCATCAAGGAAGTGAGGCCGGGTGCTCCGGAAGGGTAAGCACCTTCTGTCTAGCTAGATAAATGTGACAACAAGGACTATCCCTGATCCTGTATCCTAAAAGTAATTATAAATTGAACTCATAGATATTAGTTATTTATGGGAAAGTCTCTTGATTTTTGGTATTTAGGATCCAAAGCCATGTTTCGTGTGTTTTTATTTGTATATAACAATTTTACAATTGATTTACTAAATAGTAGAAAGAAAACTTTTTCTTAACTGCTGTAGCTTAGCTGTTGTTTATCATATATAGATGGTGTTTCAATTTCGATTTTTTTCTATTGTTTTATTTATCTATCTGGTATCTGATGACCTTGATTATTGAAATTGCTGTAATCAAATAAATATTAAAATTGTAATCAATAGGTTAGCTGAGAAACTAATTAATGTTCATAAAACTGAGTCTTTTTAGTGTGTTGCTAGACTTGACATTTTTATAGCGCGCTTGAAGCCCCGGTCTTATCAGATATGTTTAACTGTGTTAAGGTTTAGCAGGCCATACGAATATTGTGTTTTTGAACCAAAATCAATCGTTTTCATATATTGAATTTTTATTAATGATACACGTTTCTTCAAAATTTTAAAAATAAGATCATCTGATGGTATATGCCACAAAACAATGTCAATGTAAAGTTGTGAAAACAAAACTTAAATATTGGATTTGCAATAAACAAGCTCTCAAAACTTTTGGTGAGTACTGAAAAAAAATGTTATTCAATGGTGAGATTTTTGTACAACTGGAGCACCAAAACCATTCTTATTCGTCAATCGATGATTCACCGACTCGCATTTAAAAAAAGTCTAGAATTAATACAATGATTTAAGTATTTTGATATATGGTTTAAGATCATATGTTCAAAGGTCAAAGTCAAAGCTGCATAAGAATACTTAAATTGTTAATTAGTAGAGTCATGTATATTAGAACCTTGTAGGTATTCATATAAGGATAATTTTAATATATGGTTCGAGGTCAAAGGTTTAAAGGTCAAGATCACAGCTGCTTTAGAAGACTGATGAAAAACTATAATTTTTTGTTTGAAGTAAAATGTATGTAACATGAAAGTAAAGATTATGATATTATAGGTTTAGTCCCTACCCAAAAACAACCAAGGTGGGTGGGTCTTGATTATTTTCCGCTCTGTGTATTGATCGAGTTTATTAAAATGTTCTCCTAAATATTTTCTAAAAGCCAAGAATTATGCAATTATTAATGTATTTTTTTTCCAAAATAATAATAATAATAACAAAATAGAAGAAAATCATAATTGATTAAACATATAAGCAAGATTCGTTATATTTGATAAAATAAGCTTTTTTAAAAATGTTAAATGTGCGTATTTGTAGACCACCGATTGTAATTTTGTAATCGTTTAAAATATCATTTTTCTTTTTTTTAAATTGTCCTTTTGATGAATTTTTGTACAGGGAACCGTTCCCTGTTCTTGATTGCGGGAGCTGTTTCTATTTATACGTTTTTCTGTTTCTAATTTTCTTTTGTATTAAAAAATTAAAATTGATAGCATTTATATTGTTTTTACATTCTTAAATGTTTACTATAATGTAAATCTGTTGATATTTCTAATTTAGTTGTGAATGATGTTACTAACTTAAACGGAAAACCAAATAAAAAAACACATTGTTATCGTATTTTTAAAATAAAATATGATGTTCTAAAATATTATGTAGTGTAGGGGTCAGTGGATCCTATGATCAGATCAGATCCAATGATATTGACAAACCTTATCAGCGTATGAGGATTTAATTATTTCCCCAGAAGAACTTTGATACATATAATCAAACTGTGGTCATTACTGAGCTTTCTTAGATTGACAGAAATGTACATGTTTACTGTTTACAGACATTTAACAATTGAACTGTTTTAAAATGATGTTTATTGTCAATATCAATGCAACAAGTTTGCAAGCAAACGGAATAATGCGCGTTAGCGGTTCAGTTGTTATATTTTCGTTAAACATTTTTTTAAAAAAAATCATTCATTGATTTAAAGAATAAAAAATTCCTATCTATAACACAGGTAAATTGGAGGAGTCCAGTAGACGCAACAGCTGAATTTTAGACACCTTATTAACCCCCACTAATTTTGATGTAGGGTAACAACGAGGGGTTTTGGTTTGAAAAATTATAGTGTTATCAGGTATTTGATGGTATTTTCTCGATTTTTCATAAACATAATGTATTTTTGAGAATATTTGATATAAAATAATATATATAAAATTGAATATCAACGATAAACGTGTTGTTATTTGTGGACTATATTTCGGTCGAAAATCAGGTGCATCTGTGTGGCTACCTTTCAGTAATGGAAGAATTTGCAAAGAAGTTTGGAGTAAAAGATTGCTGGCTATAGGTCGGAATTGAGATTCACTCTAACATTTTGTGCCGAGCTTCATGCTCGGTATCGTTCAAATGTAGACAGCAAAACAGTGAGAAGTATACTTATTACATATGCCTCATGCGGTGCAAATATCTCTCAAAGTTTAGCAAGAGTTTTTAGGAGTTGCTATTATATTGTATACCTAGTAAACTGATTAAAAAGCATTTAGCTGATTTTTTTTAGTTTTTCCGATCAACAAACACAGCATGTGAAACTGACAACTTTCACTGGACGTGGCATATATATGTGAATCTTATTCCAATTAAAATTTACATCACTTGAAATTTACATACCGCGAGACACAAAATTCATTGACAAGTTGAACTGTTACACATTGCCTCCAAATAATAGGGGATGTAGCAGCTTTGCCAAGTTAGGAAGAAATTTTTATAAGATCCTATTGTTCAAGAATTTTTTGTGGTTCCATGGCTTTGACAGACCAGTTCTTGTTTGTTCTTTCAAAAACACCATTTGATTTTTTAAACTCCGTCTCTCACAATGTCAATATTACGGTGAATATCAGCCAGTTGCCTAAATATGTAATTAAAATTTTATTTTATTTGATTTTATTTTGTGTAACCATTAAACCGTTCTTGTAAAATTTCGTAAAAATGCGTTTTTCAAGTTTGTCTCGTATATAAACAAAAGTGACGTGATATCCTTGTTTGTTTACCTATGGTAATGTAGTTCCGGATTGTGTATTGCATTTTTTATGTATTCAAACACGGAGTGAGAAGGTATTTTTTCCTTCATTTTCAATCATGAACGCAACGATTCTCAAGCTTGCAGCTATGGGAATTTCACAAGGCAAATGAAAATATTAAGTCTTAAAAGTTTAGTATTAATAAACTCTCAGATTATAAGTCCTAATTAAATGCAGTTGTTATGTGATGTTTATGTGAAGACATTTCGATGACCGTAATTTAAAACATAAGTTTACCTGTTGGATTGTTAGATAAATGTTATGTAAAACAGACAGTTTTTCAATCAGATCATTAGTAAACACGTATGTTAGATTCTTATAAATGTATCTGGTCCACGTAACTGAGTACATATTTATTCTACCTGGTGCTTGTTCAAAGTCGAAAGGTTGATAATCAAACTTATCTCAGCAGACATTGATTTTGTCTGATTTTTTTTCTTTCATTTATTTTTATCTTTCTTTTTAAATTATATCTTTTAAAAGGAAATTTACAACTATTTCGTAACAGAATTGCATTACATAGTGTGCTTTTTCTTCTCACTCTTTGAGAGAGAGAGAGAGAGAGAGAGAGAGAGAGAGAGAGAGAGAGAGAGATGTTTTTAATGTTGATTTGCATTTAAACTTATATATGTACGTATTAAATAGTGAACAAAACAAACCGTTTCAATGTTAGATATAACGATTTGAAAGACAACAATCAATATCTTTTACTTTATTATCTTCCATAACATAACATAACATAACATAACATAACATAACATAACATAACATAACATAACATGATATAATATAAATTTATAATGTTATATACAATCATGTCAACAGTTTCATATCATATGATCAACAAGACATAAGATATAAGGCAAAGACAATATCACAAAATATTCAAAACTTAGGGTATTGAAATTAATTGGAAGCTGAAGAAATTATTTACTCATCTCAAAGGAGTTCCATTATCAGAAAATTGACGGCAAGAAGATAATGGTAAATCCTAGAAAAGAATCAACATATGTTGTCAAATAATGACTAGCCATATCAAAAATTTGTAATATAAGTATCGTTGGATGTTTTAAATCGAAACAAAGTTCATTGGACTTTACATGACATTATCATTTATCTTTATTTATGAATTTTACTATAACATATAGCAGCTTATTAGTTGCTTCATTCTATCATGAATCAGGCTCTATTTGACATCGAAACGTAAGGTAGATTAGAGTACTAGCAATAAAGTTTAACGCTCCAATTCATATTTTTCAAACCCATAACGACTATACAACCGAATGGAATTTCAAGGAAACGTCCAAACCATTAATGATCAGTGGTTTGTTGATTTCCTGAATTTTAAGCAGAGAAATTATAAAAACGGTTTGGACAGACATTATCGACAAATCTGTATAATGCTTATCATTCAATCAAAACCTTGGCTCAATAAATTGGCATCCATGTGGAATATTTAAAATCGTTGCTTCTAGAAAAGCCTCATTATGAAAATAGAGAATGTTGAGATGTGTTGTTATTTTCGCCATAAATGAATGATGCCCATGCATTCATTTTTTTAAAATCGTGACTCCTTTTTTAATTGGTAAATGATAAACAATAAACATGTTTACACTTCACCTTGGTTGTAAAACTGTTATAAATACGAAGATTAAAAGCCATTTTTCAGCAGTACAATGTGTATATATGTCTTCCTAAAATAGCATTTCAATCAACACAATTCTAATGCATGTTTACGACCTGAAAGTCTTGAAATCTAATGTTTTCTCAGCATGCATAAATCTGTCTTATATGGCATTATGTGATAAGGATCACCATATATGTATGTGCAAAACAAAACGACGTATATGCCTCTAATGACCCTAGAAAATTAAATAGTTACATCAATTTTTCTTTACGCCTGGTATGTTGTTTTTCTCGATATCATTTTGAATTAACTTACGAGTTGTCTTCTGAATTCATGTCACTTAAAAAAAGGGTTTTACTAACTTCTCATCACCACCTCATTGGTTTAGTGGTAAAGCGTTTGTCTCGAAAACAGGAAGTAGTTGGTTCGAACCCGACCGGGTCATACATTTTGAGATATTGCCTTCTCTCCTGGCGCTCGGCATTAGGTAGACAGAGTATCGACTTGTTCACCCGGTGCCATGAAAGTAAACCGCGAAAGTGGTATGTTTTTTCTGCGGCATACTGAATCGATGACCTCGGACTTTACCAAAAAGTCGCCATGATGGCGCGTTAGTACACAGCAAACAAACTCGCACATAACACACGCATATATGTACTTATTGCTGGACTGGCGCTTAATCTATAGAGTTTCGAAAAGCCATAGGAACATATTTTAAAAACACATAGATCAAGTATCTAATTAAAAAATATTGTTCCTAGCTTAAAAAACACAAAACTAGCAGTCGTTGGAAACCACATAAACGGAGAATTGGAAAATTGGAGATTTCGCACAGACAGTCAAAGTTAATGACTCCCTTTAAATATATATATATATATATACTTCTAATGAATAACTGATCTATTAAATATAAATTGTTTTTGGAAGAATTAACTGTTGTAAAAACGTGCTTGGTAGGAATGACTATTGTCAAGAAGTTTTTACTTGGATTGGCTGTTGACATGATGTTTTTAGTTAGATGCTGTTGTCAATTACCTTTTTTGGTTACAAAATGTTACCTTCTATTCTGAAACAAGACGAAAATAAAATATGAATGTCTTGATTTTTAAAGGTTAAAAGAGGAACTAAAATAAGAATTTCACCTGAAACTTGTGACTTAACGGATATTATATTCCCTCGAGACGAAATACATATATATCTAAAATTAATCAAAGGTTCTCATATATCACATTGTTATGGCAATACTCAAGTTTATATCGAGAAAATGGAGTAATTATTATTGATATTCTATAGGTCAGATTTTATGATAGACTCGGTGACGTCATATCTGATAGTGTACAGGAATTGGATCCAAATTCGATAACATATTTGAAACGAATAATATCAATAATGCAGCTTTTATTGATAAGTTGTGGGAGTTATGAGGTCACACAGTCAGTACAAGAACGTATACACTTGATGACGTTCTATAGTCGTTACACCTTACAATGATTGAACTGTACAGATTTCAATTTAGCTGTAATGCTATATACATGGTGATGGATAGAATTTTAAAACTTTGTTTTCTGAGTTACATGTTATTTTAATTGAGATATAGATTTTCAATGAAGGTATAAATATACACTGTGAAATAATTCCTTAAAAATCTCGTTACATTTTTTTTTAAAAAATCGCAATTATTTTGTCAAAGTCAAAATATTTTTTTAAAATGTTTGAAACTGAACATAGTCCTGTCAATCTTTGAAAAATAGAGTCAAACCTCAAAGTAATTGCAACAGAAAATATTTAGGAATTGTGTTTTTATTCACCATAAAAATATACCGATTTCAATCCACTTGAATTTGGTTTTTTTGCCAATTGAAGTTTCCATAGAAAAGGGAGATAACACTGTATTGTGATCCTAAATTTTATACAAAAAAAAAAATAAAAAATAAAAAATAAAAAAAAAATAACTTCAAGTTTTCTCTGATACTATATAAAGAACAATCTAGAAATTAGATGGAAATTTATACATAGACTTAAAACAGATAATTTAAGACAATTTAGAATGTAATATGTAAATGGGATGTAAAAAAAAATTAGATAATTTTGTTGAACGAATTTATGCAAAACGCTGATTAAGGGCATGTTGATGTGATGGAAAAAAGATTTATTCACCTCAAATATGTTTTGTTATACACAAAAATGATAAAATAAGTATATCTAAGGGTTGAAACATAACTTTTCTATACTTCTACTTGATTACTTTGAGCATTCTGTTATTAATTCCTCATCACTATAGAAACATTAGATTGTAAAAGTCCTAAAATAAAATGCAACTGAATGAAAATGGGCCAATGATTTCACTTTAAATGAAATTAGAAATGTTGAATATACATATGGAATCAATTATGATTGATTTATTCCAGGGTCTTTCTTTTACTTTTTGTTAAAATAGCAAAAACATATGATAATTGCACTAAAACTCCACCTGTTTTACAGGAGTTATCTCCCTTTTCTATCAAAATTCCCCATAAGAAATTAAAACTTCTCAAAAACTTGTTTCCCCTTGTCAGATTTTGGAAGACTTTTTACTATAAACATTTCATGTATTTGAGAGCATATAAGTAACAAAATTTGTTCTGTTTCAATTAGTTTGAGGTCAAACTGTAGATTGACTAGACTAATATGTACACCGACACAATCACATTGAGTCCACTGTGAAACTACATCATAATAATCTTGAATAAAAAAATTAAAATTGAAGAAACTTTATGTTGTGACAGCCTAACTGACAACATTACACGTGTAGCATTTATACAACATGCCACAGTCTATAAAAAGATTGTAAAAATTATAAGCATCTATAAATAGCAATAACCTTTAACTACAGCTTTGTACAATTTTTGTATGTATTCGGGTATGACGTAATTTGCTGGTTATTGATACCTTAAAAACAATTTCTTTAAAACATGAAACGATAGACCTATGACTTACTAATAAGTACAGTAAAAGAGGATGGGATTTTGGACCTTGAGTAAAAGATAAACCATTATATAACACTACAAGTATTGTAGTGATTTTATTCCAAATTTTATAGTGTTTTTGTCTACACAATATCAACAGGTGTTTTATTTACCTTGGAACTGAACCATAAACAATAAAATCTCTGATTAAAAACCATTTTCATTCATTCAACAGTTTTACACTCGATGTTCTGATCGCCATATTTCATCTACGATAACAAACTTACGGTAATTAATATATATATATATATATATATATATATATATATATATATATATATATATATATATATATATATATATATATATATTCACGTGTAATAATACTTAATATGTTAAAATGATGTTTATCTGTCTGTGATGTTTTTTCCCGAAAGTGCATATTTTCTTTGAATTTTGTGTTTGTCTAGGAAGATACAATTCTACCTGTTATAATTCTAGAAATATTTATTAATGTGCTGTTCAAGGTCAATAAAATTCAACCTGTTTGTTTTTAATTCTAAAAATGTTTAGATTAACGAGATAACAGAAATAGCTTATTTAAATGATAATAATGAGCATAAAACTGATCACACCATATCAAAGACTAAGAGTCCAATACAACTCCATTTGTGGGAAGTTATGATTCGTTCCTAATTTTGGTCAGACTTGATACTTTCACCACCCGTTACCATATAGAAAATAATTTTTATAACAATAAAAAAGTTTTCTACATACAACATACTATTTTTGATTATAAAATTATTGTACTTACATTTGAATTTTTTCTTTAATCTAGGAAAGACCCGCCATGGAGAAATTATATTGACGAGTTGTTTATATTACACGTTTGGTGCGTGTGTATTGGCGACAATAAAATATACAAAATAAAAAATATATTTTGTAGATCAATCTAGCAGTAGGTTTCCGCGTGAATTGCAGCGTAAGTAAAAATTTTATCATAGAACCAAGTTTTAAATTTTTCATGAGAAGCAGAGTTAAGAAAAAAATGCGACGTTTACATATTATGCATAAGAAAACTTAATGCACCTTTAATTTGAGACAAGGTTAATAGACGAGGAAGTATATTACTGTACCGAGTAATACTCATACAGAAGTTTGTACTTTTATTACAATAACTAGAATTGTTATAATATAAATATCACTTTGCTGTACTAAAAGAGTCTAACGAGTCACGGCATAGGTACAAATGCTGAACACAATTTAAATTATACCGTTGTAAGATAAAGCAATAAACAGTAGTAAAAATTATCAACAAATGGGGTTTGTTTTAAGGAGTGATAAATTGCATTTAATGGAGGTGTAGGCGGCCTTCTATTGGCATAATAAATGATAAGTATTACTTAAGAAAACTTGGAACTTACATTTGTAAAAAATTATATATATACATGTGCTTGTTTTTGTACGAAGACCCTTTAGCACCACCTGAGGTAATTTATTTGACGATATTTGTTTTTATTCAAACAGTGTTTGTAACATTTTACTCCCAATGCAATCGAAGTTTTTCATTATCAAACGTTTTATTTTGCATTTATCACGTGAGTGAACAAATAGTAATACTAGAAGTAAAAGCATGATTATAAACCAGTTTTAAGTCTGGTATTCCTCAGGAAGGTTGAATGCGTTTTAGAAATATTTTTTAAAGTGGTTGCATTTTCTTTTTATTTGCAATATTGCTTTTTTGCAGTGTTAGTTAAAAGTATAATTTTTGAATGGCAAGAACGAGCCTCCGTACTTATTATTACCTATATAACAGATAAGTAAGCAAATACACATGTTAAATGTATTGAGAGAAACATGGTTCATTTTATAAGGTTAATTTAAATCTGGCTTTCTTCTAAGTAGATTGGGTTGGTTTATGTCAATCTGGCTGCTTGTCAATACTCTTAAAATAATCAAGTTCTTGTTACCAATTTCTATGTTTCATGTCATGCCAGTTATTACACTTTGGTGAACCTGTTTTGAAATTTATCAGTGCAAGTGTAAAAAAAATATTATCCTTCCAACACAAGTACTTCAGTAAAATTATTATGTCTGTGAAAAGTGGTTTTGACAAAACACTTTAGAGTACAACGCCAGAAGTAACATTATAAATTTTAATATTTGTGTGTACAAAAATTACCACCTAGTATCATTTCACGTGCAAGTGCTAAAGAACTAAAAGACGTTTTTGAGTATTAAGTCTCTTCCCACAAGCAAGATTATACGCCGGCATATAACGATAAAATATAAAAAATAAATCAAAAATCAAAATATCGAAATGTGGTTTATAATTTTTCTACCTTATGTAAATTTTGACATACCATAGGTTAGGAAGTCAAAATTATGGGTTAACATTATTAAAGCGGAAACTATGCTGAAAAATTTCCGTAATTTTGTCAATGGACTTACTAATATTTCATAATTTTTACAAAAAAGAAAAAAAAAACAAAACAAAACAAAACACCGTGGGTTAATGGTATTATATTCTAAGTAAAAGACAATATCTAAAATGGAATATTGGATCTTGTGTGTGAATATCGGTAAATCAAACAGAAGCGAAGATTAGTAATGATTGAAAACAATACTTTAAATTCCGACATTAAGACATTACGGACAAAATTTTACAGCTTGTGTCGGTTTTCCATTAGCAGTTTTATAAATCTTTCTCGAAAATTAACAAAACGACACATTCACATCTGAGAGCTTTGTATTTTGGCATAAAATGAACATATTGGAGAATTTTCTAATCGGGTTTTACAGAAGAGTGACAACACCTTGCCTATCGTATTTTGTTCTTATTACACCAATATAAAATAACAATATGCTGTACCACAGGTAGAATACCTGTACAGTACATGTCAAAACAGTTTTTTAACTGACAGTTCAAAAAAAAAAAAAAAAAAAAAAAAAAAAAAAAAAAAAAAAATATTGTAATTAGACGTTGCCAAATATGCCGGCTATGACCACACACACAATACCGGTTGTATAATATATAATCAGTTAAGAATGTGCTTGTTTTTATCATAACCTTTCAACAGATATATATATACATCTGGAGCATATTGTTAACAAAATATTTGGTATGTATACACATGTTTATCAATGAAACTCTCTTAAGAACAGGTCAATAACGTTTAATTTATAGGCATCCAATATTAAAAAGATATTTACTTCTTATACGAAGCGAATGGTTTTTGACACTCCGGTCATTGCATTTAACATCAATATGCCAGGGATTTGATGGGTAATTCTGATAAGCCTATCCTATACATACTAATATTGACAGAGCTTTTGCCTACAAGGCATGTGAAACAGATAAATTTACCAACATTCATTGCAACAAACCTGCCAAGATTAATTTTTATATTGAATAAAATAAAACTATACAGGTCATTAAATCTGCCTTTCAGTGGTAACGAAACTTCGGAAAAGTCACAAAATACTCTATTTTATTTTGTGTGGGGCGGATGTGAGACAAGCTTAGGAACAACATGACTGTATTTAATTCAATGAGCCAGTAGTTACATAGTGTGACAGCAGTGAGGTCGAAAATAAACAGTTCTTTACTCAAACAATATTTATCACTCTTCTTACTTGCAGTTGTTGTTCTTGTCGCCTCCGTGTTGACATATAATTAATAACGTATGGGACGCTTTGTGATATTGTTTAAAGCACAAGTATTTTGTCATTCATGATACTAATTCCATCCGTAATAAGCCTTTGTCTGAAAAATGTTTATTTTATAAATCTACAAGGAAACCATAGCACATAAATACTACATACAACTTCCGTCATGGATTGAAAAGGAGAACTTGTTGTCCGGAAGGGGACACAATCCTAGGATATAGAATCCAGTAATTTAAAAAAAAAAAAAAAAAAGAGTCAAACTTGTATAATATGCATTGTAAAAAAGGTAAAAAGTTTCCCAAGAATTGTAGGAATTCTGGCTCTTGTCAGGCTGCATTTCACTTGGTCTTATACAACCAGTGTAAACACACTACTGGTTCTTTTTTAGCTGTTCTAAAAAGCTGCCTTGCCTGGTGTGTGGTTTACACAATGCTCAGAAAAGCTTTAAGGCATTTAGAATCACAGGTATTATCTTTTCTCTCTTTACAAACCTGTTACATCTTTTTTAAGGTCAAAGGGTTTCTGATTGCTTGCTGTGAAATACACTTTTATGTAATGAAAATTTCACAGAAATAGCTTCTAGATAAACATTTTCAGTCA
This sequence comes from Tegillarca granosa, assembly GCA_029721355.1. Classification (NCBI taxonomy): domain Eukaryota; kingdom Metazoa; phylum Mollusca; class Bivalvia; order Arcoida; family Arcidae; genus Tegillarca; species Tegillarca granosa. Next base: position 13,139,282 of record CM056595.1, read on the forward strand.
AACTAGAGATTGTAATTACATAGTAAGTTATGGCTCTGATACATCAGGAATTAGTGAATTCTTATAAAACGAAGTTAAATACAGTATATCAGATTTTAGATCTTGGAGTAGTTTTATCATGTGTCGCTTTTAAATTATAATATCACAACTACCTTGAAAAGGAGAAAGTCAATTCGTACGTCCTGAAAGCACGTTATTTGCATCCGAAACAACCAAGACAACAATGGAGGAAGGGTAGCAAAAATAAGACTAACATATAAGCTGTCATCAGCATATAAAAAAAGCTTCTTTAGCCTCGTTGTCTAACTTTCGACTTTCTGAAGAAAACAGGATTCTTTTTAAGCGCAATTTAAAATTTTTTTGAACTCAATGATCTTCAGTGTATTTAAATTTTGTTTAAATTGATTGATAATAATCTGGGAATTCCAATTACAAATCGACCAGTGAACAAGTATGCATTAAATTTTATTTGTACTTTTAGAAGTTGCAAAGCGACATCTATACGTAAATAACCCATTGTCCAATCAAACATTAATCACTTTTAAATAAAATTTAATAAGGAAGAAAATCAAAACCTATCGGAAATTAAAAATCAGATAACATATGCTCAAACAGTTAACCACTTTATGTTATTGACAAGGGTCAATTGTTACATTTTACGTTACAGATGTATATATATATTAATTTAGGCAGATAAAACAATCTGTTAAAAAGATAAAACGCAGAACTTTCACTTTAACAAACACTTGTTATATATATATATAATGTACACACATAGCGATAAAATAAACTAGGAAGGATACAGAAACCAAAAATAGATTTACACATGCATGTATGTACGTACATACGTACGTATGTATATGTATGTATGTATGTCTTTTATTTTTGTTTTACACTTTAATTACTTGAACTACACCTCTAAATACCATCATGCCTAATGGTCGTCAAAATGCTTTCGATATTTTATGGTTTTTGTAGTTTTTTCCTTGTGCTTATAATGTTTTTCTCTCATGTTTTTAATTTTAAAGCCAATTTTTTAAATACAACATCCTTTATTTTGTTTGATTTTAAAAAACTTTAAAACGAGCATTGACAATCGCTATGTCATCCTACCGGTGAGTACAGTTGTGGGACAATTCGACAAAAATTGATGTACATATTGATTTCAGGAACTAAAGTTCCTCTATTGTCCGTTTCCATAGTATGTCTGTAATTGTTGAATAAAAGCTTCAAGTTAATAGGCCTGGGCCCTGTTTCACAATCAACTAAGATTTTCGTCAACGCAACTCTGGCAAATTTGAATCCTCGATAATTTTGTTAATTGTTGAGATATGTAATAATTTAAGGTGTCTTTTTAAAGATCACAGCTTGTCACATCTGTATTTAATTTTATCTCGTATGTTTATTTATTATTCAGAAAGAGATTGCTAAAAATTGCTAAATTTAAGAAAAATCTTAGTTAAGGAATGATTGTGAAACCAGGGCGGCCTGATTATTTGAAAAGGGAAACTAGAAATCTCGATAAAAGATTATAACTTTTACAAGAATTTATTCAATTGCTATTGTAACATTATAATCTTTAGAATATATATCATTCAGTTAATTAAAATATTTATAATTTTATATCATGTACTTGTTTATGTTTTTCAAAAGACATTTAAAATCCTTCATAGTGAATGAATCGATGTGATTAACCATTAGTTCATTATTTGTTATATTTAATAAACTTAATTTCCCTATACATTTTGAAAATTCTCTTCAAATATTTGAAATGTTCCATTTCTCATTATAATATTTCTTTTAGATTATGAAAAGGAACACAGTCGTCTGTATTGAACCTTCATTTATTAAAAAGGTTTTTTAAAATGCTTTCGTCTTTGTAGTTAATACATAAAATTGTTGTTTTACTGAAAAAAAGCACGACGAACTTTACGGTTTTACATATCCCAGTATCTTATGATAAATGATATGCCAATTTCTCTTATAAATGGCTGTTTATAATTAAATATAAATAATGTACAGTAGATCGTTTGTTCCGCATGATAATTACTATCTCATAACAAAACCAAAAGCATCTGTATGAAAACTTTTTAAATTCTTCGAAATGTAAATCTTATCAAACATCAACAGACGGGAAGAAAATTAATGACGTCAGCAAACTTAAAAGCAGGTCAAAATGTCATAGTTTTATTACAATGGCCATTCAATGGGACAAATCCAATCAAATTTCTCCATGTTGTGTTAATTGGCTTCCTGATAAGATAATGTAAATCGACAACATTGTGTAATTGAAATATGGCTGTTTGATGTAAAACGAAAACCGTTATATGTAGTGTGAAACGATTGCAAAAACAAACTAGACTTTGATGCATTATAAATACACCGGTTTAAAGAGTGAGGACTGACATTGTTTAATTTAAAACGTGCTTTGATAACTTTACCTCGCCTATTGCTGTATTAATGAAACTTCCAAATAAAAACAATTCCCCATTAGAACTTACGAACAGTAGATTTTAGGTTTTAAAAGAATTATAACAAAAAATATATTAAACTTTTAACAAGAACATAATAATTACTGTTATTCATCTTTTTAATGCTGCTTTATTTCCGCCGTGTCAAAATCTAAATTTGTAAATTGCAAAAAAAAAAAATATTAAAAAAAAAAAAATTAAATAAAGTAAATACAATTTAACATTGTAAATAACAGATAACCAAGTTATTGCTAGAATCGTGACTAAAGATTGCTTTTTTTAAAAAAATGTTTAGCAGAATGTCTTTAAAGAGCCACTCCATGTCTTTCTGATATCAAAAGTCTGTTTACAATACATTAATTTCAAACAATCCCCGAGATCCTTGATCTTTAGTAGTTTTTCAATTATTTTTATTTATATTGTTATTGTTTTAATTAGAAAAATAAATTAACCCAATATTTCTCAGATATCATTTGTCTCTTAAACTATAACACCCCCTCATACATCTGTATTAAACAAACATGTTTATTTCTTCACCTTTAATATGGTTAAACAAAATATAATCGATAAATGAGAGAACTATCTTCATACTTCAAAACTCTCATCCTAAAACATTTTTTTATATAAAGGATGATAAAACATGCGTTTTCAAATTGCATTGACAACGTTAAATATGCAGAAAAACAGACACAAGCCACGTTCACACACTTACTCCTTGCTTATGAAAAAGATACAGAATAGAAAACATATTACATGGTTTTGATTTGTTGATTAATCGGGTTTTACGTCCAAGTAAAGAATATTTTACTAATATCGAGAAGTCAGCAGCAATAGATTAAGTGGAAGAAATTTTTATCTTTGAACTGCGCTATGGCCAACGTTCAGGGAGGGTACTTTGGCTTGTCACGCCAGCCGTGACACGGGACCTCGGTTTAAGGACTATGTGACTTTCATTTCTGAATGCCGAGTGCTTTGCCAAAAAACAGTCACTACAAGTTTTTAAGTCTTGGTCAGACCCGACTGGGAGTATTTGTAAAATCTAATATTATGCTGCTACACGAAGACTCATACACAGCGATTATATTATATATAAAACTAGAAATAGAAAAGTTTGGGAGAGTGGGGGGGGGGGGGTGGGGTGGGGTTCTCCACTCACTCCAATGGTTCCACAACATTAGAATTAACTCAGTTTATGGAAGTACGTAGTGGGCGTTTATGATAACGCTAACTTTTTTCGGCATGTTTGCATTTTTATGGCTAAGTTAATATAAATATAAGCATTTCCTAAAAATAGGCTTTTACAAGTCTTAATGCTGTTTTACTTAATCGAATCAGATATCTAGTACATGCCTTTGTTAGTGTTTATGTTTAATTCAAGAAGACGCTTATCACTGCTTTAAAAGTTACATTTTCAGAGTGTTCATTTAGTTTTTATTAATTTAAAATTTCAAATAAAGAATAGAAAATTTGATTACTTTTCCTTACAAATTACAATTTTTCAAAAGGGAAATTGGTAAAAGATTACATTTCCGTTTTTCCCAATGTACCTGACAAGTAGTCAAGTTATTAGTATTTTTGTTCTTATTCTCACACATAATAGAGAATTTTACAATTTTACAGTTTTTTCTCGCCATGAAATTAAATGGTGAACTTGTTGGAACTTCTAGCGTTTCTTTCCAAATCTAACATGTCATGATTGTCTTTATTTCTGCAATATGAAATCGTTAATAGAATCTGAAGCAACATAGCAAAAACATAAATCAAAACACGAATGAAGAAAGTAACATCCGTAAAGAAACTTTAATTCATTTTTTAAAATTTATATCTCTGGATACAAATTTTGGAACTTTACTTTTTTTTTTTTTTTTTTTTTTTTTTTTTTTTTTTATTATTATTATTATTATTATTATTATTATAAACACAGATTCACAAATAAAAATAAATGTGTTAAATTTCGTAATTTTGTTTAAACATGACTGTATGTCAGGTTTAACATGCAGGCGAAAATCTTTGTTATTAATAAATGAAGATAATTTTGTTTTAAAATGACTATATGCTTCACAATGTGGTACATCTGAAGTTACACATTCAGTTGGTAACCTTTGTCATTAACAAATGAATGTAAAAACTAAATCGGAAATATACATAAACAAAGTTAATGAAAAGATGGCAACTGATATAGTTGTTAACATCAAGAGTACAAAATGTCAGCAGATACCACTGGTTTGGATTGACATAGGTTTCAATAATAACAATGACGTAAAGAGTTTTCTATCGCAGACTATGTTCTACATCCTACAAAATGTTTTGTAACTGAGCATTATTTGTTAACATTTTATCTTAAAACGAAATTTCCAGATATTTCGGTCAATATTAATCAATTAAATGACAAAGAAATGCTATTTGAGTAATAAAAATAATAGAAAAGCAGAGGTGGTCTAATGACATTATATTCACTTGTGAGCACTCAAGAATCAACTGCTGCGCCATCAAAACACAGCCGGTTGGCACTTGTGAATTAACTGCTACATTATCATAGAGCTAGGTCGCACACAAGAATCAGCTGCCACACCATAAAACAGCCTGGTTTATGAAATAGCTTCTACATCAAAAAAGCACCGAGTAGCCCTTTTAAATCAGCTTCTACATAATGCAGAACCGAATAGCACCCGTGAGTCTGCTTTTGTATCATTAAAACACTGTGTTGCAACCGTAAAATAGCTGCATCGACATGACTCTCATCGACATGACTCGAGTCATGTCGCTTTCGTAAAAAGTAGTTAACACTCCTAAATCAGCTTTTTTTCACGCACTCAGAAATTCATCTGCTTCATCATTATAAAGCCGAGCTCCACTCGTTAAGCAGTTGCTCCATCGTGAACTATTTGGGTGTTTGTGGTCACAATTTGTTCACTTGTGATTTTATCATCATTTTCTACAAAATCATATTTTTATTAAACAAAATTGTGTATCCGATGAGAGGTCAAATAGTTCATAGAAATAGCAGAAAACAATGTATTTTAATTTTCCTTTCCAATATGGTACTAGAACTTTATGTTTCGGACAGTTTTTTGTTTTGTCATCAAACCATGATAAATTTGTTTGAATTGCAAGCGTTTATTTAAAAAAATAGCTTATTAAGATTATCAGGAATCTGTTAAAACATTTTTAAAAAATATGAACTCAATTATCAGAATTTGAAAAGGCAAAGCAATATACGTGATGAAAAACACGGAAACAGAAAGTTACAAACGTATAAGGAAACTTTAATAATTTATTTTTAAAAATGTATATCTTAACATCGTGTGAATACTTTTGAGTTCAACTCCACATGCGAATTATAACTCGGTAGGCAGTACTTTGTGCTGTCAGAAAATGTACCATTTAACAAAATTTCCAGCTCCCTTAATTACATAATTAGTTTAAAACTAAGGTTTGTTCCCTCATGCAAAGCATTCCTTAGCCGGATTTGGATTTATTAAATTTTGGAACTTTAGATTCATTAATTTTCAACTGTTTGGTTCATGTTTTTCATTATCAAACTTTTCGGTCTAAGTGTCACTGATGAGGAATGAATTTCCGAAATGTGCACATCTGGCACATCTAAATTCAACTGGTATTTGTGTTATATATATATATATATATATATATATATATATATATATATATATATATATATATATATATATATATATATATATATATACAAATAGCAGTTCAATTTTGATATGCCAGATGTGCATATTTCGGAAATTTATTCCTAATCAGTGACATAAAGACCGAAAAGTTTGATAGATAAAAGTCAAAAACCAAACAGTTGAAAACTAATGAATCTATAGTTTTATAATTATATAAATCCAACTCCAGCTAAAGAATGCTTCGCATGAGGGAATAAACCTTTTTTTAAAATAAATTTCAAAATTTAAGACGGCTGAAATATTTGCTAAATGGAACGTTTTCTGACAGCACAAAGTACTGCAATTGCCTCGTTCACCACCATAGAGGTTATTGAGATACGGTTTTGTCAGTGTCTGCTCAAACTCTTAAGTTAGTATATAATCAGTAGTTCATACATGTGTTCGTATTCTTTGTCTTTGTCTCGTTTGGTTGTTTATATCATTAACTTAATTTCATAAATAAGAAAGTCAGATTGTTAATTTTGTTCACGCATGATTGAACGTTTTACATTTTGTTATAAATTGGGATTAACATTCAGGTGATAAACCGTTACTGTAAAAAACGTTAATCGGAAATAAAAATAAACATTTCTAATTGGAAATTCAAAGTGAAATACAAAAAAGATGACAACTAATGTATTGAATCACTTCAAGAGTAACAAATGCAAGCAGATACCGATGGTTTGGTTTCACATGGGTTTCATTAAAAGGCAATGAAGTCACTTCGAGTTTTAATTACCATCACACATTATAGATTCACATTTTGATTGATGAAAAATATTGTAATCATCCGTCAAAATGTTAATGTTTTTAACTGCGCATAAACGTTGAAATCTTGATTAATTTTTCTTAAAACAAAAATAGTTTTAGTCATTAAAAGCAACCAACAGTTTTCTAGAATTTTCGGTTAATATCGATCAATTAAATGACCAAGAAATGCCACAGGAATCATAATAGAAGAAAGAGTGGTAGTCCAAATGCTTTTATGCACTAGGGATTCAACTGATACACCAACGTTTAGTCGCACTTGAGAATAAGTTGCCTCATTATGATAAAACCGGACAGAACTCGTGAACCAGCTGTTATCATGATCGAGGCGAGTCGCTGTCGAGATTCAGCTGCTACACCATAATAATGCCAAAAAGCCATTGTAAATTAGGTTCCATATTAAGATACCACTAAGTAGCTTTCATATATTAATATAATGTATTTATATATGCTATATCATGGTAGCAACCACTGAGCAAGCTGATTCATTAGTGCCTCTCGTAAATTAGCTGCTACATTATGTTAGCATTAACCAAGTGGCACTCATGAATCTGCTGCTTTATCATGAAAATACTTGTGTGAGAGCTGTTTGGCATAAGCCGAGTCGCAATCATGATTGGTTGAGGCAATTTGATGGCAACAAGTAGCACTTGTGAATATTATAACAGCACCATGTCACACTGTTGATTTAGCTTCTTTACCGTGATAGCACATCATCGTGGATGATTGCGTTTTTGGTCAACATTTGTTAAATTAAGATGTTGTTTTTGAAAAAAAGAAACACTGTAAAAATAGTTTCGCCAGAATAGTCAACTTGACAGAAAAATAAAAACATTTTATAAATAATTATTGAATGAATTCTTTTGTGTAGGACTTAAGCAATAATATTGTTACAATTGATAAATGATCTGTTATTAATGTCATTTTGCGAGAGAAAGTCAAAATATTTGATTTTTAGATAAATGTTATTTTAAGCCACAGTCAACGATATATCTATGTAGTGTGTAATTGACATTGTAGAAATAATTTTCCGCTTAAATCTATGACATTACTTGACAGCTTTTTTGTTTTACTAATTTGTAAAACTTATATTGTTTTAAATTAAATTAAGTATAAGTGAGGATAGTTCAAATTGTTTATAGAAAAAAAGTAGCAAACAATACATCTGATTTTTACTTTCCAATATAGTCTGAAAAATGTATCAACCCTTCTTTTGTTTCAGTCGTTCTCCTGATTGGCTGTCAAATCATGACACTTAACACAGGCTTTTACAGCTTAAACTTGACAAGGATGAGCTCATGGACACTTCTAGCTTTTCTTGACGAAAAAAAAACTTGTCAAATTTGTCTAATAACCAGTTAAGCATTATTTTAAAGAAAAGAAGCCTGATAACTGAATCTTAAGCAGCATGGCAATACACGTGAAAAATAACTTACAAGAAAACTTTAATTTATTCTTTTAACTCTTTAATGGGCAGAGGAATTTTGTAAATTTAACAAAAAATGTACCATATTTTCAATTCAAAATTTCGGACGTTTGCAGTAAAAATGTTAACCAACCCCTATATATTTGGTATCTTTATATAACATACTTTACATTAAGGTAGGTAAAAACGAAATATATGTTACCATGGCAACATAAACAAAGTATTTACACAAAAAATGTGTGAAATTTTTTACATTTTTGCTTGATTTCCAAAATATTGCTATTATCTTGATTCCTGCATACCTGAAATAAATTTTCTTGCTTACGAATCGAAGTTAGGCATCATTCAAATATACTATAGAAAGATCATTTCAAAATTTATTTGTTTTCCCAAAAAATAAAACCATCAAATTTCATGTATTTCTGGTTAAATTCTCAAAAGTAAACAAACATACAAAATTTATATTTGAAGAAGAAAATAGACCACTATTTCGACGCAAATTTCTTTATGATATAGATTTTATTACTTTGAAACCAAATATGAATTTTACCTTTGTTTAGTAAAAACGTATTCAAAACTATTTTCAGCTAAATATCGGTTACCATGGCAACGAATATAACAAAAATGTGTAATTTGTATAAAAATTCATGATTTTTTGACAATGTCTAGATATCAGCAGTTGGAAAACGTGTATTTTGAATAAATAATTTTTATTTTAGCACCTAATAAAAGCTTCAAAAAAGTAAACGTTTGAAATTTTGCATTTTTTACATAAAATGAGATGTCGATTATTACAGAACTATCAGCTCATCGCATCCAAAAAAGACAATCATATTTTATTTCAATGGACATATTCACGTAAGAACACATTTTTTTTTTACTCAATACTTCAACAGTTAAATTTAAAAGGAATTATGGAAGAGAAACATCTATATTTAGAAAACATACATTGCAACTTTGTTTTTGCCAGAATTTCAATCAAATTTTTGTTACCATGGCAACAACAATTGCAAAAATCTTATCAAAACCGTGAAAGTGCATGATATTTTACTACTTATATTGCATGCATAATAAACAGAGGTGCAACCCAGTTTTATTCGTTTTGTTATAAAATGTATAATTAGTAATACTTTAAGTTACAGATTGATTTAAAATATTCATTCTTTCACTTAAAATAAGGGTGCATAACTCTTAGTTTCAAAACTAGAAGCCATCTTACATTTTGAAGAAACTCGAAATTACGAATAATACTAACCCCTCCAAAAATACTGAATAAAATTTGTGTAATTATACCAAACGTCATTCTAAAATTTTTAAAATGTCCTTGTAAGTCAATACCCGTTATCATGATAACAGAATCTAGCTAATTTGGTTAAATCGTGGGAAAACTCATGTGCTTTTGCAGTACATGCACTTACTTATATTTGAAATTAGTGTCACGTGCTGATTTTAAATGCATTATTTTAATAGAAATTCAAAATCAACACATGACATAAGTATCTGATAAGTACAATAAACATACACTGCTACAACTTGTGACGTCTAAATTTTCAATTTGGATCGAAGTTATGATATAATTTAGATATATGTCAGATACTTGATAAAGTTGGTAATTCATATACTTGGATCAGATATATTTTAGATATATGTCAGATACTTGATAAAGTTGGTAATTCACATACTTGGATCAGACATATTTTAGATATATGTCAGATACTTGATAAAGTTGGTAATTCACATACTTGGATCAGACAAATTTTAGATATATGTCAGATACTTGATAAAGTTGGTAATTCACATACTTGGATCAGACATATTTTAGATATATGTCAGATACTTGATAAAGTTGGTAATTCACATACTTGGATCAGACAAATTTTAGATATACGTCAGATACTAGATAAAGTTGGTAATTCACATACTTGAATCCGACTGTTAGGTAGATTCAGCAGGTAACAAAATGCATTTTATTTATTATACGAATGGTAAAAAGTCGGTCTGACAAACTTAAGGTATTTTTTGGCGTACAAGTGACATAGTTATAAGCAACTCTCGAAAATCTTTGCCTTACAGATTACAGTGCCTCTCACCACTGGTTTCGAATCCCAATCGAAAAATCGAGCTTATCAAGCAGATCCTTGAGTTAGAAAGTTTATATCTCTTTCGAAGGTTGGTGTTTTTCTCTTGGTATCCTTTTCCATTCTTAAACCGATCGCTTCGACAGGATAGAATAATAACTTTGAAAAACGACAAAACCACTTAGAATTTGGCAAAGATTAATACACGTTACTGTTATAAGGGTTACTTTGATTATCTGTGAACCAGATTATCTTGTCTTCTTTCTATATATCTTGTTTATATACAGAATCATAACATACATTTGCAAACTGTTTCAAAATGCATATTTCACATATTATATGCATTTTGGGTGGAAAAAGTTGTTTTCATCAATTGCACTACAATTTTTAAAACCGATTGTCAAGTTTGTCATTATATTTTTCTACATTAGTGGATAGAAATAGTTATTTCAGACTTTAACTCAATATTTTCTAACTTATATTGATGCATTACCAGTTGTATCTGACTTTACATGAAGAATTATAATTGCTATATTGAGACAGTATTTTAATATTTATATCTCATAAAGGAACCTATTCGAACCCTGTTCGTTTAACTTATGGAAATACGGCATTGTCATGTAAGCCACCTTGAATATCAATGTGTGTGTGTGTGTGTGTGTGTGTGTGTGTGTGTGTGATCAAAAGTCATAGTCAGTCTCGTGAAAATTCGAGAGTTCTCAAACGGACACATATTTCAGAGTGTGGAGACATGAAATGTTGCGCCCAGTCAAGATTCGTTCATTCAAGCTGTAAAATCCGGAGAAATGATGGGACCAGGAGTACTTGGTGAAGACCACCGTCTTTTGACATGCAGACAGGTTATTTATCTCACATATCCGCTTTTAGAAGGGGCACTAGACATTCAGACGCATATTTTTGAACCATAGGTTTTCAGGAAAGTTTTAAGTTATTTTATATGTTTAGTAACAAAAGACGCGATTATAAGCATTTCAAAATTACAAATTTTAGTATGCTCTTCTATGAAGATACTGTATTTATTACTTCCTATATATTTTGAACTTTTATTTACTTTTCACTATAACATGAAACCATACGGACATTACCTGGACTTTTGTTCAAAAAGAATCATATCATTGACCCTGAGACATATTGTCCTTATGGCTGTGATAAACCAATGTCCACGATTAGTTCTATTTATTTCACAACTTTGACTTTGTATTTATATATTCTTTGTAATGATATATAGTTATCATTTATGAACCCGAGCCGAATCTATATATTTTAAAAACACTGTACGGACGTAGGAGAAGCCACATTTTCTATGCAGTGAACATGTGGCGGGTGCATGGGTTATACAGATATCCATTGTTATTCAATTGTTAATAGATATATGTATTGTTCTGATATCAAATAAAATATAGTTTTTTATTTCTTATTTTATTATTTTATTTATTTATTTATTTATTTGTTTGCGGGGACTGATTACCCGACACGAACGCGGTGGACATTTTGATACTCGGCAATGATAAATCCTCAAAAAGATATTCAAATCGCGGTCTACATTATTATTAAAATTGTATTTTGATCATCCTGGTATAAACAAAAATTATTTTAGAAAAGCATCAAATAAAATTTCCAATTTGTGATTCCGAAAAAAAACAAAAAAACTGATAAATTGATTCTGGATAAATTTACATCGACTCAAACATAAAGTTGTAATAATGACATGTAAAAATTTTTATTTCAAATGCAAGTTTTACCTCAGATTCATTTGCCGAAGATTTAAAATTGTTGAATGAAATAACTTCTGAAATACAAAACTTTTTATATGTGTAAAAAAAAGAAAAAAATCCTTTTTAATGGCATACAATTTGTGAATCAAAGTCCGAAATCCGCTTATAAAGATGAATCAAACTGTGGCACCGTGTACAAGAAGAAAGAAACGTTTTGCTTCCCCGGTTAGACAAAAAACGTCAAAATGAAACATGATAAAAATCAAAAGTGGTAGTTTTTGGAAGTAATAAATTCAATATTATTTATGGCTCAAGTTATTATTTCTTTACATAAATCAAACAACCGTTTCCTGCTCTTTATAAATATGTGGTTTTAATTTGGGTTTGAAACTTAATTTTAAAGTTTGAACGAATTACTTTTTCCGTATTTTTTCAATGTTTTACAACGTCAGGAATGTGACCGCTTCGTAATTTTCAACTTGAAAAATCGAATTGAAATATATTTCGTATAAAAAAACTCAAAGCAAATAATTTGTTGACAATTTTCTCTAGTTTCATATGCTTCCAAATTTATATCAATCGGTCAAGTTTTAACATTTTTACACCAAACATTGTGCAACAGACCGTCCAAATATCAGAATGGCATAGTTTGGCGTATCTGCCAATTAAAGGGTTAAACGTGAGTGTGAACACTGCGGAGTTCGACTTCACCTACTTAACAAAATCCTAGGCGAGAAAACTGCGTTGTTTGGCTGTTACTGAGTTGTGATAATCTAACTCTGGAGTTTATTAATTAGTGGTTCACTCATGCATTTGATTTTTTTCTTGTCTTGATTGTTTGTCAATCAAATATAAAAAATGTATTGGAAATATAGATAAACAAAACAGACTTCTGGTGGGAAATGAATAGGTAGATAATATAAAGATGACAACAGATGTAATAATTCGCATCAAGAATGATAGTTCCACATTTTGAGAGATGTTTATTAGTTTTTGTTTATGTAATGTTTGTTTTCATAACTGTGCATAATTTGTTACCATCCTTTTTATTTTGTCTTCAACAAAACAGGATTTATGACACTGTATTAAGCTAATGCTAATAATAAAATTAATTCGCACTCGTTAATCAGCTGCTTCATCATAAGAGCATTGCGTTGCACTCGTGGATTAGTTGATATATTATTGTAAAAATCGCATTAGCTAATAGATCACGGTAGAGATGAGTCTTTTTCGTGAATCAGCTGAAACAGTATAGTTTAGTTGCACCCGAGAATCAACTGCTACATCATGAAAGAGTAGAGTCGCACTCTGGATCAGATGATAAACCCTGTTGAAGGTAATACTCCATTAACTAAGCCTGTTGAAAATTTAAATATTTGAGCAAAATGAACTATTTAATGAAATTTATTCGTGTAGATCATAATTACTGTTGATTTTGCGAGAAGACTGACAATTTTTTCCATATTAGATAATCAGTTGTATGTATAATTTAAACCACAGTAAACGGTATATCTATGCAAGTATGTATTGTTTATTGTAGAAAAGTTTTCGCTTCAGCCTTTAACATTTTTGATAGGAAGTTTGTTTCCATGCTTCACTAATGGTAAATCATCATCACCATCATCATCATCATCATCATCAGTGATTCTAATATTTTAGTTCATTTTCAGACTTGATAAAAATCAGTCGGGTCAAATCTGAACTTAAGTTGCTTGAAAATTTATTCGTGACTTACAGCTTTTATAATTCTTAACAATGCGCACAGTAGCATTTTCGGTAAAGAAGCAATGTACTTTTGATTCAACTGTTCTTTTATAAAATTTAATTAAATGGGATCCTGCTTCATTAGAGCTATAAATAAAATTTATTGATAGAGATTCTAAAGTTTTATAATTGCGACCAGACCAACCTGTAAATACCCACACATGGCTTTGGTTTTGCCAGCAGATGGTATCTGTTTGAATTTCTTTCGTAGAAATGTTAAATGTCCCAAAAATGAAACCATCTTTCCTTTAAAGGTTTTCAGTACATTTTTCATTTGTAATTGTCTAACATCCTGTCGTTGCAAGCATTTCTTGAAGTTGATATTTTTTTAATTCATCCGACAGATACCATTGACATAAAACATGTCATTGACTGTCGTGCAAACACTTTAATGTGAAACGTAACTATCACTATATCATCAATCTGAATCCTGCGATAATTCGTTATGAGGACCCCCACCTATATGGTCATATTTCTGTGATGGCATCAACTGGTAGCTTTGCTATTGCTGGATATGTAGAATAAAGCACTCCGAACATTTGCCGGCGATTTTTCTTTAGTATTTGAATCATCGATTATTCGTTATAAGGATTCCAACCTACGAGTATATGATCATATTTTAGTAATGGCATCAGCTGGTCATTTTGTCACTCTTTAATAGGCAGAACTAGAATACTTCGAACATTCGCCGGTGGTTTTTCTTTAGTACCTTTGAAAACCGTGATAAAGATTCTCGCCTATATGAAAATATCTTTGTGATAGCGTCAACTGGTCATTTTGCCACTATTGGATCTGCAGCACTAGAACACTTCGAAGATTCAATTATGGTTTTCTAAAGTATATGATAATTCGTTATGAGGATTCCCACCTACAAGTATATGATCATATTTTGTGATGGCATCAACTTGTCATTTTGCCACTGTTGGATATGCAAAACTAGAATAGTTCGAACATTCGCGGTGGTTTCCCTTAAGTATTTGAACTTTCACTACCCGTTTTGAGGATTTGCGATGTGATTATATCTTAGTGACGTACAACAACTGGTCAATATGCCATTGTTTGTTAGGTTAAACTAGAATACTTTGAACATTTGCAGGTGATTTTACGTTAGAACCTTCGGTAACCGTTATAAGGATTCCCACCTATGTAATCAAATCTTCGTGATGGCATTAACTGGTCAATTGGTCATTGTTTGTTGGGCAGAACTAGAATACTTCGCACATTCCGTGGTTTTTCTTTAGTATTTAAATCTTGTTTTGTAAGAAAGGTTATTGTTAACCCTTTTTGATTATCATTTATTCAAGGTCAATTCTTTTAATGCCTCTGAGAATCAGGTTTATTAATTTTTTTTGAAAACAAAACCCACTAAAGTACATGATACTACGTATTTAACGAGACAAACAATACATCAATTAAAGAAATTTATAATCTAATGACAGATTGAATAAATGTATTTTAAACTTTAAATAGGTAGAGAATTTTATACTATAAGAGTGGCAGATAATTTATTTAAAAACCAGTTTAATATTGCTGTAACCTTGACTCATGTAATTAACTAAACGATAGTTAACTTGACATTGAAGATGTAATTAAATCTTAAAGATGTTTAGTGTGTTCGATTTATGCAATAAAACGGAAAGAGAGTGTGTGTACAAAACTAGCGTTATTACAATAATATGGATCTTGTGTCTATATATAGAGCTTGAGTGAGCGGAATAATTCCGAGGCACTCTAGACAAATATCAGATTGTCGGATAACATTCCTCAAATTACAGAAAACAAATTTATATATATTAGTTAATAAACAGACCAACATTAAATGGAATTAAAACAAAGCAACACCATTTAAGTACATGCAGCTGAACAAACCTCTGTTTTCGTGATAAACATCCCTTGTTTCTAGAAATTAAATAATGATCATACTTAATATTCCAAATAACAAGATAGTTTGATCATTCAACTTTTTATCTGATAAGTTGGAATGATTGTACAGTTGAAACAATCATTTGAGATAAAACCGAGACCATGAGCAATATCACACACACACACACACACACACACACACACACACACACACACACACAATTTACCGATATACTGTTTTTCAGAATCTTTTCGTTTTCTTTCAGTTAAAAACTCGTCTTTAAAATAAAGACAATAGACAAAAGAGGCAAAAAGTAAGATTTAAACACTTTGTCTTCTAAATAATTTTGAAGGTACTGAAAATCTTTGATGGACCAGAACCATTTATCTGTATCAAATACTTTCCCTCTTTAGGTTGACTTGAAATATTCAACTGGTTTGTTAGTATGGTATCTACAATAGGGACACTATATCAAGTGACAAGACATCCTTGCAAGTTGGACAGTAATAAAACGAAGAATAGAAAAAAATAATTAAAAGAGTCATATAGAGCTTTATAGAAGATATCTATAAAACAAACTGGCAGGCAAGACGGAACCTCCTCAAGAAGAAAACGGACTCTATCACTGGTTGTAAAGGAGTGTATGAAATACACATTGAATGACGTGTAATGCGAACTAAACAAAAAAAAAAAAAAAAAAAAAAAAAAAAAAAAAAAAAAAAAAAAAAATAAATAATAAATAAATAAATAAATAAATGCTATATTATAGTGATGAACGCTCTAACAAAGTTAGGAAAAACGAGTAATAAACTTAAAAAAAAACAATTTTCAGTTTTATTGGAGGGTTTTACATCTACACACTGGCATAAAAATTATGGGATATAAAAAATAAATAAGGGCACATCATTAATAAAATCAATATTTGCAATAAAAAAAATTCATATATATACTTTTCTTTAATTTAATTCAGCTAATGGATAGTATTTTATCATTGAAACCGATATGGTTTATACAATGTAATTATGTTATAATATTGTTTTGATTTAAAAGACTCGTAAATAAAGAATTATGTTCAACAAACAACCTTCTAAATGTAGTTATAACTTTAATACGGCAGACAATAAATGAAACCATAATAAAAAAAACATCTTATGTTGAGAGCATTAACAAGAAAACAATGTCTTTGTTGTCTATGATCGGTCCTCTTTTGGGATTAAATTTGTATTGTTGTTTTTGTTTTTGGTGCATTAAAAGAAGATAAATACAAATCGATTTAAAACAGCACACTGCATCTTCTTGGAATAAACAAAAACAACTGTCCATGTTCCTAATCAGCTTTGTGTATACAAAACAGACAATCCTATATTTCCAAAATTTTGTGATCGGTATCTTGAAAAAAAAATTGTTCAAACTTTAAGAATATAAAGACGGTTCATAAGATAGACGTCTTTGACATACATGTAGCTAGCATAAAAATTGACACATAACAAAATTATCCAGAGAATGTGTGACATTGAACCTGAAGTGTGTTGAAAAGTAAATAACGAATAAGAAATGGAAACATCTCAAAGACAATGATGACAATGACCTTAAAATAAAAGAATTAGACAATGTTTTAAATTGTCCAAGAAATTTACTGTGTTCGGTAGCAATAAAAAAAGCACTTAAACAAATTGCAATACACTTTAGTAATCTCGGTCAATTCATAC
Organism: Tegillarca granosa; assembly: GCA_029721355.1. NCBI lineage: Eukaryota > Metazoa > Mollusca > Bivalvia > Arcoida > Arcidae > Tegillarca > Tegillarca granosa. The sequence goes on from CM056595.1 coordinate 13,156,775, forward strand.
CAATATCCTTAGAAGATCAAACAGTCTATTATTCTCAGCAAAATTATTGTGACCGTTTAAGTTACTTTATGAAAAGTCCAGAGTTTCCAGTTAATGGAATGAACCATTAAGTAATACCTCGTTTTTAAAACTGCTATTTAAATAAAGATTAACAGGCAACAATAAATACCATCATTTTTAAAAGCGATTGTATTTTATTCCAATGTATTTTAGATGAATATCGAAGTGCAGAAACTAAATTAAGAACTTGTTTACATATCAACTTTAAATAAATGATGTAAATTCGATTTGTTTACGTTTCTTAGTTCTTTCATCAGTAATTTTTGCTATTTGTTATTTTTGTTGAACTTTTGTCTATACTAGTTTTACTCCACTATAAATATTGTTTAAGTTTTTGCTTTGAACTCGTTTATAATAATTCTGTAATTTGGCGATGATATTATTCACAGCCTAAGATTAGCTTTCCTTCAAGTTTTTAAACAGTTATTTTAGCAATATCTATCAACCTTTGTTATAATCTTTTCACTGGGGCTCGTTTTGCAGCCAAATTGTCAGTCGGTTTGATTTTTGAAACATGTTCAAAACTTAGGTTTATTTCCTTATACAAAGCATTCATTTGCTAGGTTTGGATTCATACGATTTTGGAATTTTGGATTCATTGATTTTCAACCTTTTTTTGGCTTATGTTTTTTTGTATCTATCAACTTTTCGGCCGAAATTTTACATTTGAATAAAATGTCTTTTTGAAATGTGAACATATGACACATCAAAATTAAACCCATATTTGTGTAAGATATTTAAAATGTAGATCTCAAAACTAGTTTTGGTCGACAACCATTTGTTGAAGGATAAAAACACAGACTATTAATAGTACGTGGGTTTATCGAACAAGCTATGTCTAATTTGTATGAAATAAAAACATAATACTGATTACTCTGTGATTATTTATATTATAATTTTCTTCTCGACTTCAAATGTTTCACGTAAGTGATGATTTCTCTCAACAATAATCAAGATAATAACGGTGCTTACACACTAGTACATTGGAACAAAGCAGACTGTAATTATATCTAATTTTTCGCTTTGCATCTAGAGTTCCCTTCTCGATATTCAAGGTCAAACCTTAATTTCTTGTTTGTTTATCTTGTGTGTTTTATAAAAGGAAATGTGTTGCAGTGATTTAAACGTTTATTTTTTTTTTTAAATATTTGTTCATATATCTTGTAAGTTAGAGAAAGGACAGCATTTGTATGAATTGGATAACATTATCGGTGTTTTACGCACCAGTGAAGATTCTTCCACTAATGTCGAGGCGGTACCTTTTTGGATGGTAGAGGAAACCGGAGTACCCGAGAAAAAGACCTTCGCCATTTAGACAATGCTACTTAGAACTAAACACAACAAAGTATTGGGATAAGAAAACAAAAACAGTGTAAATTAACAAAGCATCCTAAATATTTCTATACTCTCAATTTTGAAAGAGCACAGCAATGAAAAATGATGTTCTTAGTATGGTTTGAACCTAGTGACTTATTTTTAATCCAGTTGTTTTAAGGTATTGACAAACGCTCTAATTTTGTCAGACCTGCTGTAATATCAGAGACTAATGTTATTCAGGACCAATTACATATAAAACTGAAAAATAGATCACGTTTTAATTTTAATTGGCAATATTTAGTTTTGTCCAAATATAGATCAATATGCATCGTATGGTAAGACTTTGATTTAGATGTAACCAAAGATGCTTTCTGTTAAACTAACCGAGCTCCATGTAATTGTATATTAATATTTAAATTTGGGTTTTCCTTTGATTTATCAAGAGCATCAATGGTCAAGCTTTTTGTAATAAGCATCATCTAAAATACCTAACATCATGATGAATGAACGCGACAACATATAAGACCTACTCCGACCATTACCATATTACTGTTGTAAAATACGCCTTTGATAGCCAAAAGTTATATATATATATATATATATATATATATATATATATATATATATATATATATTAGCTAACATTGATATTAAAATTTTTCTCCCGCCTTCAATCATCGACACAAACGTTGGTTCTTACAGTAAACGTTATACAGAGAATCCTAATTGGTTGTTTCCTCTAAGCACATTGCATAAGTCTACATTTTTTGCATCTTTTTAAGCCTCTCGAGCTGGCCATGTAAATAAATACTGAATATTGAATATCAAATAAATCCAGATATACCCTAGTTCAGGTTAAACTTTTAATTATAGTTCTTTAGATTTCACAGCAAAATGACATCCATTATCCCTTTTAACATCCTCAAGTCTCTGGTACGTTTGTACGTGGTTTTTTTAGCTTATGGTTAAAGCAAAACTAAGGCTTAAAACAAGCAAACCTCGTGACATACAGACACATATGTAACACCATCCACGCCCTATATAATAGCTTAATATTTTATAATGACATTTTACAATGACATAAGTATTACGACACACCCGACAATTATTGTGTTTTGTAAAGGATAAAAGTTATTTTATTCCTAATCCAATATCATTTAATAAGCCATTAGCACGATTTATATTATAGTAAGACACAAACATACAGACACACGGACATACGATTCAGAAAAAGAAACTACGCCCGTCTTTAGTAATAATCTATCAGTCATAAAATATATCTTTTATATGATTATTAGGTATTATTTACAATTCAGCGGTTTTCTACAATCCAGCGACATCGCTTCAAGATAAATGACAGACATAAAATTCAGAAGAAAAACGTTTTAGGTATATTTGATCCGCCGATAACAAAAATAACATAGTGTGAATTGCATTAAATGCATGAGTGATTTTTAAATATTCACTTTTTCATTTAAAAATCCTCCCACACCTTTACACTTATAGTAACATGTTTAATATTGGAACAAACTTAGACCTTGATCTTTATTGCTTTGTCATCTCTATTTTTTCTCCTTAACTACAGGTATATATAGATAAGTTAAACAAACAAGAGAATTCCAAATCATTCCAATACATTAAATCAATTTTAATCTAATTCATTAGCTCAAAATTTCGAATCTGACTTTTCAATGTTTGTTACTTATTTGGGTACTAATTCATACCTCATTCGGAAGCATTCACAAACGTCAAAATCCTATCTATCTACTACCGATAACCTTTGATATGTTAGTTTAATCTCTTGTTATAACTTACATCATACGCATGTCTAAATTATGGCAGATGAAAAAAAAAAAAAAAAAAAAAAAAAAAAAAAAAAAGGTGTTACCGTTGTACAAGCTTACGGTGCAGTATGTAAAATCTCGAATGATACGACAGTGATTATTAAAAAAGCATTTTCCTTTTTTATGGATAAGCCTCCAATATACATATATGCACTTACTTATATATGTATATAAGTAAGTAAATATAGTTGTTAAAAAGTATATAGCCTTGATCTTATTACAATCTTGTTACGTACATTAGAAAAAACTATGAAAGGGTTTTTTGAAAGAATGTTTCCTATATTTAGGAAACAAAAAAAATCTGTATACGGATATATATATATATATATATATATATATATATATATATATATATATATATATATATATATATATAGACACATTCATCATTAATTATACTTTGTTTAGCCGTGAATAGCTGCAATAATGCTGGTGCGGCTTTAAACAACTCATTTACTCTCTCATTGTACTAACTTTGTACATTGCGACTACCCAGATGAGCCTTCAGAACCTTTTGTATATTACTGATATATAATCATATAGTTCCAATGTTTTAAGATGTGTATCATATTATGTTTTTCCCATTAAAGATCTTTTTATTTGTTCTGATATACAAAGAGATTTACACGTTCCCAATGAAGATTTTCACGTGATAAAAACATGTACATTATTATTTGAATGCAATACCAAGATTGTAAACAAGTAAGAATGAAACAACGGTATTTGTTACAAGATTATATTGACTACAATCATTAATCATTGTGTTTGATCATATCTTTACCATACTGATGTAAATACAGACACGTGCACATGTTTATTGATCACGTGTCACATTTCTTACTTTTTCGTATTCAGTTGGGGGAGGACGGGAGCTAGACTGTTAAGGCGTTTAGTGGAATTGGTTCCGATTCAATGTCTGTGTATTTTTAGGAAAAAAAAATTTAAAAACAAAATTTTAACACTTAAAAAGAAATGTATGGTGGCACAGAGGTGACATGAAATATATTTTTCCTATTACGTGCGCACGTATAAACCTATTACGTGCGCACGTATTACCCATTACGTGCGCACGTATTACCTATTACGTGCGCACGTATTACCTTTTACGTGCGCACGTAGTAACTAATACGTGCGCACGTATTACCTGCGCAAGTAATAGGTTAATCAATACGTGCTCACGTATTACCTATAAGTAATACGTGCGCATGTGAAAGGTAATACGTGCGCACGTAAAAGGTAATACGTGCGCACGTAATATGAAAAATATATTTCATGTCACCTCTGTGCCACCGTAGAAATGACAGAGTTTTACTTCTTATAAATTTAAATATAGGACTAAAATTTTGAAGACATTGAAGTAAAAACGTTTTTGGTTTCATTGCTTCTAGGCTAAAGTCTACATTGCTGCCCATAAATAGAACTAAACAACACGATTTGAAGAATATTGGCAGTATTCTACACATCGATCAAAAAGATAAAATTTTGACATTGGTCATGTGTTTTTCCGGTCTTTTCTTGCTTTTTTTGTTTTGCTTGTATTAAATTGTTTGTATTCTTTGTGGCTTTGGCTGTTGCCACAGAATGATATACTTCACCTTATTTTGGTGTGTAATTTGTTTCCTTTTGTATTGTTTTATGAACATGTAGTTTAGTGCTGGTTTTTCATCTGTTTTTTTTCTTTAACTAGAAAGAGCCAAAATAAATAAATAAATAAATAAATGAATAAATAAATAAATAATAATGATAATAAAATATTACATGTAATAAAAATAAAAAAAAAGATACTAAAATATCAATATCATATAGCTTGACTAAATATCATATATATAACACAAATACCAGTTAAATTTTGATGTGCTAGATGTGCACATTGCGGAAATTCATTTCTCATCAGTGGCAATCTAAAGTTCCAAAATTATATAAATCCAAATCCAGCTAAGGAATGCTTTGCACGAGGGGACAAACCTTAGTTTTAAATAAATTTCAAAATTTAAGATGGCTGAAAATTTTGCTTATATATATATAATTAGTTTTTGATTTATTAATTTTCACTATTATAAAAGAATTTTTATTTTTGATTTTACACATTACAACTTCCTTGTAACATTGGATTTACAGAAGTGATAAAATTCCCACCGATGTAATTAAATCACACGTCTTAATTTAGAATGCTATATTTGTCTGTATGGTGTCTTATTTGGCACTAGAAAATGTAAAACAAAGCTTATAATTAAATATATAACAGTATAGAATTGTCATGAAGTTATTTATAACTGTATGGAGAAAACCAATGACGTATGTTCGAAAAATCAGAAATAAATCAAGGTTGTGTATTGCATATCAATTTTGCAAGGCTCACGATGTACTATTCTCACATTACAAATTTATTGAAGCACACGCGCCATGAGTTTATTCTATACTTTTTATGTAACGTTATGTTATGTGCTGATTTTGAATGCATTATTTTAATAGAGATTCAAAATCAGCACATGACAGTTCTATATTTTTACACAATGTTTATATATATATATATATATATATATATATATATATATATATATATATATATATATATATATATATATATATATATATATCAGAAACTAGCGGTTGACATATATTTTAGTGCAGTGAATAAATTTTTGTAGCTTTAGAATTATAGTCTAAAGTGTCTGAAAAATAAATAGCAAGCAAGGATCGTAAATATATCAGTCTGTAAGTTTGTTTGTACCTGGATTTGAAGACCCCTTGCGTGCATTTAATAAAAACATAATGATTTTTAAAACATGGTCTGAATTTTGTTACAAGCTTCAATTCAAACAACATTTCAGTAGGTTAAAATAAAAAAAAGATAATTAAGGTTTTTTATTGAGAAATTCTGGATGAACATTTGTAATCAATCTGAAGACGGTGTCGTAAGTAGTTTTTTTAATCATGTTTGGTTCTTGTGCATTATGTACTTTAAAAACCTTGCTTTAATTACAAACAACGCTTATGATAAAAATGTATGGTATAATATACTAGTACACACACACACACACACACACACACACACACACATACATATATATATATATATATATATATATATATATTATATAATCTACTCAATAATCCATGTCACGGTCATGCAATAAAAATCTTAATGAATGAGTGTGACGTCATAAAAGCGTGTGAATAAGGTTTTATCCTTACGCACCACGCACGGGTATTTACACGGCGGATTCCAAAGCATTTTGCAGGAACAGTCACCGGAGGAAACATTCAATTCATATTTATAAAAAACAAATCACAAGTTCCTTAAAACGGGCCAGAATAATCATGGATAGCGATTCCGAGTAACACGTGTCTGTAAATCCTTGTCCAGGTCGTTGACATTTCAGAGTGCGCGCGCTATGACGTAACATAATCCACCTAGTTCACAGTGACACATTGTTTGTTCATTCATAAATTAAGCTGATACTTTTGTACTTTTTTCAATATTGCATTAACACTCATGGAAGATCCTCTCTCTCTCTCTCTCTCTCTCTCTCTCTCTCTCTCTCTCTCTATATATATATATATATATATTTATACGCTAATTTTAGGAATTCTGATGAGAAATATTTCTCATAAAATATATTAAGCTATCTAAAGAAATGTTATTAGTGATAATAAAAAATAATTAATAACGTTTATTGCTTAAACTAGATATGAAATTGAATACATGCGTTACATTATAATTAAGTAAGACTCACGATTTACCCGTTCTACCTGGCAAAAAATACAAAGTAAACGAAATTATTTTATTTTCAATGTGGTCAAATATATGTGCCTTTAATATCTAGGATTACTGCAAATATCCACTTACTCTTAGATTGTGATACATATTGCCATCAATTACTAAGCTCTGACGACATAGACTGAGATTATGATTGTATAAAGTAACATATAAGAATTTAGATCTCTCGTAAAAATGGCGTTATAAGTCAAGTGTAGGTGTTAATATTCTAGTTAAAATTAGATATGGTGTATTTCGTTTTTATATTTGATACATAAATAGATGGCAAGTGACAGTTTTTGTTCGAAGCCATGTACATTTTGCTTAAATTGGTTTACTTTAAACCTTTTTATAAAGTGGTAAATGTTTTGTTCTGCTAATTCGCAATTTATGCTTATAAGTTAAGAATGTTATATTTAGGTGTTAACTAATGACAAGATCTCTTTTGTGAGGAAAAAAAATAAAAATGAGGGCAAAATTGTCGATTTCATATAAATCAATGTGCAAACTGATTAAATTTTTTGTCCATTACATATTTTTGTATTTCGTACATCCACTAAGTGGCATAAAATTACACAAGACGTTACATCCAATTGCACAATCCATAACGTGCAACTACAAATACATAAATGTAACATAAAATTTTAAAATACGTAGCATAAAATGTTTAGTGCGTAACATAAAATCTAACAACACGTAGCCTGAAATTGCCCAATACGTAACATAAAATGTTGCAACACGTGGCATAAAATTGCTCAAAACGTAACAAAAAAACTTACAACACGCAGCATAAAATTTTCCAATACGTAACATAAAATGTTGCCAAATGTGGCATAAAATTGCTCAAAACGTAACAAAAATCTTACAACACGCAGCATAAAATTGCTCAAAACGTAACACAAAATTTTCCAAACGTAGCATATATATTGCTCAATATGTAACATTAAATTTTACAACAAGTGACATAAAATTGCTTAATACGTAACATAAAGTTTTACAACACTTTGCATAAAATTGCCCAAAACGTAACATAAAATTTGACTGCACGTAAAATAAAATTGCCAAATACGTTACTTAAAGTTTTACAACACTGCATAAAATTGATCAATATGTAAAATAAATTTTGACAACACGTAACATAAAATTGGCCGATACGTAACATGAAATTGCAAAATGTGTAACATAAAATGTTACAACACGTAGCATAAAATTGCTCAAAATGTAACATAGAGTTTTACAACACTGCATAAAATTGCCCAACACGTAACATAAAATTGCCAAATACGTAACATAGCTTTACAACGCTTTGCATAAAATTGCCCAAAACGTAACAAAATTTTACAACACGTAGCATAAAATTGTCAAATCAGTAACATTTATCTTCACAACACGTAACAAATCTTTGCAACATAAAACATAAATTTGTCCAATCAGTAACATAAATCTTTACATACAGCTTAAAATTGCTCAAACCTTAACATAAAATTTTACAACACGTAGCAAAAAGTAGCCGATACGTAACATAATGTTTCACAAGTAGTAGGAAATTTTATAGAACGTATTATCAAATTATGCAACAATGAATGCCGTTTTGTTTCACTGTAAATGTCTTTTATTAGTTGACTGTTTATCCTAGATAAAGCCTACAGTTACTAATTGATTTAGTTTAGGTCAATAATGAATAATAAAAGTTGACTTACAGTATGTTGTACAGTTGTTCTAAAGACGGTTTTATAACTTTGTGCTTGTTTTTGAATATATTGTATTGCCTACGATTATAGTGTTTTGTAATTGATAAATAAAAGAAATATGACTTACGTACATTAAATAAAATATATTGTCCAATACTTAACATAGAATTGTCCAATACTGTCATATATCAAAAGCGACCAACACTGTCCTATAAGAAAAAATAAAATTATGTATCAATTGATTTAAAAGGTTGAATAAATTTATACATAAAAGATAAAAATGGGGCTCAGCAGTGTATTACTACATGGTACACCTTCACGTTTGTACAAAAATTATTTTCATTGGCTATATAATCTAATTTTGACAATTTCTCGTGAAAAAATTTAAAATCATAAAACACGCACAGGAGCCATAAATCATGTAGTAGGCAGAGAGACTAAAATATAATGTATTTTTGTATGTTTTTAATGTTGGGATCTTAAACTTCGGTAAAAGTTCCTCCTCTCTCTCTCTCTCTCTCTCTCTCTCTCTCTCTCTCTCTCTCTCTCTCTCTCTGTCTCTCTCTCTCTCTCTCTGTGTGTAAGATAATGATAATATAACAGATTGCTCACTCCGTAAACCGAAGTTGAGATAATAACCTGTCAGATTAAGAATTAAAAATGGCAAAGGGTAACAGCTCACCTTCCATGTTCTTTACCATCAGCTAATTTTGCACTTTAAATATACCATATTTTTTGCAACTTCACGCATAGCTTATTATATAATTACTTTTCTATTTGAATGTAATTCGCATATTTTGGATAAATCTTATTGATTTATCCACTGCATCATTGCAATCTTCAGCAGCACTGATCTGAAACAGAAGAATCCTTGATAATTTAAACTTAATCATTTACATGTATATATTATCTTTTAATATCATTGTCAGTTTACTAACACTTCTTTTTTTCATTTATAGTTAGATTACATATGTTTTAACAGATAAAATTAATAAATGGGATATTTTTAGTTATTTTTAGTTATGCAAGATGCAATCTGGTTTTAGATGCCGGAAATATAAACTTGAGAGCTAAATATAGCTTGAAAAGAATGATAAATGAAACAACCCACTGTGTTTTATTTTCAGTCGCTTTGATGTCAGAGCAAAAATATAAAAGATAACTTTATGTTTTCAAACAGTTTGATAGATATTTTTATTTAATTGCCCGTGACTATGGTTAGTGATAAAGCATTATATCAATGAATGGGTATTTATAATGTGATATTAAGTCTTAGCAACAGTGACACAGTATTAAACAAACAACAATGTGTGCATCTTATAAAAGTTTTAAAAGCTTAAATCTATAACATTTTATTGTGGGAGTACCTAAATAAAACGCGCCCAAAACATAATAAAAGTTTCGTTTTAGTGTCATAAAAGCGGATTTAAGGTCAAGGTTATATCGATTTTAGATTTGTATAGTAGAAAACACAAATCATATAGATGTTTGCTGTCCATTAGAGCTCTAGTCTTGTAATTTGCGAAGACATATTAGATCTGTTCAGGGAGTGTTTGATGATCAATAAATTCCATCAGTTATTCTACATCACATCACTTAGCAACTTCCTTTTTCCCGGTGATATCCCAAATTAATCGATAACTTCACCATCATCTGTTAGATGGAAGTCTTATACAAAGTGCTTACGTGGAATTATGCTATCAGCCAAAGATTTCCGATTCTAGTCTGTCTTGTGAAGGTGAGAAATAAATCCGGTTTTACAATCGTCTCATTTTCTGGTATTTCAAAAAAGTGTACCGATCATAACCGTTCAGGTATTCTAAACTGCAGGCTTTCTCTCAGTCTTCTCATCATTTTAATTTCTAAATTGCAAAACTAAAAAACTAAAATATTCCAGAATGTTACGACATATTTTCTTTTGTATTTTCAAACATTGAAAAATGAAATCGTAGTCTTCTTAAACGACGATATTGATGCAACTTAAATAGACATCTTTTCTTTCGGTCTTGGCAATAATAGTTCATGCCATGGGTTACCAGTGTGTGTGTGTGTGTGTGTGTGTGTGTGTGTGTGTGTGTGTTGATCCTGAACATATTTATTTTTGGTAGCTTAACATGTTCCCATGGAAATAAATACATTATTTTAGTAAAGCTGTTAAAATATTTCAAAATTCTTCTTACTTTTTAAGGAATTTAAGTACAAATGTACGTTAAATCAGATATTCTGAAGATTAAAAAGAGTAACCCAAAACTTCTTTCTACCTTGTTACAAAGATAAGCCAACAAACAACATAATGATTCAAGCGTCATTATTTTTTACGTTACGTGTGGATATCGATTTTGTATAGTCTGGATGTTGAAGCAATCGAATTAAGTTCTAAGCTATACATAATCAAGAAGCTGTACGATGAATTAAAACGCTTCTTAGCTTCTTATTCAATCAAAAAAAAAAAAAAAAAAAAAAAAAAAAAAAAAAAAAAAAAAAATAAAAAAATAAAAAAAAAAAACAAAAGAAAAAAATACAATGGCTAAGCTAGACGACACGATCTCTTCTCCTCCTCCTCCCTTCTTTCATTATCACCTTTAAAAAATTGTTTAAATACAGAATTACAAGTAAATAAAACAAACACAGTCTTTTTCTCAATTATCATTGTCAAACTGATAAAAAACATAAAACTTTATCGGTTTATTTCAATAAAATAATGGAATTGAAACTAAAACTTTCCAAATAAGTTCCTTAACCTATGTAATAAATAGCCCATTTAACCTTGGATGTCGACTACTGTTGAAATTAAAAGTAATTTCCATCAAATCAAAACGGTTTTGAGGCCGTTTACCTCATGTTGATAAAGATAAACTGTTGATATCTGATTAAATTAAGTTTTGATTTATAGATTTTCGAAGTAACTACAGATTAATGACGAAAGTGAAAACCAATACACTTATGTATACATTTTATCTTCGGAATTTAACAATGTTTACTTTGTTGCCAAAAGAAATAATGAGTTAAGTTTTAATCAATGAAGTGAAGTATTTTGGTATACAGGTGTACATATTTCACATACAATGCATACCTGTTTCTGTATTTACGTCATTTTGTAAACAAACACTTAAATCGAAGGCCTTTAATGAAAGAAACATACCATAAATCTGTATCTGTGAAAAACAGATTAACATGCCGTTTTATTGCCTTGGTTACGCAGTAGGTGCGAGATTATTATGATATGAATATTGCAAAACTATTTTATTTTACGTTTCAGTTTATTTTTTTTCATATGTATATATAAATACGTCATTTTGTAATTAATAGTGTGATATTAGCTCGTTAAGAAAGTCCATATACTTTTTGTTTTACATTTTATATTGTTCTTGTGAGAAAAGAAAAAAGCAAATTAATCGCTTTGTAGATAAAATACTGGTACGGTACCGGAAAAGAAAAAAGCAAATTAATCGCTTTGTAGATAAAATACTGGCACGGTACCGGAAAAGAAAAAAGCAAATTAATCGCTTTGTAGATAAAATACTGGCACGGAACCGGAAAAGAAAAAAGCAAATTAATCGCTTTGTAGATAAAATACTGGTACGGTACCGGAAAAAAAACAACAAATTAATTGCTTTGTAGATAAAATACTGGCACGGTACCGGAAAAAAAAAAAGCAAATTAATCGCTTTGTAGATAAAATACTGGTACGGTACCGGAAAAGAAAAAAGCAAATTAATCGCTTTGTAGATAAAATACTGGCACGGTACCGGAAAAGAAAAAAGCAAATTAATCGCTTTGTAGATAAAATACTGGTACGGTACCGGAAAAGAAAAAAGCAAATTAATCGCTTTGTAGATAAAATACTGGTACGGTACCGGAAAAGAAAAAAGCAAATTAATCGCTTTGTAGATAAAATACTGGTACGGTACCGGAAAAGAAAAAAGCAAATTAATCGCTTTGTAGATAAAATACTGGCACGGTACCGGAAAAGAAAAAAGCAAATTAATCGCTTTGTAGATAAAATACTGGTACGGTACCGGAAAAGAAAAAAGCAAATTAATCGCTTTGTAGATAAAATACTGGTACGGTACCGGAAAAGAAAAAAGCAAATTAATCGCTTTGTAGATAAAATACTGGTACGGTACCGAGAAAAAAAAAAGCAAATTAATCGCTTTGTAGATAAAATACTGGTACGGTACCGGAAAAAAAAAAGCAAATTAATCGCTTTGTAGATAAAATACTGGTACGGTACCGGAAAAGAAAAAAGCAAATTAATCGCTTTGTAGATAAAATACTGGTACGGTACCGGAAAAAAAAAAAGCAAATTAATCGCTTTGTAGATAAAATACTGGCACGGTACCGGAAAAGAAAAAAGCAAATTAATCGCTTTGTAGATAAAATACTGGTACGGTACCGGAAAAAAAAAAAAAGCAAATTAATCGCTTTGTAGATAAAATACTGGTACGGTACCGGTAATAAGTATCATCTTCAGGTATATTGAATAATTACAGTTATTTTAATAATTATTTTCAATGCTGTTTATATTACATAATTTTCGTGCCATCTTTTTAGTTAAATTGATATATAGCTGTTATGAAATGTACAGGTAGCTTAGGTAATGCGTTGTTTGTAAAAAAAAATTGTATCGATCGCTGTACAAGGTTAGCTTCATGGAATTTTTTATATTATTTTTCTTAGTAAAAGTACAGGTAAATGAAAATAGTGTTATAACATACAAATATATTCAAATTAATAAAAAAAAAATAATAAATAAAACGTCGCAAATAAGGTGTAAATCTACCTGGACTTATTAATTAAAATACCAGGTGTACTTTACAAAGTTACGAAAAGGTAATAAATAATGGTAATTGCAATAAGAAACGTAAAAAAGTCAAGCCAAATGGTCAATTAGTGATAATGAGACATCAATCGGTAAAAACACCACGGAACTAACGTAGTTAAACTGAACTGTTGTTGTCATGGAAACTAAGCTTGAACTTTTATTTTCCTGGTAAGCTGGTGTTATACCCCGGTTTTGATGACGTATATAACGTTTTTATTACGTTATCCATATATGTACAGTGAGCAACAAAAGTATTTCCATAACGACAGATTTCTCATTTTTATATTTCATCATCAAAGTATTTTTTTATATAAAAATGTAAAATTGGTGACTTAAAGAGATTATTAAAATTAGCATGTATAACATTTTTGGCATATCGCGTTTTAGCCATTTTTGCATCAGTATCATGCTGTTGCACCATATGTACGCTTTACTCAGGTTATTGCCAAGTACACTACTATGTTATTCAGCAACAATTATAATTTCTTAAAATTACTTTGTTTTGTGTCTTAATTTGAATAATGTATTTTTAATTAATTTTACAATCACGGATATTTTTGGTTGTATTGGTGATTCTTATTTGAATTTTAGGACACGATTATTTTTATCATATTTTATTTTTCTAACAATTTCATTTCTCATGTTCTCATGTTTTCCGAAGTCAATTTTCGGAACACAATAGGTGTTCTTGAATAATCATTGTGCAACGATTAGTCTGTATTATTTCTTGGATCATTACTTTTATTGAGTACGTTTTATTCAGTTTGGTGTTCATGCAGCACAGTGGTAAGAGGTAAGCGGCTTCGGTTTTATAATTTCTGGCGTGTAAGAGGTTATAAGATCAACTACTTAAGCACAATGGATTTCTCGGTTGCATAATTTGTTTCCAAATGGTTGTAAACAAATGTATTATTTGTTACTTTCTGCATTTTATCCCAATGGTTTCGATGCAATGAATTGAACCAAATACCTGACAACGGACTTTATTGCTCAAGTCCACAGGAGGTTGTACACGAGGTACCATTTCCAGTTTGATTTGTTGTGTTAATCTAGCTGATCACTGAAATCTAGATACCATTAGTTAAATTCATTAAATACCATTTGTTCAATCTAGTTAGGTTTCTGACAGTTAGGAATCAGTCAAAATAGTTGCAAGATCCTAAATTTTAACCTGAAACCTACTGTCGACATTTGCTTGGATCGTTGTCTAGCAAGTTCCAGTTTGACCTATAAAATTTCTATGAATTTATTGTCCTTTCAGAAGATATTGAAATATATAGTCTAGAATCGGATAGAATTTGAGTCTAAATTTGATCTCATTCTAATGAGTGGCTCAACTGCGAGTTTGGGTACAAGTGTGGTCCTGCAGTGGTGTCTAAAAGCTTATACGTTTATACACTAGTATTTCCTGATTTGAAGTACAGACGCACCATACCTTATGGTCTTTGAATATTTATTTACAAAAGTACCGTGCTAGAAGCTTCATATAAATTAACATATAATTACCGGTCGAAAATGCTCATCCGGTTCATATATATAAAAAAGTAAATATATTTTAATTTTTTAAACATTTATTACAAGATTTAAACAACAAAATGCTGCACAGCAGCTTTGTAAAAACAATAATAAATAACAATTCAATATAAACATTATGTATATAGTTTTTAAGGATGCTTAGCAACCTGTCGTCAAAAAAAAAAAAAAAAAATATCACCCAGTCTTTGGCACTTTGGAAATGTTATTATGATAACTTACATTACAAAATCACATTATCACCAATTATCACAAATAGAAATTGTTCACTTTATACGCCATGAATAATCACAATGTTCACCTATAATGTTCACAATGAGCAGTCAAATTACTTAGAATGTTGGCATTTATCACAAAGTCACAATATTTATCACATTACCCATATCTCGTTAAAATGACAATCTTATGTAAATTTCATAAATCTGATGTTAATTCACAATAATGTTACGTCACATAATTGATATTACAGTTATTGTCAACAGCTAGATAAATATCGTTCTTCAAGGAAAGTCAATCGATAATCAATCAGTTTATCAATCAATAAGTTAATCTCAAACAATCAGTATTGATCTTAATCTGAGCTGTCAATCAAGAAATGCGTGTTTCCCCGCGGGCACATTCCACCAATACGGTTTTTTAAAAATCATACCGGCAGAATTATCGAGGGAATTTGACCCCAAGGAGTGAGTTGATCATAATTTCTCATGGGGATATGAGAATACTTATTTCACATCAAAGTTGATTCAAACTGATCATCTGTCACCGAAAATTCTCTGCAAAATTTTGGACTTCTTTTTCCTATATTTTAAGGCAGAGAGTACTACTTTGTCAAACACTGGTCTAACACCTTCTGATGTGAACGAAGCTGATTCGAAATATCCTTCCGCGCCAATGTCCTTGGCCAATTCTTCTCCCTCTTTTTTGCTGACGGTTTTGCCATCCTCGTGTAGATATCTACAGTCTGTCTGTGTTCCTACGAGCAGAATGGGTCTTTTTCTTCCAACAAATTCTTTCAGCTCTGGAACCCAAAATGACTTTATACTGTTAAATGACTCTCGGTCAATGACACTATAGCAGAGAACGAATACTTCGCTATCTTTGTATGTGAAAGCTCTTAGACTGGCATAATCATGCTAAAAAGAGAAAAAGAAGAAGAAAAATGAATTTCGTGTACATCAGAAAACAAACAAACAAACAAACAAACAAACAAATAAATAAATAAATAATAAATAAATAAATAAATAAATCTTGTTCTTTATATATGATCTTGTTGAGCACAGTACA
This sequence comes from Tegillarca granosa, assembly GCA_029721355.1. NCBI lineage: Eukaryota > Metazoa > Mollusca > Bivalvia > Arcoida > Arcidae > Tegillarca > Tegillarca granosa. The sequence continues at coordinate 13,173,089 of CM056595.1, forward strand.
ATATTTTCTACAAAAATGCGACGATTCTGCATAAAGTTACTTAATCACATATACAAACATGTCAGTTCATTTAATCTAAACGGGGAATACCCTTAATGTTGAGTCCCGTTTCAATTTCTAAAAATTAAAACGGGTGCGGGTAGGAAGATAAAACCCTGATAACATAAAAATACAAAGAATTTAAATATATATATGTAATACATTCATATGACCAAGGTGTTATCTGGTTTTACAACATGTGATAGATAAAGAGGTCAAAAGGCTAAAGAGGTATCCACATGATTTTATTTTACTTCCTAAAAGGTAAACTGATATAGAAAAAAACTTACTTTTTCAATACTAGTTATAAAATCTATACATTATTTTGTATACAAATTATTTTGAATTTTATTTATCCTGACATGAGTTGTTCTTATTGTTATGCATTTTGTTTGGACACGATTTTGGTTGATACAAGGTATATAATAATATTAGATTAATCAAGAAAAATGTGCTTACCTGTCCAGCTGAATCAAAGATACTGATGGTGTATTTTTCTCCAGCCACTGCGACATTACCTGTAATAGGAGAAAAAAGTAATTTTTAAAAGATGTATAAAAAATATGTATTGTAGTGTAAACATTTGAAACAATTGCAAGTAAATTATACCACGCGTTCCTTCTCTTGAGATTGAAAAAAAATGCGAACGCAGAGAGAGAGAGAGAGAGAGAGAGAGAGAGAGAGAGAGAGAGAGAGAGAGAGAGAGAGAGAGAGAGATGTACAATAAAAATTAAACTTACCAGCATAATTTTCAAACACAGTAGCTACATAATCCTCTTCTGAATCTGCTAATTCTCCTATAAATGATAGTGCCAGGCAAGTTTTTCCAACCATACCATCCCCGACTAATGTGCACTGTACACACTTTTTATCCATTATCATGTTTAGTAAAATTCTTTTAAATTAAACACCAGTTGGTTGTACGTTGTGAATTAATATGAAGTAATTCCCACACAACACAAGGTATTTATAATAAATCTATTCCTGGCAGCTACTCAAGCAATGATTGACCAATCAGCGAGCAGTACATGAGCAGACGTCCTTAGACACGATTGCTTTTCCTCGTAATCATCGATTTAAACTTTATACTCGCTGATTGTAAATATTTGAGGTTTACGGATATGAGTCAAAATTTTATTTTTAAAATAATTAATTGTAATCGTAAATACAAGCGGATTTTTAGAATTTGCTTTAGGCGGGACTTCAATTTGAAAGTGAAAATATGGAATGTAAATGATGTTATGATATTGTTACAAAAAAAAAAAAAATAAATAAATAAATAAAAATAATAGTAATAAAAAAATAATAAAAATAAAAATATCAGTTTTATGTATTTTTTTTTTTTAGTTTTGTAACTTTTTATTTATTATTTACTTACTTACGTATTTATTTATTTATTTATTTATTTATTAGTTATTTTTCTAAATATTTTAAAAATACTTATTACTTTGGCAACTTAATTTTATTAATTTTATGTTTTGAAAAAAAAAAAAAAAAACAAATGGAAAATTAATTATGGAAGTGCTTGCGTGGTCTATAAATGCCGTACAACCTAAATGTAACAACAACCCGTGGTGCCTAAAAATATGGACATAATAGACAAGAGATTCTCATATACAGGTACATTTGTGTTAAGATATCAAGCAAAGGGGCAGTTAAAACTGGTAATAGCAAGTAGACATTTTGTATAGCCAGTCGTTATAGCAGGTTTTACTGAGGATAGACAAACCATCGAAATAGAGAGAGAGAGAGAGAGAGAGAGAGAGAGAGAGAGAGAGAGAGAGAGAGAGATTTACGAAACATAAGAACATAAGAAAGCATCAGCTTTATACTGATCATAACAGTAGCTGTCTGTATAATCATAGTTACAACAGATACATTTGTTATACAATCATCAACCATTTGTTAGCATATTGATAACTTATGTCAATATATCAATACATTGTAAAACGCATAAAAGTTTTCGTTCAAAATAACATGTACATGTACTGCAGAGCTATTGTAATAAATTACGATTATCTATTACATCTCTCTCTCTCTCTCTCTCTCTCTCTCTCTCAACAAATAAATCGAATTGACATTGTTTCCGTTTGTTAAATTTCCACACAATAAATTATGAAAACAATACTTTACCATAAAAACGCCCAGTACACCGGGAAGAAGAAACCCGGTGAATTTGTAAAATTTTCCGTTTCCCTTACATGAGTTCACGTGTACTTAGATAATCAATACGATTGTCATTTTTAAAGTTACAATAAATGGCGAGGTTATTTTGTGTTTTTAAATTGGTTCGAAGTATAGATCAGATGGTGATGATGCTGCTGCTGCTGCTGATGATGATGATGGGGACGACGGTGATAAATAATAAGGGAATGCTTTTAAAAACGCATAAAAACTGCGTAGATCATAAATCAAAACTAGAGGATATTTCGCTGTTTTTATTGCAGCAATACAATTATATCAAATTGAAAATCAAGTTAATAAGCTTATTTTTCAATGACCAAAGAACGTGTGTTTTTGTTGAAAATCACTCTTATACGTATGACATGGACTGGTTATTATTACAATAGCGAAACGTTTTAACATATCTAGCGGGTATTTGTAAAACTTTTAAACATATTTTTCACAGTTGCTGACATACGAAGGCAGTGCGTATATATTTTACAAAGAATGTGTAAATTTTGACTTAACAATGTGCCGTGATTAATGTTAAACAGTACATTAGGTAACATCTGCGATTTACTGTCAGCACTAAGAATTTCTAAATTCATAAACTGAGAAAATTTTTATTATAATACTTATTGGCAGTGTAAGAAAAGAAGGAACAAACGAATTGTAAGACCAACAGATATACATATCACTATAATAACGATAGAACACAGTGTCATAAAGCACTTTGAAAAAAATATTGTTAAATACATTTAAAAAATGCTTTATGACAACAGTATAAACAAGACAATTAAGCGTAAAGTCGGACACACACAATTTGTCCATTCTTCTTGTAATCATACCAGCCTTTCTTTATTCACGGAAATAATAAAAAGCTAGGATAAATCGATAATAATAATAATAATAATAATAATAATAATAATAATAATAATAATAATAAATGATGATGATGATGATGATGATGATAAAAAAATAATAATAACATGTCTGTAATTTAAAACTTGTTTTCCATGGAAAGATTTCGAATGTAAAGCAATTCAGTATCAATGTGGAATAATTTCTAACTGGTAACTTTCTAACAGTCTAATTCAATACGCTTAGACTACTTATAAGTATTAAAAAACCTCTTTTAATTTTGTTAAAAATGATAATAAAATAAATTTTCAAAAGTGATAAAGGTTTATGTTACAGTATATAATCATCCATAATAAATAAATAAATAAATAAATAAATAAATAAATAAATAAATAAATAAATAAATAAATAATTGAAAAAATAAATAATATGTATGATGCAGCGTACTACCGTTTTGTGCCATCGACGTGATGAGCTACCACAAAAGGAATATGAAATAAAAAGAAGATTGGTTGGTTTGTTGTAATGTTATTAAACGTCACATCAGCAATATATAGGCCTTTTACCAATCACTAAGAAGCAATGTTTAAACAAATTTGTGTATGCTTGAGATGTGTAAATTTGTACTTGGTCTGCCTTGTTGTAGCACGCTCTTTCAGCGACTTTTTTGAGGCGTAAACTCATCAAAGTAATATGTCACAGACAAGTATAACTCGCATTCAGTCACATTATCCTGGCACCAGGTGAACAGGTCGATACTCTTTTCTTTTAAAACCGGAAGTTAAGTGAGGAAGCAATATCTCAAATTTTTAAGTCATTTGTATAAACCGACCGGGATTCGAACCCAAGACCTGCCGCTCTCTAGGCGGACTCTATACCACTAAGCTATATGGACAGAAAAACAACAAGGAGGAAAGCTTATCTGTGCTGCAATTATTTTGTGACCGCAATTTTCTGGTACCTGTTGCTTTCCTGACCAACCAGGATTAAATGACGCCTTTGACTAAATGATAGTATAAGCGTACATCCGCTAACACCTCAGATATTTATTAAGTATATGTAGCTAAAATGACTTTATAGTATGTCGACGACAAAATGTTTATCCACAGGACTTTTTAGTGAGCATATATAGAAACTGCAAACATAACATTTTACGCATTATAAATTTAAAGCATGCAACTGATCGGGTCTGACCCAAGACTTGAAAGTAGGTAGTGACTATTCTTTCGCCAAGCAGTCGGCATTACGAAATAAAAGCCACGGTTCTTTCGGATGGGAACTTAAAATAAACAATATCCCGTGTGACGGCAGGCGTGGGCGATAAAGAATCCTGTTGTATAATGCCATCAGCGCAACACACAGGCAAAATTTATGCACTTTCGCCCATAGCTAGCGACGTCTCGATATAAGTGAAATATTCCTGACTGGGACGTTAAACACCATTACTCGACTCACTCAACTCTTATTGAAATGGACACATTGTTTTTTTTTCATAATATATATCGTTCTACCGAAAATATGGCTGAAACATTACGACGCTAACTACAAAAAAATGTGTTCCAATTGTCATATACCACTTTTTGAATTTAATCCCAAAAAAAAAAAAAAAAAAATACATTCAAAAAGTGGTATATGACACAATGAACCAAAAAATACAATTTGAAAGAAGGGGGGGGGATATATGTATTGGGGAAATCGGTTAATGAATCAATCTGTTTCAAATTTACTAATGGGCAACCAAGTTGTTATTATAAAATCATTTAATATAATGATTCTGATTAGTTTACATTTGTTGATCTCTCATTAGCAACACAAACCTAAGCTTTTAAATCTCTCTGTTTCCTATACATGTATGTTTTCAATAAATTGCAAATCCATTGCGAATATCATAATTCTTGAAATCCACATAACTGCATTTCATTTGTCACGATGTCTCAAGAATATATGTAACGCTAAAATGTTTCTATAAGAACAATTCACGTTGTATCTACATGTGACTATTCTTTTTTCTTGCATGCAGGTGCGAGCAATTCAAGACACGAGTCATTTTTGTAGCAATTAACATCTCTGTAAATTGAAATTAACAATGATAATAACAGTAATTAATTAGTTAATAAGAGTAGAGAATTATTTTAAATTTCCGATTAAAAAATTAAAAGATAAAGGTTATTTTCTTATCATTAAATAATAATGAAATGCTTACCAATGAATATATTAAAGGTACAAGAAATAACGTATGTTCGTTAATTTACATTTTTATATGATTTACATTTTTATATGAGTTAACTGAAAACTTATCATCAATTCAATATATATATATATATATATATATATATATATATATATATATATATATATATATATATATATATATATATATATATATATATATCCTTTGCAGTGTAATCTTAAACAGACTCTAAAACGATCTTATATCAAAGTTCCGATTATCTCAAACAAATAGTGTTTTAATTCAAAGACATTAGAAATAGCGTTTACCGATTAAATTGTAGGTAAAAGTCTCTAAATGCGTCAGCAAAGTTAAATTCATCACAATTTTTTCAAGAATAGTTATTCTAGACTTCGGATTATTTATTTTCTCATAATCATAATAATCTAATTCGCGGTTATGTACTTAATTAAAATCTTGCCAAATTATGATAATTGTGTTTCCAAAGTCTTCTATCATTGTGAATAGGTCTATATAAACTTTGGGTTGTCTGAATTAGGCGCATAGACATTTACAAAGGTTACGCGTGATTCACTAATAAATAAATCTAAAAGTATGTAATTCCCGAGCGGGTCTACTTTTAAGCATTTTAAACTCCAAATTGTTTGCAAATAAAATGGCAACTCCTCTAGAATTAGATGTATTACAGCTAAAAACTGGAGTATATCCCCATTGTGTGCCCATAAAATTCCTTTGATTCAATGTAAAATTGGTGTCTTGTAAACATTAAATATTGCATTTCATTGTTTATCAATAATCGAAAATATCTATATATTTTTTCTAAATGGGATAATCCTTGACAATTCACTGAAATTATACTTAGAGTATCTTTACCTTCGTTTGTCATTTTTATTTCCAAATGACGGCAGTGTATAATCTTATCAAAGTGATGTTGTAAAAACGACATTTTTAGAGGATAGATATTCGTTTTGCTTTTGATTGTCAAGGCTTTTTAAACGTATATATGTTTTTATTATTTGTTACCATGGTTATTGCTCTTTATGCATATTTTGTTTAAGTTGCCATTGATAATGTCAAGTTATAATGGTTTTTCTTTTGTATACTTTGTTTATTGTCATGTTTATTTTGATTTTTGATTTGTTTTGACTAACTTGGTTTTTTTGCCAAGTATAGATTCATTTTGTTTCGTTGCACTTTTTATTGCAAAGTACAAATCCATTTTGCTTTAGGTTGCAATCACTATTATCAAATACAATTTTTTTAATTTTTGGTTGTCATACATATATTTTTATATACATATGTATGTTGCCTTTCATTGTTTTAGATATTAGTAACTTCATTTTTTGTTTCCCTTGTTATAACTAAATACATATTCATGTGTTTGTTATGGTTGCTAAACGCTTTACCATTTACTTTGATTGTTCCAATAATTGCCACAATATTTAGTTGTAAATGTCTACATCTTTTTTCTGGGGGTAAATATTTTAGCGTGATTATTAGTGTCAATATTTCTTAGAAATGGAAAAAATTGTTTCTACTTATTTATTTATTTATTTATTTATTTATTTATTTATTTATTATTATTTTTTTACATTTACATTTGTTTATTCATTTTACTAGGTTTCTGCTGTAGCGTTTTCTTGCTTCTATAACCTATCATCAAGAACTATTTATTCTGCGCATGCGCCAAACAGAGTAGGTATGAAATTTTAAGCTCTGTAAAAAAAGGGGAATATGGCCAGAATTGGCTAGTAATTTGTACAGAAAATGGAACCAATGATTATGGAATGGATAAAGTGATGAATCGGTAAGATGATTTGATAAATTCATTGTAAAAATGTGCAGATAATTGCAAACATTGTGATACTTCTTTGTTTCATCATAAGAACAGTGAGTAGTGTTTAGCTCGGACAGGTGAAATATAGGTGTATACTTATAGTCTTGATAATATTAACTAGTATACACGGTATGTAAACAAACTAAAATGGAAAATAAAAGCCCTAACTCTCTTGATTGTTCAAATTCAAGTAATACTGATTCATCTGCAAAGCGGAAAGCTCCTTTTAGTCCTGATCAAATTATGCAGCAAACTCAACCTACACATCGTAGACGTAATTCCCTGGGCTTTATAAACGAAGATAATGTTATCAAAATTCAGACTAAAAGTAGTGGACAAGTAGTCAATATTTCTGAAATTGTTTGTGCAACCATGATCAGTCCTGATTTTACCCAGAAAATGATACCAAAATTATCAGATGAAATACTAAAACATATTCTCCCCAATCTTAAAAGTGCTATTGATGATGCAATTACTGCCGTTATAGTTCCTATCATGAACGCAATTCAAGGTCATGAAAAACGGCTCGATACCCAAGACCAGGCTCTTAAGGAACAAGATCTCAAAATAAAAGAACTAGAAAGTGCCGTTAATGCTCAGGATATGACAATATCTAATCAGAATCATGAGATCAGGTCATTACAGGAATCAATAAAACATCTGCAGTTAAATCAAGAAGAACAGGATCAGTATAGTCGCCGTAACTGTCTAGTGTTCAAGAATGTACCGTTAAACACCGATATTAATTCTATTGACACAGACAAAGTCGTGTTGGATATATGTAGTAAGCTTGGTGTTCAAGTGGATCTACAAGATATTAGTCGCTCTCACATTCTTGGTAGGCCAAAAAACGGTAAAGTCAGTGTCATTGCCAGGTTTAATAGCTATAGACTCCGAGCGGAGGTGTACAAGAACAAAAAGAAATTAAAAAATCACCAACACAAAATTTTTATTACCGAACATTTAACAAAACATCGTTTTCAATTGGTTCAACGACTAAACAGTTTGAGATTGGCAATGAAGATTGAGTCATACTGGACGCTCGATGGTAGGATCTTCGTTAAACTGTTCAACAAACAGAGAAAAATCATCATTAAAAATCAAAATGATATTGACGCACTTGAATAAACTTACATATTACCATGTTATATAATCGTTTTGCCACAAATTGTGTTATATCTACCAACATCACGGTATTTTTATTTCATCATGTAATTTACTACCTCAAGTGACTAATTACAATTTTCCCATTTCTCATTTTACACATGTACAGTGTGAGCATAAATAAGCACACTTGTGTTTGATAACTCTAATAATTATGCATGTATTTGTTCGGACATTGTTCAAGTTTGCTCACCGGTTACATATGTTAAATCAAATATATTCATTTGGAAATCTTACATTATTGTTATTACTACTTTAAAAATTGATTTTATCTATTCATTTATTTATTTATTTATTAAATCTTCTTAATTTTTAAAATTATTCTATTGATTTCATAATTAATTTCTCATGTTTGCTCACCAGTTACATATGTTACATCTTATGTATTCATTTGGAAATCTTACATTATTGTTATTACTATTTTAGAAATAGATTTTATTTATTTATTTATTTATTTATTTATTTATTTATTTATTTATTTATTTATTTATTTATTTATTTATCTATCTATTAATTTGATCCCTTTAATTAATTCGTAAACTTATTTATGTATTTATCAACATGTATTTATGTAATTTTTTAATTATTCTATTGAATTCTTTATTAATTTATTTATTTATTTAACTATGTCTATGTTGTATGTATATATTAGGCAACAACATGTCGCTATCGTGAATATTGTGGTATATATTGATGTTGTATATAGTAATTAATTTTATTCACTGTAAAAAATTCCCATCACAATTATTATTTTTGTTCATTTTAAATTACTTTTCATGTGTCAACAAGGTCATTTCCCCTTCTAAACACATCTATGTACTTCTTAGTGTATATACTACTTTTCTTACAATGTTTTATTTACGTTCTCTTTAAGTTTTTTCTTTGTTACTTCACACTCCCAGCACATATTTCCCAACCTCTACCGCAGGTCAACTGTATTTTTGTCTTTACTTTATGTATTAAGCGTCCGTATGGTTCACTTCTACGATTGCCACCTAATATTATTCTTTATGTAACTTGTTCTATACTCGGAATATGGGTATTGACATAGAGACTTACAGGTGTGCAATCGGTTCCTTTTATTCAGTATCTCAAAAGTTTCTTCAGATTCGTAGAATTCATCATATCTACAATGCATCGTATTTTCTCAGCTATTTACTTACATGGTTATTTTCTAAACATTCTTTGTTCCGTAAATTTTTAAGATTGCATTTTACTAATATACAGTATATCCTTATCCTAGTTCAAATATTGTTATTGTCAATGGATGTTGCAGAAAATCCTGGACCTCTTTCCAACATCAGTGGTTCTACAAATAACTCTTCTAATTTGTCTATTTTCCATCTTAACTGTAATAGTATACGTCACAAAATAGAGGATCTTGTTCATCTTGTCTGTGATAATGACATTTTATTTTTTACTGAAAGTAAACTTGATCAATCTGTCTCAAATGAGGACATTGTTATTGAAGATTATTGTGTTGATCCTATCAGGAAAGATAGAAACTCCCACGGTGGTGGAGTTATTGTATATTATAAACCCCATTTGTTGGTTACTAGAAGAGAGGACATTGAGGTTCCTGTTTCTAATGATGAAGTTATTTGGGTCCAGATAAAGTTCTCCCACCAACTTCTTCTTATAGCCTTAATCTATAGACCAGAAACTAGTACTGTAGATTTCTGGAGTAGACTCGACTACTCAGTTTCTTTGGCTCTCGATTGTACTTCTAATGTTATACTGCTTGGTGATCTTAACATCGACTTTCTTAAGGCACCTCCACGTTATGTGGCTGATATGTTTCGTGTATATAATCTCACCAATGTTATAACGGAACCTACAAGAATAACTTCACATTCAAGTACTCTACTAGATCCTATCATCGTTAGTGACACCTCTTTCGTTCTTGATTCTGGTGTTCTAACCATCGACAAGTCTATCAGTGACCATTGTATAACTTTCGCCACTCTTATGTTTTCTACACATTACAAATCTTGTTTCAAGCGTCATGTATGGAATTATAAGAATGCAGATTTTGACTTACTGGGTTCTTTACTATCCGATTTTGACTGGCTTAATCATTTAGATGATACTTCTAATGCTGATGAGGCTTGTGAAATGTTTACCTCTGTCTTCATGTCTTTTGTTGATCGATGTGTTCCCAGTAAAGAGGTTTTAATACGTAAAAACGACAAACCTTGGTTCTCTTCTGAACTAAGACGGGAAATAAGAAAGAAAAACCGTCTAAGGCGTGCTGCCTCTAGATGTCCCTCTTCTAATAATGTGACCAAGTTCAAGAGTCAAAGAAATAAAGTAACCAATATGAAGAAGTATGCTAAGCAACAGTATTTCTCTAGTATCGACTCTACCTTGGACCAGGTCAAATCTTCTAATCCTCGAACCTACTGGAAAATCATAAAATCTCTTATTGGCAAATCAAAGACGTCCAACGTTCTTCCTCCGTTACAAAATTCTACAGGCTATGCTTTCAGTGACTCTGATAAATGTAATATGCTCAATGACTATTTCTGTTCGGTTGCTAGTCTAGAGGATGATGATAAGGAACCTCCTGAGTGTGATGTTATTTCTAGAACTGTTCTAGATCGAGTTACTATTAGTTATCAGGATGTATTTGATGTTATATCCAATCTTGAATCAAACAAGGCTGTGGGTGCTGATAAAATTAGTCACAAAATGTTACGCCCAGTTGCAATGGAAATTTCTATACCTCTACAAATCCTTTTTAACAAGTGTTTAGGTCTAAAATGTTATCCATCTGTATGGAAAATTGCTAGAGTTATTCCAATCTATAAAAAAGGTGACAAGTCTCTAGTTTCTAATTATAGACCCATATCTCTACTCAGCTGTGTTGGTAAAATTTTTGAAAGGATCTTATATAAATATATCTATAATCATCTTCTTGATAATGGTGTGATCTATGGTTATCAATCAGGATTTCTTGCGGGACGGTCTACAGTTCATCAGTTGGTCGAAATGTTTCATGAAATCTGCTCTGGGTTAGATAATAAAGAATCCTCATGTATGGTATTTTTAGATGTTGCTAAGGCTTTTGATAGGGTCTGGATTAAAGGTCTTCTTAAAAAGTTAAGTAAATTTGGAATACAAGGAGACCTCCTTGATCTAATGACCGACTATCTTAGCAACCGGAAACAGGTTGTCTTGTTAGGTGATACAGTCTCTAATATTGGCAATCTATCCGCAGGTGTACCCCAAGGATCAGTACTCGGTCCACTTCTGTTCCTCGTATTCATTAATGACATTCATGAGCAACTTCTTGGTATGGCTAGATTATTTGCTGATGATACTTCTCTTGGCTATAGGTTTACCAATGTATCTGAGTTACATCTTGCTGTAAATTCTGACTTATCTAAAATTACAGAATGGGCGAAAAAATGGTTAGTCCAGTTTAATGCCGATAAAACCGAAGTTGTTGTGTTTACCAATATGTTTAATAACTCTGAATGTAATTTTAAATTTGGCGAAACTGCTGTCCGTCAGGTAGGCGAACACAAACATCTCGGTGTCATTTTCAGTTTTAATTGTAAGTGGACTTTTTATGTTGATGATGTTATTAGTAAGGTTTCAAAACAATTAGCCGTATTACGGACACTCAAATACACTTTAGGTAGGGAGTCTCTTTCAAAGTTATATTTAACATTTATAAGGCCGGTATTGGAGTATGCATCAGAAGTTTGGGCAGGTTGTAGTGCCAGTGACACCAATAGATTAGAATCGATGCAACTCGAAGCAGCCAGAATTGTCACAGGACTACCTATTTATGCCAGCAAAGATGCTTTGTATTTTGAAACTGGCTGGGAAACACTAGAGTCACGTCGCTTATATAAAAGGTTATGTTTATTGTTTAGTGTCCTCCATGGGTTGGCCCCTGCCTATCTTACTGATTTGCTTCCTCCTCTAGTTGTTGACAACTCAAACTATTTTCTTCGAAATAGTTATAACTTCTCACTACCTCGGTGCAGACTGTCATCATTTCAAAACTCATTCTTTCCTGCAACATGCAGGTCTTGGAATTTACTTAATCGTGATGCCAAATCTGCAACAAATTTGTATACTTTCAAATGTTTGGTTAAGTGTCCCTTAGAAAAAGCACCTAACTACTTTGGCACTGGTGACAGGAAAACAAACATAATCTTCACGAGACTTCGTCATAACTGTAGTTCTCTAAATGCCCATCTTTATAGAGTTAATCTAGTGAGCAATCCCAGTTGTAGTTGTGGGCATCACTTTGAGGATTCTTATCACTATTTCTTCCAGTGTTCTCTATATGTTGTTCCTCGTCAAGTTCTCTTTGACTCTGTAGTTCAAAATCATGGTCAGTTAACTGTTACAGTTTTACTCTATGGTGACGCTGAACTGTCCTATGCCAACAACTGTAAAATATTTCTGGCTGTTATAAATTACATCAAACATACTAAACGCTTCCCTTAAATACCAAACTTTACATCATTCCTGCGGCAAATGTTATTTCTCCCGTTCCCCTTTACAATTCTTACTACCCTCTCCCCTCTCCCTTCTCGTATGCACCTTTGTTATTACTTTTTCTTTACACTTCACTTTTGCATTATTATTATTATTATTATTATTATTATTATCATCATCATCATCATCATCATCATTATTATTATTATTATTATTATTATTATTATTTTTATTATTATTATGTAAATATGTTCGTGTCAGTCGCTATTATTGTATTTAAATTTCGCATGCTGTATATTGTATTTAAACATAATTGTAATTGGGAGAGGAAAATTATGAGTTGTACAACTCGTTTCCAATCCTATTGTAAAAATTTTGCAATAAAATATGTTTAAACTAAAACTAACTATTTATTGAGCTCTAACATTCCATATTACATTTCAATTGTACTTTTATAGGCAGTACACAACACCTCAGTGACTAATGAGTTTAACAAATCTAGAGATCCATAACAAAAGAAATATATAAATCATTGAAGTTTGAGATTTTATTATTATGGTTCTGTAACAGCAATTATTTATTGTAGGAAAAATTAAGCATGCGCGTTGAATTGTTCACATTTGTTCAACATGGGTGTACTTTCTTTTAGTCATTTTTAGGTTAAAAAAAGAAAAAAAAAAACTAAGGAAATCTCAGATTCGCCGTATTGTTAAAATGTAAAACGGTCATGTTCTGAATTTATATGAAAGTTAAGGTGAGAAAAAAATCTAACATTGACATCCATTTTATTTTTAAAATAGGGTTGGGAAATCCGACATTTTTTGTGTGGTATGTTTTAAAAACACTCTTCCTAAGAATAAATAAAAAAAATCATAACAGTGTTAAATGCCTAAAGACTTATTGTTTATAGCTAAAAAATTGCTAATGCGATTGATTAATTTACTAACCTGTTTTAATTTCTTAGACATTTTAACGAATTTTTTAATTTTGAATTCAGTACACAAGATATTAATAATAATTCTAGTTTTTGTAACCTTGAAACAAAGTCAAGGTCATCAATATCAAATTATTAATCAACTGTTTGATTATTAAGTATTCACTTAACCACGCCTACTAACCATAATTTGCGACATAAATGTTTTAACAAAGGTTATAAGACGCTAAAACGAAAAACCATCTTTGTATTATCTGGGTTAATTAAATAATATTGCTGAAGAAATTCTAAAACGTAAACAATCAAGGAGTTGTATCGGATGCAATTTTGATTTTCTATTTTGTAGGAGAATTGGTGACGTCAACAAGAGAAGTAGATCACATAGATAGCACGCAAAGCAAGAATGATACCTTTTTATATTGAATGTTGTTTCCTGCAACATTTGACATTTATGTTAATGATAGGTTTTGAATTAATTTAGTTAACCGTAATCTGAGCACTGAGCACGTGTATGACATATAAACTGATTTACATTTCAGTTTTCCTGTACTGAAAAATAAACATATATACTTATACTAAATATATATATATATATATATATATATATATATATATATATATATATATATATATATATATATATATATATATACTTTTACCTACTTTATGTTTAATGTGATAAAGTATGAAACAAGGAATTTACGCCATTAAGCGAAAAAATACACGAATACACGGCATACGTAACAGAAACAACTGACAACACATTACGTTGTATTTAACATTTTAATATAACGACAACTGTCCGTTAAACACTTAATGCTAGTCACGCCTAACAACACACATTGCTCGCTCCATAAGTGGGAGGTGGTGGGTTTGATCACCGACCAGGTCAGACCCAAGACTTAAAAGTTGGTAGTGACTGTTCTTTCACCAAGCACTCGGTATTACGAAATGAAAGTCAGGTTTTTTCGGATGTGAACTTAAAATAACGAGGTCCCATGTCACGGTAGGTGTGATACGATAACATGTGTTGTCGTCAATAGTTGGTGTTGAGTTCATCTGTTGTTGCTTTTCTCAAATGTAGTTGTTGAAAAGGTAAATAATAGTCATAAAAAGTATTGTAATATAATGTTGTTTGGAGGGTCAATCGTTCAGATTTTTCAGTTGTTATATTAACAACTACTTTCGGAGGCTTTAAAATTTGAATAAGATATTGTTAATTTTGGCTTATATGAATTAGTTCACTACTTACTGTCACACAGCTTTAAAGTTTGTACTTAGTATTGTCCTAATATCCTGTTCACTATGTATCAACGGTGTTTAGTGAATTAATTTGTATATCTGTGTATGAATAAAGTTTTGGTATGACTACTTTTTGTTCAGACTACTGATTTTCAAGAAATATCAAATTAACCTTCACTATTTAAAACGATTTCTTTTTGTTACCAAACTTTACTTTCGCACATATTTGATGTCTGATTTGATTTTAATTGCATGGTCTTCTAAAGATATACAAAGCGAATATTGAGATTCCTTAATGCCAGTAATTTTCCAGTTTATAAAATTGTTCTACATATAACACATATTAGGCAGTTGGATTCATTTCTTTCTTCTTAAATTTAGACGGCATTAAAACTATCTCTATGATATTGCATTTAGTTGTTCTCATGTTAGTTTATTTATAATTACTTTTATTATCATGTTATCTAAAACGCAATTATTGGGGGGGGGGGGAAATTTAAATCCGAAACAGCATGGGTATTTATACATGTAGCCTGTATAAAATAATTTTTGTTAACTTAATTGCGATAGACTTTCACAGCATAATCTTTTACCAATAATATCATATAAAATTTTCTACTGCAAGACAAAACCCGAATTGAGCAGAATGGGTTTATAAACCACCAATGAAGACAAGATATAATATGATGACAAAACACTTCCTTGTCTAACTCCCTTTCTATAATCTTAACCCTTTAGATCTTCTGTCATTTATAATGGCTGCAATGTGCTGCTATGAAATAACTGAAACCATAGCTTGCTAAGTTTACTCTGCATAGATAACTTATTACACTGCTATAACCTTACACTGTGTCACCCATTTGATTTATCTTGAGATATTTTTTGGTAGGTTAAACATGGCAATCGGAAAGTTCTTAACCGAGTGTAAACCCTTGTTAATGACAACTATAAAAGCACGTGATAATTAACAATCTTTAATTCGGTACATGACAAACTTTCAATACTGGTAGCAACATTTTAGGTCGATAGCGATCAGTGGTTATTTTTTCAGTATTGTCTTCGAACCCTGCATCATTACTCTTGTTTAAATCAAATATAAATGACATCAATCTGTTATAAAAACATTCACTTTTTTATGGTGATGATATACTTTAACATGAAGTAACGGCAATAGTTTCCAAATCAAACGAAGTAATGTTACCGATGAGTTGAGCTGTATTTGACCTTATCAAATCAAATATTTATCTCTAAATCATTAGCATCCAACGTCAGAAAAACTGTAGCAATTATGAAAGTACACAATCTCTCTTTTTTATTCTCTGCATACTAATTAGTTTGGTACATGCATTTTATTTTTGTTTTTGACTTTGAATAACAAAATTATAATGTGCGTAATAGATAAATAAAAACGGTCTAATGTGTATTTTACATTACTTTTGTTAATCTGAGATTTTCATAAGAAATATATTATTAATCAGTTAAAAATTATCTTAGGACACCTGTTGACGTCAAAACTTGATCTACAATATAAATTACACCAGTTTTTTCTCTATATCAAAGCAAATACAAAGATGTTTGTTCAAAGATAATTCCAAATGTCAAAATAACAAATTACAATTTATATCTTATTAATTACACATAATTACACATTGATTTGAGTAATTTTGATGCAATTGATATCAGCTATAAGATCTTGTTTCAGGGCACAGTAATGTAAGACGTAGAATCATGATATATATATGTGCTTAATATTGATTTTATTGTTCCTTTGAAGTTGAATGTTTTTCAAAGCATTTTTGTACCAATGGTTTTATGGTAGACTTGGCTTTAGATTCATCCAAATTCTGTTCAGAATAACAAGTTTTCTGCGGTTCCGAACTTCTTGAAGCAACACAGAGAGAGAGAGAGAGAGAGAGAGAGAGAGAGAGAGAGAGAGAGAGAGAGAGAGGATTTAATATTGTTTGTCGTCGCAATATTTCAGGTATTTGCGAGGACAGTGAGTTTACATATATGAATTATTCTTAGAACGTGCTTTCTGAATTATTGAAGTTCTGCCTTGTAGTAGTACGCACTCACGACTTCTATTTGTTGAGGTGCTAGTTCACTAATTTAGTACAACGCAGACAAGCATATCACTTCCCCAATCACTCTATCTTGGTACCGAGTAAATAAGTCGATACTATGCCCTTTTAATGCCGAGCTCAAGACGAGAATGCAGTATGTCAAATGTTTTTTTAGTCTTGTGTAAGAACCAGCCGCAGTTCTAATCCATGATATTCAGTTGAGGCAACCAAGGCGGCGAGAGAGAGAGAGAGAGAAGAGAGAGAGAGAGAGAGAGAGAGAGAGAGAGAGAGAGAGAGAGAGAGAGAGAGAGAGAGAGAGAGAGAGAGAGAGAACTGATAATAAGGATAACAAACAGCAAAAGAAGCAAACGGTTTATAGGTTCGTTACTTCTAAAATATATGTAGTAACTTAATTTGGTTTTAATGTTTAGCAAAATTTCATCTCGATATTCTATTTTTGCTAACATGTGAACGTCGCTTAAAAATTGTAATTTAGAAACGGAATTGTTTTTTACATTCATGCAAAATATAGCACCAAGAAATTGATGTTTTTTTCCTGGTAAAGTTTTGTGTACAT
Organism: Tegillarca granosa; assembly: GCA_029721355.1. Classification (NCBI taxonomy): domain Eukaryota; kingdom Metazoa; phylum Mollusca; class Bivalvia; order Arcoida; family Arcidae; genus Tegillarca; species Tegillarca granosa. Next base: position 13,190,618 of record CM056595.1, read on the forward strand.
TTACGTTAAATGAAGCTCCAAGTCTTGGAACACATTTATTGATATATTTTCATATTTGTTCAATTGAGCTGATTCCTAATTACGTTTAGTCACAGTTTGAAGTGTAAAAGCACTGGAATATTTAGTTTATTTATCACAACATAAAATTTATTCTTGTTGTAGTAATGGGATGGTCAAGACCGTATCTAATATTTATATCCGTCACGTGATCAGTGTCCAAACAGGCCAAACAAGGATATCATTAATAGGTTTAAAACGTACAGATAACCCTATCTTTGTGATGCAGTGTATTAAGGACTTTCCAACTTGATATACGGAAAAGCAATTTTTAGCATTCCATTTTAGATAAGTGAAATATTTCTATTAGGGCGTCTAACACTTTATAAAAGCCTTTCAAATTTTGCACCGTAATGCAATTTTTCAAGTCCTCTGGAAATAAATCAATGTCTCAGATAGGAAAAAACACTTAACCATTATCTGGTATTCGTTCAATAGCTAATATAGTTTTATAACTACCAATGTATTTTGTAATGCAGATAAGACTTTAATTTGCGTTTACTAATTTTATAGGATTAGAAACTAGTCCTCTAAAAGTGTTAAAATTATAGGAACTAGGTTGTAAATGTACATGGACTAACAAAGCGCAAGCGAATCTTTTAAATGTAAACTCAATTGTTCCGTAAAGTTAATTAGCATTAAAGATGACATTCTAGTTATCCGATTTAGGATTGGTCCTATCCAAAACTTGTATTGTTTTTTTTTTTTATACCTTTGTTATAAATGATCATTTTATACTTTTTCTGTACATTTAGACTCTACGGATCCCGCGAAAAGGCATTGTAATAAATAGTTTTTTGCGTTCACACACAACGAACGAAATGCTATTGCATGGGAACGCAAAGCTATTACGTGGGAACGAATATATCGTTGCGTGTGAACGCATACAACTTTTTATTTCAATATCCCTTCGTGGCCTCCGTAAGACTTTAAAATGATTGGATTGGACTGATGTTGTTTAACGTCACAGGCCAGATTTTTAACATACCGAAGCGGTCAGTTTTGGGATGTTGCATAAAACCGGAGATTCCGGAGAAAATCATCGATCATCAGCAAAAGAACTCACAAACATTCCCATACTATGTTTAGTCGATTGGGATTCTAACATAGAAAGTAAGAGGCGTTGTTCTTTTGATCCCTCAATTAAGAAGACCCCTGCTTTGAAAATGGGGATAATGTCAACGAAACTTTTGCATTTTATTGTCAGCGAATTTGATTATATTTTCTCATAATGAAAATCTACATAGTCATAGTATTTAATCGAGATTAAATCGGAACATTTGCTGTGGTTGTGAAATCTAGAATTTACTTTAAAATAAATTCTGTGTTCGTAATTTGAAATAAAAAATCTACGGATGAGAATTTGGCAGAACGTGGGATAAAATTGATAAGTATTTAACGGAATGTTGCTATCATAAATGGGAGTTGACCCTATGACAACGCATTTCTTTTCAGTTTTATAAGGAAGATTAATCATAAAATGTTTTCAACATTATTGACTTTAATTAAGATATCGGTCAAATCAGGATAATAATCTCACACCCTATATATATATATATATATATATATATGATTCTAATTTAACTCCACATATGACAATAAAATGTTTTGTTATGACTGTCAACAATTCTCTAAGTAGATAATGAATAGATATAAACAGTTACCATTATCGTTCTCATAAAACTTATCTTAAATAAACGGGTATGATAATAAAATACGGAAATTATTTGTAAAGTAAAACTGTATAGAATGTATAAATAAGCGTATTGTTTTATTGACCATGATCTGTTGAAGTAGGAATAAAGACTTTCTATTGGCTAAATTATTCACTGACGACATCGGAATTATTTAATAAAAAAAATACAGTTTTAAATAAAGAAACTTGAAAAAAAAACATCGTGACTTTTTTTAGTGTAGAAAATTGATATAATTTACAAGATTATTATGACATCAACTTGGATAAAGGTCAAAGTTTGGTGTATCAAGACGAGTTCCATTGATTGATCTTTAAATAAGTTGTCTAAAAATTTTTTTTTTTCATTTTACAATACTGACTGTAATATTTCATTTACAAGAAAGAATCTTTAGGTCATGTATGATAAATGGATATTCCGTGGTCAGCAGTTTATTGTTGTAAAAAACATAATTATATTTTCTCGTAATACATACATACATACATAGATATATATATATATATATATATATATATATATATATATATATATATATATATATATATATATATACTGTTAGATCCTACTTACTTGATTTGATGGTTGGTTGGTGATATTCGCTTCGACGGTTACTGATCATAAAACACTGTGAATGATGAAGTAAATCATTAAAGGATGGATGTAGAAAATCGTGTATAGATGTATAGATTTCAAATACATTTGATTATCTTATATAGTTATAGTCAATTGGATTTCTTTGCGGTCGGTGTATTTTGTTTTTTTTCTCTCCTTTTTTTGCAATGCTTGGTATTGTCTAGCTGTCCGCGATAGATCGAAGATTTTAATTGACCAACTGATGCACAACAGCTGTAATAATCAAATCTAGTTTTATGTTTTTTCTACATATAAATATACATATTAAATAAAAACGGAGTAATATGGTTTCACGCTAAAGTTAAAATTTGTTATGATGAGGTAGAGAAACCTGGAGTACACAAAAACAACGACTGACTTCTCCACATGTATTTAGTCAGCGAATAGAATATTATATTAACAAAAAGTGTTCATTGTATTTCATAAAAAGATAAAATATAGTACAATTATTTAAAGTTTGAATGTTATAAAGTATGTTATATGTGTAATGTACTGGTTTTGAATTTCTATTAAAATAATATTCAAAGTTAGCACAGTGACATGTTTTTGAATGCATTATTTTAATAGAAATTTAAAATAGAAATTCAAAATCAGCACATGACATATGATTGAAATAAATGTCCACATTTGAATTTCAAAAAAAAATTAGATAAATAAATAAAAAAAAAAATAAATAAAAATAAATAAATAAATAAATAAAATAAAAAAATAATAACAACAAAAAAAAAAAAAAAAAAAAAATTAAAGTATAAAAGTATATATAGTTTAAGACATAGGAATTGGTTCTTTCTTTGAGTAACTATACAAATGACGTAGTAACGAAAGTCAAAGACAGAGAAAAAAGAAGTAAAACATATTTTGTTTTCTTGCACTCTAAACGATCTGTAAATAGAATCTAAATGAAAACTTTAATTAACGCTTCAATTAGTTAGAGATGATTTAAGATTGAAAAAACATTACGATTAATTCACACATGGAAGATGTATTTATTCTGCCGTCAAAATTTCAGTCTGAATCTGAGTTGTTCATCAAGACATTTTCAATTTTTCTGTCGCTCGTTATCTCATTCTTGAATCGGAAGTTCTGGAATCAGTAGTCCTAATATGTTTTCATCGTTACACATTTCACTTTTATCCGCCTCATTCCTATGGCCGCTCTAGTAATTTTCAATGAAAAGATTTTAAGTATCATATATTCATATTTCATTTATCGATAATGACAATATGAGTTTAAATAATCAAGAAGCATTACGATAAAGCCGAGGAGAAACAGTCACTCATCCTTTTTAAATACCAACAGGCTTTCAGCATGTTAAGATATCAGACTACATAAAAAATTCAGTTTTCTCTGTTTTAAGTTTTCACTTAATGGTCCTAAACAACGAAAATATTTAAAAAACAAACCATTATAAACGTATGTTTTAACAAGAAAACAAATGTATGATGTAACTTAAGGAACCGTGTTCTCTTTTTGGTCTATTTGTTCTCAACGATATTAAGTTTGCTAGTCTATGTACGAGTATGTCCATGTTAACACAACGAAACTTTCGCCCTTCCTCACATGTACTCTGAATTGGAGGACTTTTCACTAGCTGCACATTTAGATGACTGATAAACTTTTGTTTTTAAATCACAACATTTAGTATATTGACTTTGAAAGTAGAGTAGCCTATGTTCTTAGAAACCGGTCTCAGTTCCACAATAATTTTTAACGATTTTCTCGATATGGCTACTTTTGCAAATGTTGTTAATGGTTTGGTACTGCAGGTTACATTTCTAACAGAACGTAAAACAGATGTCACAAGTGCTAAGGAGTTATCCTTTAAAAAAAAAAAAAAAAAAAAAAAAAAAAAAAAAATAAATAACAAGATGAAACTGGAGAATGGTGTTACTACGGTGGCTGATTCACACTGACATATCTGTGTACAACTTTCGTTCAAATTCATTGGAAAACAGTTAAAAAAAAAAGAAAAAAAAAAAAAAAACTAACAAATCCTTGCAACTATGTTTGTTTGCCGAAAAAATCAATACAATAATGTTTAACTTCCTGGTATTAATATCTCAGTCAGTGTTCCTGTTGGTTGACAGCACAAAATTAAAGCAAGGAAAATAAAATCTTACTCGTAATTTTTTATCGTATAACTCAGCATCATGCGGATGTGAATGAACAAGGGGGTCGTCAAATAAGAGTTATAATTAGAAAATCAACTTTAATCGGATGATGTTTGACAAATGTTAAAAGAGAAAAGTCAGTGCATTTGCAAATATTATAATCTAGGGACCGGTTGCTGGGCTTTCACAAACAGATGATCAGAGTTTACTTAATTCGAGACGACGTTGTACAAATTGATTTATTACGTGCATGATAAGTTCAAATAAAATAATCAGGCTACATTTTCACAATCATTCTTTAAATTAGATTTTCCTTAACTTAGATTTAGCAAATTTTGGCCATCTGTTTTTTTTTAAAAAATAAACATTTGTTGTAAAGCTAAATACAGATGTTACAAACTTGCAATGATCTTTAAAAAATGACACTTTACATTCCTCATTATATCATTGATTAACAAATAATTGATGAGATTTCAAAATTTGCCAGATTTAAGTTAGGAAGATCTTGTTAAGGAAGGATTGTGAAATTTGAGCCATATCGTTATTGAATGTGCTGCTTTGTGGGGATTGTAGGTTTCTGAGAATCATCGGTAATTTAAGCTAACGTATTAAAGTTCACCGGCACCGCTCCATTTATGAAAGGCTTTGTTATGTCTGCATATCAGCAAACATCTTGTTGTTACTCGAGACAGATTTTTTCAGAAACATCTCCTCCTAAGTTTCTTATCCGATCAAGTTGAAATTTTGTCAGCTGGTAGGAATTGACCATGGGGAGGTGGATTCCTCACCGTTTATGGAATTCGGAAGGACTTCAAATCCGGTTAAAACAACGGAATTCCAGAGAGTTCTTTCTAGAGAATTCTTCCTTCCTTTCTTGGAATTTCCACCGCTATTTGGAGCACCACTTTAGAGAGCTGATACGCAGACATATACTTGCTAAGAAGTATACATTCTAGTTCGTAGATTTTTATTTCTGAAAGACACATGTAAACATAAACACAAATAAAAATTTAAAAAACCATATCTTCCATAGTCTGACTTTAAAAGCCTGAGGTGAAGTTTGGCAATAAGATGGATTTTAGAACCGACTGATTACATTATATTCTATGTTTTAGAAGTAACAAACAGGTTGTAACAAGACTGGGTTTTTACATCGCAAAAGATTAACTGATTTGTTCTTTTGCTTCTTTCAAAACCTAATAATTTCACCTATCACTTAACCCGAAAATCTTTAAAAGGACATCCTAAGAGTCAAATATTTATATTCTATTTTACAACAAGGTATAGTTTAATATACATGTATTTATATATACGAATCAGCATAATACCAAATATACGATAAAATAAGAAAAAATTAAAAATATCAAATAATAATAATAATAATAAACCAACATTGCAAGCCGAATGTGGGTTATTTGTACTTGTAGTTTAATTTATGTAGAGATTGTACTTTTGTTTCCAATCATTAATCCAAAAATGTTTTTGTGAAATTATTATATTTTACACAATAGGTACCTATATATCAACAATTCTATCCTTTAACGATTTAGGAAAGTAGTGCAATAAACAGAATTGTGGCATATTGATAATGTACTGGTAAGACTATAAGTTCTTATGAACTTAGCTTCTATTTGCTGCCACGCTTCCTAATTGATTTTACAACGCTTCGACATTACCTAAGGACATTACATCAGGTGTGATTATTTGATTAGTTTCTAGTGTTATTAACGTATTACCGGACTATAATCAAACATTGTCAAGTGTTTTTTCTCTTTTATCAAGGTCGACACTTATATATCTGTCTATGCAGGAATGTGATGTTTCAGAACATTTTTCTGAACGTTCAACACTTCTCTTTACTTGCCCTCGAAAAACGACAAAAGGAAACAATAAGAATTCTGTGGTGCAAATACCTACTATTTGTAATGTCAGATAAGGTACCTTAGACTCTAATCTTTTATATTTGCCGAATTACATGACCTTTAAGGAATGGAATAAACCTCCTTGCCTTTTAGCACCACAAGAATTGATAAATTTTATTAGCCCTGAATTTTCAGTGACATATAAATTACAGGCTTTTTTACTCTTATTTAACTTTAAGAAAAAGAGGTATTCCGGCATATGCATGCTGTATCTAGTGACGTCATAAAACACTCGTTTATTCATAGACTGTCCAAAGATTGTTCTAATTTTGCAGGGTCTTTTTCGGGGAAAAACTTAAAAACTTATGCCCCATGTCAAAAATTGGCAAGGTACGCTTAAATAGACGCTTTTAATAGAAAAAAAAATCTATTTACACAGTTTACGTGATTGTAAATCAAAGATATGGAGAATCAACCGCTTAGATTTGCAGTAACTTCATCGTTACCAAAAGCAAGTAAACTAATTTTGTAAGCAAAATTGTTTAAAAATGAGACCAATGTCAAAAGTAGACGCGTTTTGAAATATTTGAATCCGTGCTTAAGATTGATCAAGGAATGCCATGCAGAATTATTTTTTATTACCAAGAACTAAATCAACATAAGCGACAGACAATATTAAAAATGTTGGTGAATGACCACATTCCGGATATAATTTCTATTTTCTAAAATAGAATTGACCACCGAGATTTGAAATCCTGATTTAAAATACCATTGCAAACGATTTAAATCATAAATATTATTTGTTGTTTTTTTCCCCGCAACTTATTGGTTACGGATTTTACTTCCGTGTTCTAGGTCAAAGATGAAAGTATTCCTTGAAGATACAAATAAACCGATATAGAGTAATTGTTTTCCGTTATTGCACTGAACAATTAGTTCGTTAGAACCATTTTTATTATAAGAAATCTTTATTGGATTTTCCCGTACAACTATGAGCAGTGATTGATTTTTGTCGACACTTCAAAATACATAAATTCTGCAAATTACTGGTATTTTTTAATTTAAATTGATCTGCTACAATTTGTCCAATGCGTTAGATCACCCTATATCATCTTCATGACGTAAAATGCGGAAAAAAGTGCTTAGAAATAAAAATAACACAAATCAATTAAGTATTGTTATATATATATATATATATATATATATATATATATATATATATATATATATATATATATATATATATATATATATAATACAAATACCAGTTAAATTTTGATGTGCCAGATGTTCACATTTCGGAAATTCATTCCTCATCAGTGACACTAAGACCAAAAAGTTGGATACAAACAGTTGGAAATAATGAATCTAAAGTTCCAAAATTATATAAATCCAAATCCAGCTAAGGAATGCTGTGCATGAGTGAACAAGCCTTAGTTTTAAATTAATTTCAAATTTTAGACGACTGAAAATTTTGCTAAATGGTACATTTTCTGACAGCACAAAGTACTGCCTACTGAGTTATATATATATATATATATATATATATATATATATATATATATATATATATATATATATATATATTTACTCATGCAGAATAAGAATATTTGTTTTACAGAAATTAACAAAATTATTAAATCGTTTTATATATGACTTCATGTTGCACAAGACAAACATATTCCAGATTATTTTATTTTATTTTTAAAGATAAAAAAGAAAATTCATCTTAACATATACTTTATAAATCGGAACTTTTTTATTCTTCCTTATATTCTGTGATAATATAGAATAAAGTAACGTATTCTCTATTCTTTTACAATAAAATTAAAACTTTCAATCAAGGACAAGTTACAGACTGTTAAACGTGATTAAATACAGTACAAGTAAGTAGAAAACTTTTAGAATAATGTTGTTGAATAACAGAATAAACATTCAATCTGAGACCTTGAGAAAACGAATAATTATTTTATCAGCGGCTTTAACTGAGTAATTTTTTGGCTTCATCGGTCATTACTGAGTACATCCTTTTTAGTTTCAAATTTTTTTCTCTTTTGTAAGGCTTTGAAAACAAAATACAAATGGCAAAACATTTCTCACAAAAGCCATAAAATGGATTAATTGAACGAAAAAAATCCGTTTTTCCAGGTCAATGTCTTAGTTTATACACGTGGATGTCATTTTTGTCTATAAAATTGATCTTACATTTGTAGATAAAACAAATTGATTTTATGGTAAAAAGACAATTAACAGTGACACAAAATTGCAGTGTCTGCTTTAAATCTTGAATAAAAAAGAAATACTTCAAATTGTTTGCAGAATTTGATAATTATGTCAATATTGCTTGTAACCAATCAAATGATCAAATGTAACAAAAAAGCTCGCAAGTAACAAATATTTAAACCTATTGTAACTGTTTGTTAGACAGTAGACAATTTATAACACAAGTACCTGTTAAATTTTGATGTGCCAGATGTGCATATTTAGGAAAATCATTCCTTATCAGTGACACTTCGGACCGAAAAGTGATAGATAAATAGCATAAGCCAAATAGTTCAAAATTGTTGAACCTAAGGTTCTAAAACTCTATTATGAATCATTGCAATCTATTTTTCGTTTATAAGATGCAATAAACTAAAGATGGAAGCAAACCGATTTAAAAAGTATGAATGTTTCAGTATGAAAAATAAATGCGTTTTTAATTCGTTTTTTAAATTTATCAAGACATGCAAATTGTTAACGTTATTGTATTTAAGTATACCTTTAATGGTATAACTTCACATGATTCAATCATAAGCGGCAGACTAGATTCCGGACATAGCTTCTCTTAATTTAAAAACCGGGATTTGCATTCCTTATTAAGAGCATTTGTAGTTCCATTCTACGTATATTTATTTATGAAACAAAATTTAAACTAAAAAGTATTTTTCAATTTGCTTTATCAACAACGCTTGTACGCCATTATTTAAAATTCGGTCCTCTTACTTCGATTGTATAACATAAGATGCCATTCCAAATTCCCATTTGCCGTGTGAAATTCCAATTTCTCGAAGCTTGAGAGCTTCTGTTTTCATATAGACCATACATCACAAAAACCATGCGATTTCGTTTGCGAATACATGTAAAATGCAATTCACAATCCGGAACTACAATATAGTTAAAAAGCACTTTGGTTATCCGCACTATTTTTGGTTTGGGGTAGCGACATGGGGGTTTGGTTTCAAAACTGATGTTGATTTAGATATATAAATGGTATTGTCTCAATTTTTCATTAACATAATGTTTTTATAAGAATATTGAAAATAATAATACTATCATCAACATTAATGTGTTGTTATTTGTGAACTATAATTCGGTCAAAATCACGTTCTCGATGACTTGCGTTTACTGAACTCCGCCTGATGTGCACGTGTGAATAAATGAATTTTTTAATCTCGAAATCAATAAATTATTTTGTTTTAGATATGTAACGAAAATATAACAATTGGACTGTTTGAAAATGATTTTCATTGTCAATATGAATACAAAAGTGTAAACCAATCATTACGCGCTATCGCACATTAATCGGTTTGCTTGTAAAGTTTTTGCATTCATATTTACAATGAAGATCGATTAAAACAGGTCAATTGTTTAGTAAATTCGATGTGGCAACTTCTTATGTCATGTCACAATTATGAAATCATTTAAAAGCATAGCCGCAAATAAAAAAGTTTACATGTATTAGGACTAAGAGTTGATAAAATATGACTTATATGCAATAAATAGTGTTTATTACACTTTTTCGGCAACTAGTAAGATGCATAATTGTTTACTATAGTAAAGTATAACAGTTACAATTACAAAGTATGCAAAATATAATAATTCGAGCCATTTAGATAAAAATGTGTTTAAAATGCAACAGATTTTGATCAAAAAGAAAATAAAAAAATGAAATAAATAAATAAATAAATAAATAAAATAGAAATAAGTATTCAAAAACACATGCGCTATTATAAACGTTAGATTCTACTTTTTTAGTTTTTTAAAATCATGTAAGGAAAAAAATAAAAATTAAAATGAATTCATTAGTAAGAAAACTATTAAGAACTCTCTTATGGTATATAGTAACGCTATTTAAATTAAAATCTAAGAAAAATGTTCTGTCTGAATAAAGAAACTGCTTTTAAATAGACATTTAAGTTTTTTATCGAATAGGTCATTTTTAATGCACGTAAGGTAAATGAATCTCAATGGAAAAAGAAATCTTAAGATGTTTTGTATTGTTAGAACTTTAATAAGAGACAAAGAAAGAATCCAAAATTTAAGTATGAAACTATAGTGCAATAAATAAATAGAATTAGAACAAAAAAGTACCGAGATTATATTTTCGAAATGAATGCAAGTTACGAAAAAATACTTTTTTCGCATTGTTTATTAAATTTTTTCATAAAATATTTAAAATATGGAACTCTTTTTTTAAAAAAAAATTCCCCATAAAGATGGTTGTTTTGGGCTATTCAATACTTTTCAATAATAGAGGTGGCTTCTTAATTATTATCTAAAATCGCGATATACGTTGTTGTTTATTATTATTATTATTTATTTTTCGATGTGCCTTGTAAAGATGTTTTTATCATCAAACCGTCTTTTGTTGATATTCGTGAAAAGCGTTGGCTGTCGTCAATGTGTTTGTTTTAAGCGCAAAATGATTTCCTTTCTGTTTTATAAGGCTTCCAAAAATGACATTAACAGTCTCATGTCAACAGTAATTGGTATAAAAAGAGTGAATGAAACAACAAGCGATAGAAGTTAATGTCAACAACTTTTTTCTAGGTCAATGATCAAATTCTTAAAGGCACTTACAATTAAAAGAGTATCAAAGATTTTCAAATAGTGAAGAAAACTTTTCAAAGTAAAGTTACTTATCACCTGTTAAGCCCGACAAACCCGGTTCTATGGAAAATAACTAAACTCCTAGTTTAGATTTTTTATCTGGTTCAACAAGCAGTTAATTTCGCAAATTATTAGTATTTTAAAAATTTTATCGTGACATTACATTTATCCATCCAGCGTAAGAACACATATAACATCGTCGACAACAAAAGCGAAAAGTCTTGTTTTCAAGACAACCATCTTCTTATCGGTTAGATGGATTTATTTTGGTTGTTGACTAAAAAACTTCAATTGATATGTCAGGTTCTACTGTTTTAGTTTTTTTATATAAAATAATGCAGGGAAAAATTAATAATTAAAATGACGGTATATATTAAAACTACTTAAAGCTCTGAAAAAAGTTCTATCTGGGCAAAGAAACTGTTTTTAGATAGGCATTTAAGTTGTAAATCTAATAGGTCGTTTTTAATGCACGTAAGCTAAATGAATCTCAATGGAAAAAGAAGTCTTAAGATTTTTGTCTTTTTAGTGTATTAAAACAAAACGTCTAATTTTACCAAACTGTCCACCTTTTAATTAGACAACATCACATGTTATCGATCGACACTTTTTGAGTCACATAACAATGCATGCAATGTAGTTTTAGATAATGTCATATATTTTACCATACAGCTTTAATAATCATTTTACAGAAAGTGTAAAATCAAACAAATCAATAGCAATATGCGATAAAAATAAAATAAAATTTCTGTTGAATATTAGATGTAAAACAATTAAACCCAATTTTTAAGTAATTGCTCTTCATCAGATGTTAAAAAGAAGAGTTCTATGTGACAAATGTCGCGAACCTTTCATAGGTTAAGAATTCTTGCTGAGAATACACTTTGATTGTTATGAATGTGTTCATTTGACATCTGCTTTAATTTATAAAGGGTGAAATAAAAAAGTGATAGATTGTGGTCTTAATAGAAAATCCACAGATGTAATTCATAGATGACAAATTGAACTACTTTCTGCACAAAGATAAAGGTCCGTTATTTATGTATATTAATCATTAAGTCTAAAACCTATAGTGATCAGGAGTCAGGTTGTCACCGTGAAGTCTTAAGCTTGTCTTAACAAATTACAGCTCCTCATTTCGTCAGCTTCTAACCTGACTCAAGACAAGTGCTATTAGGTTTGTCAGTTTGTCAGTTTGCTTACTGTAGGTTGTTGGTTTTCTCCGGGCATTTCCGTCATCTCCATTGTTTCTGAACTGACCACAACGATATACGTGAATACATAAAGAGAATTTGAGTGGGACCATTACTCTACTTCTAAGTAATCAGTATGCTTCTATTGTATAGTTGTTTTAATATTAAAAAATTAGTCTTATTCTATTATGAATTTGTCTGTTTGCTTCACAACAAGCATGTTATGTCAATTGTAGTAACTATACAACTTATAATCCAAGTAGCGTCTTGATTTAAACACTTATTAATAATTCTACAGTAACTGAACTGAAACCTATAAATCTATGACAAAATCAATAATCAAATTATATATTATATAATATTTAACATATTTTTCTCTAATTTGTAATGATAAAACTAAACAAACTTAAAAATAAATAAATAAATAAAAATAAAACAAACAACAACAACAGCAACAACAATAATAATAATAATAACAATAATAAAAAAATAATAATGATATATATCATATAATTTCTTTAAAACTTTTATTGATAGCATATACCATGTTTGGTAATCAGGGTTAATTCCTATTTCTTATGCTGAAATTTATAGGAATAAGCCCTTATGGTAAAATGGTTGGACCCTTCTATTTTTATTCAAATCATTTCAATTGACAGATTATAGCAATATAACAACACCGGAAAAATTTGGAATATAATAATTTGCGATTCCAATATGTGTTTTTCTATTTTGACTTGTTTTTTTTTTTTGTTTGGTTGTTTTATCACTGATTCTGTCGGTGTCGTTTTTCATGCTCGTAAGTTGTTGCTAAGTACATGTTTTCAGTAAAAAGACTCTTGTCTGTTGTTTTGAAAAAGTTGTCTCAAGTTAACCTTAAATATTTTAACTCCTCTAAAATGATGTCTGAAACAAGTTTACATTAAATAATAAGTTGAATATCAGATTTAAAAACCAAACAACTAGAAAACAGTTAAAAAGTGTCAAAACAAACCGTAAAACGCTGTAGCTGTATCCAAGTCTTTTAATTTATCTGTAAAGACACGGATAGTTTTAACAGCAACAGAACACCTCTGGTGTATTACTTAAAACCCAAAAAACTAAGGTTACGAGCTTAAGGTTTTACTATCATTTCGTCATTCCTTGACTTAGATTTTTTAACCTGAAAACTGAGAAAATGTTTGGCAACCTAAAAACAAGTAATAAAAAAAAAAATAAAAACTTAAATTATAAGCTTTAAAGGAACGTGATACCTTAAATAACTAAATTACTTGAAAAAGTTATGAAACATGGGCCAGGGAGGTTATATAACATGGTAATTACTCTCCTGATAATTATGTTAAACGTGAATGTCAAATAAAATTAATGCAATATTTTATCTGGATATTTAAATGTCAATTTGATGCTATGCACTCCTCGGGGAAGGGTTCTTTCCACATGATATTTTCTTAAATTGTACTTCGTTGACATCAGCACTATTTAATAAAAATAGGTTTAATCGAAAAATATTGAATACATACGTGTGTAGTTTGTTTACCAATAAAATAATGTTTGTCATTACATAATTTAATCAGTATGTACAATGTCGTTAAGAATACTGATTGAGGACGTGTAATGCCGAGAATCTGCTGACGTAACAAATTGTCAGAAAAATTATCGAACAACTATTATTCATACAAATTTTAGAATGCATTCTAAGACTGAGTTGCATCATCGTTTATTTTTATTTGTTTGCTTACTTTGTTTTATTATTTTATATTTCGTTTAATTTATACACAAGCAGAAATTTTTTAACGCTTAATAATATGTGTCTAAGTATGCGTTGTCATTGACGTTGCATTGCAGTCCTATGAAACATGTATTTTTGCATTGTTACAAGCAACGAATAGTTGAAACAATGCTAAAGTGGCTTTTTACATGGAAATTTAAAACAAATGTAGTTTATTTCTAACCGTTTACTTATTTTAGAAAACTTTTCATTCATTTGATTAATATCGATCAACAAACTAGAAGGAAAGTTAGATGAAAGATTATACTCGGCATCTAAGTTTCGTGAAAACAATGTCGTTTTTTTTTTTAAAAATAAAAATTATTTTATCTGTAAAACATCGTAAAGAAACCATATTTTCATAATAAATTAGCATGCAAAATTAAAAAAAGCATTAAGAGAAACTATATAGTTACAGCAGTTCCTTAGTTATAATTTACACTTGGCAATGACAATTCCATTTGAATTCAACAAGAAAAAAATCGACCAAACAATAAATGAAACACTGATTGTTTAGAAGCGCTGGATATAATACCAAAGCACAAGAAGAACTTATTTGAAAACTGATTATATCAAGTTCAAGTTATACATATAAATGAAAATTTAAAACAAACCAATTCGGAATTTTCATGATATGAACATTATGTTGTGAATTGATGTATTTTTTTAAGTTAAGTTATAAAAAACATAAGCTAAACAGTGGAAAATAATGAATTCAAATTCCATTTTTTAAGAATCCAAATCCAGCTAAGGAATGATTTGCATGTATTATGTGAAATAGATAGGAAACAACATTACATGAAAACAAAAATAAAGAGACATTCGCTGCAATTACATATTGTTGAACGTCTAGACCATTTCTTGTTCCAATATATTATTATAAATATGATGTTTCATTTGGACAAGAAATAGAGAATATTTATAGTCTGATGGTAGAAATATAGTTACTATATAAACAAGGCTATGATAAATGTTTGATGGACCAGTGCCACAGCTTATTATGTAAATCAAATGACCTAACATTTCTATCTTTAATTTTATTTTAGTGGTTCATCCAAATTTTAATACACTAGGCTACCTTAGCCATGGAAGTTAAGTTATATTAATTTCGAAACATTACAAGTTATTAATCTCTTTGACGACTAGCTCAAATCAATTATGTAAATTCAAACCTATTGAAAGTTAACTATTTCCACTATTGTTTACAAATGTATATATTTTAAATGTTAAACAAAAATACCTGTTTAATTTTGTTATGACATATATGTGCAAATTTCAGAAATTAATTCCTCATCAATTACATTAGGAGCCACAAATGATGTGAGATAAAAAAGATAGGTCACATATTAAAAAATTATTGAATCCAAAGTTCCAAAATTAAAATAATCCAAATCCAGCTAAGGAATGCTTCGGATGGGGGAACATACCTTTGTTTTAAATGAACATTTTCTGACAGAACAAGGTATTGCTAACTGAGTTAGGGATACCCTAATTTACTCCAGTATTGTGCCCACTGAGGGGAAGTAAATGTTTAAATAAGAAATCTAAATACTACTGATGACCAACATTATACTATAGAAAGAACAATCGTGATAGTCAATTATTGAAAAACGTCTAGAACGATTTTAATTTGTATGAAAACTAATACCCACATGATATCAGATTTCTGTTAAACGCAATAATGGTAAATGTTGAGTATGGTAAACTAATAAAATAAGCTCTTTATACTTACTGTTACTTATTTTTAATTGTCTTTTAAAGGACAAATGTAAATTTGTATCACGATCTGATCTGCTATAACAATACTCTTATGTAATCAGGTACCCAAATGAGTTTTATTATAACAAAAATAAACGATATATTTTGTACCTCTTGCATATTGTATTACCTCAAAGTAATGTCTGAAGAAAATCTATTCCTGGATTAAGCAAAACAGCGTTTAATGTTTCAGGTTGTTTGACATTTACATATCTGTTAACTTATATGTCTCTAATCTAAAGAACTGGCTAAGAAATGAATTTTACGCTGAAACATATGAGTTAATGAATCCCAATGTTTCAAGGAAAATTTCTTAATTGAAATTGAACATTTATCATTGAGACGTGAGATTTTTTCGTATGTCAGCTTGTCATTATTAATGTTTTTCGATTCACGTTTTCCCCCCTCAGAATAACGGTATATGAGTAAATTTAAGTAAAGCGATTTTTAAAACATCTGTAAGCCAAACGTATTTATTTGTTTTTGATTAGCAACAATGGTTTTTGAAAACATTGATTTCAAAAAAATACTGTGAAATACACGAGGACAAGAAAAAATCTCCAAAAGCAACAATGGTTGAAAATTATTGATTTCAAATGAAATTCTGCAAGAAACACGAGAAAAACTTTCATAAAAAACGCTCCATTTTTCTGGAACTATATTTAAAAGCAACAAGAAAGTTTTATTTTGTTATATCATACAGTAATTGTACATAACACTATACAACGGTCGAATGTAATACAGACGACAAGCAAGCGTTGTTTTCAACGTACAAGATAGGGAAAAAGGGACATGGGCTTGAATATATTACAAAAATACATGTTAGGAGCCACTAATGTTGAGAGATCAAAAAAGATAGGTCACATATTTAAAAACTAATGAATCTAAAGTTCCAAAATTAAAATAATCGAAATCCAGCTAAGGAATGCTTCGGATGGGGAACATACTTTAGTTTTAAATAGGTTTCATAAAACATTTTCTGACAGCACAAAGTATTTCTAACTGAGTTAGGAATACCCTAATTCACTCCAGTAGCGGGGCCCACTGAGGGGAAGTAAATGATTAAATAAGAAATCTAAATACTACTGATGACCAACATTATACTATAGAAAGTACAATCGCGATGGCCAATTTATTGAAAAAACGTCTATAACAATTTTTACTTGTATGAAGAGCAATACCCACATGATATCAGATTTCTGTTAAACGCAATAATGGTAAATTTTGAGTATGGTAAACTAATAAAATAAGCACTTTATACCTACTGTTACTTATCTTAAATTGTCTTGTTAAGTTCAAACGTAAATTTGTATCACGATTTGACCTGCTATAACAATACTTGTATGTAATCAGGTACCTAAATGAGTTTTATTATAACAAAAAATAAACAATATATTTTGTACCTCTTGCATATTGTATTACCTCAAAGTATGTCTGAAGAAAATCTTTTCCTGGATTCAGCAAAACAGCGAAAGAAATGTCATTTTTATGTTTCGGGTTGTTTGACATTTACGGGTCTGTTAACTTATATTTCTCTAATCTAGAAAGAACTGGATAAGAAATGAATTTTACGCTGAAACATATGACTTAATGAATCACGAGGTATCAAGAAAAATTTCTTAATTGAAATTGAACATTTATCATTGAGACGTGAGATTTTTCATATGTCAGCTTGTCATTATTAATGTTGAATTCACGTTTTCTCACCTCAGAATACAACAATGGTTGAAAATTATTGATTTTAAATGAAATTCTGCAAGAAACACGAGAAAAACGTTTATTAAAAACACTCCATTTTTCTGGAACTTTTTTAAAAAGCAACAAGAAAGTTTTATTTTGTTATATCATACAA
This sequence comes from Tegillarca granosa, assembly GCA_029721355.1. Lineage (NCBI taxonomy): Eukaryota > Metazoa > Mollusca > Bivalvia > Arcoida > Arcidae > Tegillarca > Tegillarca granosa. The sequence goes on from CM056595.1 coordinate 13,208,418, forward strand.
TAATGGTACGTAACACTATACAACGTTCAAATGCAATACAGAAGACAAGCAGGCATTGTTTTCAACGTACAAGATAGGAAAAAAGTGACATGGGCTTGAATATATTACAAAAATACCTGTTTTATTTTGATGTGCCATATGTGTACATTTCTGATAAATAAAAAAAATATGATAAAAACGGGATAGCTGTACTATCTTTTCCTCTTAGAATCCATTGCACTTCCTTAATTTTCTTGGAGGTTGTTTTTATCATGGATAATTTATTATTATATTGCCGCGAAAAGATGCAAAATTTCTGATACAGTTTTAAACATAAACTTACTTCCTCTTGAGCAGTTGTAAGACGTATAGAGTTATATAGGCTTACAGAGACGGAAAATAAAAACAGAAGGCCTTGTTATTTTCTTTTAACCGTTGATTAACATTTATCATCATTTCGACTTCCAAACATTGTATTCAAGTTTTATCCCCTTCTTACCTAACACATGATATATAAACACGTGTTACGAGGAAACATTGACTTGAAACGTAATGCAGCCGTAGACAATAAAAGTAATACAAAACAACACAGTATCAAATTAGATAAGACTAATAGAAAAGAAAATAATTATTTCCTTACATGTTATATTTAAGACCATGAAGACTACAAAACTGAATGACTGACACGGATCCGTGTGTACTAAATTTTCATTAAAAAGTGTGAATGAATTTATAAATTAACGTATAATTAGTTTCTTTAAACACTAGCTTAAGTTTATGTTTTAGCCATGAATATACCATTTTAGGAATTTTTCATTGGTTTTTGTTCTTAAAATATTACGAATTGTTTTAATCTTTTTAAAGGGCGTTTGTTTGTTACAAAACGTTTTCTATATTTACGATTAATTTAATTTCTGCTTCACATAATATTGAATAAAAATGTCATGTATTTCTTTTAAATTGCATCATTCATATAAATTCTCGGTATGGCAAATCAAAATACAAACACGGAAAGTGATATGTTTTTGATTTGAGAATGGTAAATGAAATTTGATACTTTTAAAAGGCTTCATAAAATAAGAAATAAACCTTATTGTATAACAATTTTTTTCCTTTTTCACAATAAAAAGTTTGTTTTTAAGATAGAGATTTTGCCTGAACGACTCGTTTTTCATAATATGACGAATCACTGAACGTTTATCGAGAAAAACAAAGTTAAATTTAGTCAATGCTATTTTTGAACTATTACGAATTTGTTGTTACAACCTTACAATTTCATTTCCAAAAGATAATCATGACGCCAAACCTTAGTAGTCCATTTAATTAAACTTGACATTCTGAAGCCCAGTAAAACACGTGTATGACGTGAGCATATTTTTAAGTGAGAAAATGTTTTTGTCGTGAAATCATTATTTTTAGGACTATTTTAGCGAATTATTTTTACACGTGACAAAATGTCACGTTAACTTAGAGTAAGGATTATGTAAAAATATATGCTTGCACGTGTGCGTTTTGTGTTAGCGTTGTAAACACATATTTTGGACTTCACTGAAACGACTAAGTAATTTCTTTTTAAAAATTGTCAAAACCATTAATTTTCCTGGTGAAATTTAGATTTGTTCGCAGTTTTGTCTTTGATTCCGGAACTAGGTCGCGGTAAACTTTGAACACAAAAGTATTAAAATCGTCTTTTTAAAATTGATAATGAGGTTGAAAAATAATATGCGTTTTTTATTGGGGAGGTGGGGGTTAAACAAATTTGATTATTCGAAAAAAAAGTTGTATAAAATTGCATTTTTAAAAAAAGAAGAAAATATTCACATTATATTTTTACTGTAGCATTAGTTAATGAAATTTTGTTGTAAGTTTGAAATTTCTTTCAAAAGACGGTTCAAAACCAGGTCATGAGGACGATCTAACAATATGCATTTTGGTTTCAATTTAGATATGCTCTGCTTATTTTATTTTAACATGATCAAGATGTAACGAATAAAGAAGCTCTATGATTGTCTATAAAAACTTGTTGAACATGAAACACCGTTTTCATTTTTTAAACTAAGAGAATCAAGTAAGTGTTGTTACCTCAAAATACTGGTATCATTTTCATTTGTAGAACCTATAAAATTCATTTTCAAAACAGAGAAATTAAACCAAATTTAAAAGAGCTGTAAAGCCAATGCGCTGAAAAAATTGACTGAAGGTAATTTAATTATTCTATATTTATAAAAAGTTGCTTTACGTCGCAAATATCTTGATGAAAAAGTCTGTGTTACTTCACACGCGTTCAACGCATTACATATTCTTTGAAACTAACGATCTGTAACACATTTTTTAGTTTGACCGATAACATATGTCTTCTTCAATGGCTAAGTAAAACATTTCTTATTTCCGGTATAATCATTTATTTTGTATACTCAGACTGCGTTGTAACAACGTGGTGCTTCTCAGTTTTCAAAAGTTTTTACATTAATTTATTGATTGATTTACTAAATAAAGTTAACTATCCGGGTCGGATAAATTAAATCATTTAAGCAAGAAACCGGGTTAGAAAAGTGGACAAATAGTAAACCCAAATTTTAGTCCGTGGAAGGTGAAATAAATCAAAACCGAAAAACAATTGGCTTTGGTGTTCCCACTGAAAGTAATTAAATTAATTTCATTTGGGCAAGACATTTATTCGTTTCTCCAATAATTTAAAAAAAAACAGAAAAAATCATGTAGATATTTGTATAACTTGAAAAACATGAAAATTATTTTATTAAACTTGCAGTAGAGTATCCAATTTTGTCTGGGGTTTTAATAGTTTACTCAAAGTTTATCGTTGTGTAACGCTTTCACACTCATCCATTTTTGAAAGGCGGTTCTTATTTTTGTTACTATAATTCATTGCATACATTGCTATACATACATTAACATTCGATGTTTCTTTTTGAAGGTTTCTTGTTTCTTAACTTCTTTACTTCCTTTTGGGTGTAACTTTCGCCTCTTGAAAATAATTTAAAAAGCGTTTAACATTCAGGACTAGAAGGTAAAATGAATTGATATGACGAGGCACTTTAAATAGACTTTTATCAACACCTCTGGACATTTGGGTGAGTGCCCATCCAAATTCTGATTTCAATATGTTTTTTTTTCTTATTGTCTTGTCTGTTTTATCTTTAACTTGTATTGTTTCGTGATATTAGTCTTGATACCTGTTGGCAATATGTTTTACATTCTCAAATTTATTTTGCACGTAACTAGTGTAGCTAACTAGACATGAGTTGCTTACCCTTTCGTAGCTCTCGGTCTCACTTCCTTGAATTAAGTACATTTGTTTAACTGAATTAGCCATTTTTCAAAGATTTTTACTTCAATTTTTGGATTGTGATTTGGGCATAGGCTTGGTATGTTTGTAATTTAGGATTGTCATTTGGACATAGGCTGGTATGTTTGTATTTTAGGTTTGTCATTTGGACTGGTATGTTTGTGTTTTATTAATTAAACTATCATATGCTTTAAGAAGGGAAAAGTTCACGAAACCTACTTGAATACGTTTAACTTTAAAGAACATGGAAAGAATATTACGTTTTTTTGCATTCACCAATGTAAACAAGAACACTTAACAATAAAACGGAAAACACAAGTTAACAAAACGCAAAACAGACACGTAGTAAGATCACTGTGAATAAAACCCTTTCCTTAAACGAGTACTTGAGTTAATGATCAGCTTTAGTATAATGACATAACAACATAACCATGCCTTTTATTTTACAACCAACGTTCCATAAAATGCTATTCAAGTATTAAAAATAAACCATTTTTTACTTAACATAAATCCAACGATCTCTACATATATGTATTGTATTAGAAAAGATGTTACTGATAATTTTATTTAAGTTTTTATTTTATACATCAGACGCGATGCAAGTAGAGTGCAAATCGTATACAAGTACTAAAAAAACTAGTTTCCATGTAATCATTGTATACAACAATTTTTGTCTGGTCGCCAAATGGTGATACTTAGGTTTTTCTTTCCGTCGCGTCGTACGAAATAGCAAAGTTTTTTGTGTTAAAGCCCAAAAGTCTGTTAGTAAAGCTGCAAACATTTGTAACAGAGTTTATTGATGCAAAGCTGGATACATTTGCAACAGAGTTTATAGATGCAGTTTTATGATTTTAGAGTAACATTGCTTATTTTTTTAATTTTTGGGTAAAATCTTGCATTTTGATAGCAAAACTCGGAATTTTGAGAAAATGTCCTAATCACTACATTTTCAATAATTCTACTTGAAATTTAAATATATCATCTATCATTTTTTTGATTTGCAAACGAATTTATCTTTTTTCGTCCTTATATATCAAAAACAATCTGGCGTCTGTTTAAAATGTTGGCACGGTATATGTACATAAAAATAGAAAAAAAAGTAATCACATTACATTTAAGTCCATTGTATAGGTTTAAACGATTTTCTCCAACCTGTAGTATATGTTGAAGTTCTATCTTGGTTTCGTTAAGTTTTTAATCATTGCGTTAAATCAGCAATTCTTAGCAATTAAATAAAATACCGAAAATTCAATAATACTAAGGGTCATGAGAGAATGAATTATTAAAACTGCAATTAGTGTTACAGTGCTTTCTCAATAATACATCATGAAACCAACTTTGGTCATTACCTGCAACACAAATCAGTATTTTGTTTCTCTATCTTTATTATTTAAGTCGTACTTTAATTAGTATACTCGCTACATAGAAAATACATAATATCCTTAAATATCGAAGAAGAAGATTTATCCCTTCATTTGATTTTTTTTAAAAAAACATGTTTGGGCGTCTAAACAAAAAATTTAGACTGACTCAGTGTCTTTAAAAGCTAAACATCTCATTTCATGGAATTCTTGTTAAATATCCGACAGTAGAATTAAAATAAAGCACATTTGTAAAAATAACTGATTAAAGTTTTATCAACAAATACAACCCTTAATTAAAAGGCCAGGGACGTAGTTCCAATTTCGTGTTTACGTTACATATGACGGGTAAGCTACACTGGAGGTGCCTGCCCTCCCGCAGCGCCCGGCCTTGCTTCCTTGATAGAAGATTCAGTTGTGTAGCTGAATTGGTAAGTTTTCAAAATTTATACTTTTTTTTGGAGGGGGATTGTTGTTTGGGCATGGGCTGGTATGTTTGTGTTTTTTCATTACAAGTAAAAAAAGTTATAATTAACAGAAAAATTATCTAAAGAAAGAAAAATTAGAGAAGTTACAAAAGAAAACAACGATAAACTTATTTTATTAGCAAAACAACACCTTTGTTTTCCACTTTGTTCAGGTTTACTGAAAAAAATGATAAAAAATAGTAACAGTTTTAAATACCTCTATAGTAATACAACTTAAATACTATTAACGAACAAAAAAAAAAAAAAAAAAAAAAAAAAAAAAGAAGAAAATATTAAGTGAAGTTTAATCATCAATTTTGAAAAGGAGTGTTTGCACTTTGCCTTTTTTGAAACCTTGGTAGTTGAAGTGTTTCTTTTAAAAGGTTTGATTTGTAAATTTATTTTGACATTATACCTAAAATATTAGAAAGGGAAATCTCGTGTAAATGGCGATGATGGCATATAAAATCGACATTCAAAATTAAATGTGACACTAGCATAACATAAAATAAAATCATCATTTTTTAAATCGACCGTTACGGTAGAATGTCAATTTTTGTTGCAGTCACCTGCATCTAAAACAACTTATAACATATATATGAAATTAACAACGGTTATAAAAATCGCACATGTTTTACAACATGTTTTAACTCTTATTTCATTAACACAAATACCTGTTAAATTTTGATGTGCTACATCTGCACATTTTTGAAAATCATTTTTCTCCAGTGACACTAGGGGCCGAAAACATAAGCCAAACAGTTGAAAATTACTGAATCTAAAGTTCATAAACCATATGAATCCAAATCCAGCTAAGGAATAGTTTGCATTAAGGAACAAACCTTAGTTTTAAATAATTTTCAATAATTAAGAAGGCTAAAAAATTTGCTAAATGGTATATTTTCTGACAGCACAAAGCACTGCCTACTGATATTGATATCCTTGGGGAGTTCATTCCACCAGCAGCGGTTTTTATTTTTACGAAATAAAAAAGTTAAGGATCGTAGTTGAATTACTTCTCTCTCTCTCTCTCTCTCTCTCTCTCTCTCTCTCTCTCTCTCTCTCTATATATATATATATGTGTGTGTGTGTGTGTGTGTGTGTGTGTGTGTGTGTGTCTTGGATTTATATGCAAAGTAAATATGAAATTAAATTGTACCGATAGAGTCCAAAACTAAAAATAATTCAAACGACACCTAGGTTTCTAAGTAACGTGTCTTAAATTGTATCTGCACTGCAAATACAGTTTCATTAAAAAGTCAATATCAACGAAATAAAACTAAAAGATATTTCTGTGTAAAACTTTAAATATCATAGGTTCCTTACTATGAACGATTCAAGAGTAACAGGGACATGTTATGATAAAATGCTCCTAGTCACCAATAGAGCGTTGCTTTATACCATTGCATTTTGATTTCTTACAGACTTAATTTGCCAATTGTTAAGTTTTATTGGACAGTTGTAAAATTTTTTAATAGGCAATTTTGTTATAGAATTACTTTTTAGAAATGTTACTTTGTAATACTTACTTAATATACAGTCATTTTATCACTATACCGCTAAACTAATGTTACGAGAAAAAAAAATAAAAGAATTAAACATATGAGTTAAAAATGTGACAAATATTTTAAATTTGCTGCTTAAACGTTAAAAATAAAAGTGGCGATAACTTAAACATCATATTCTCTGTGCGGGTGCCTCAGTAGTCGAGTGTTTAAACGCAATTGCATAACGGATCTCAATGCTTCTAACTGCCTAGGTTTAAATATATCCATCTAGGGCTAACCTTAGTGTTTTTTTTTTTTTTGACATTAACTTGTTTTTCCACTGGTTTAATAAATGTACTCAATATTACATAACATAATATTTTAATTAATGTATAAATTAATAAATTATTTATTAATTTATTAGTTTTTATGTTAATCAAACCTTTAAAGCGTTATATACATTCAGAAAAGACACGTCAATAAAACTGCAGGGTGTAAATAGGGAACAATATTAAAGATTCTAGTTTCCAAGTAACGGTTGCCTACATCAATATTGATATGTGAAACAGCAAAATATAATCATGACAGACTTGTACAAGTAATTGATAAAATCTTCTATCAATAAATACAACAGTCGATAAAAAGACCACGGCTATTTCATATAACGTGTTTATATGTTTAATTGATTTTTAATTTACAGAGAAGGCATCTTTCATTAACCAAAAATAAAGAAGTTACATATGCGAACAACGATTAAATCATTGATATTTGCTAAACAACGCTTGTTTTTGCACGCTTAGCAACTACAGCTAGCTTGTTTCGTTTATGTATACATTGAAATTGTTAAGGTACACAAAATAGATTAAAACAAGGATCGTCAATGAAATACCTCTGTAAATATACAGCTTCAACTTTATCTTCCATAGGAACAATGAGCCATGAAACAAAACGTGACTTTCAATTATTGAAAGGAGTGGTTGTCGTTAGCCAAAATTTCTTCAAGTGCCGATTACAAATATAGAAACTTGATAATCAAAGTGCTTCTTTTAAAAGAAATCCTAAATTTATTTTGTATATCTGAAAATATTTAAAATGGGGAAGCACATGTACTGTACCAGAAAATGAATAAATAGACACTAAAATAACCAAAAAGAATGAAATCAGTATTTGAATATAAATAGAAATATATCGTAATTTTACAAAGAAATAGTCGTTACAAATTGAAAAAAGAAGAGTAATTAATCTTACCTGTAGCAACAAACTTCTAGTCATTACGGAGCTAATCAAACATTCCTATCTTCACAATTAGATGCCATGACAACAATCACTAAAAACAGCTATAAATTAACAACTGCGTTTTAAGAACAATTCTAGTATTTTATATAACCAAGTATTAGTAACTCTATTATTTCAGATTAAACATATTTCGATTCATCCTTAAAGTGGGATATACGTATACAATTAGGCATTAAGTAAACATGAAAAACAATAAATCTAGTGATGGAAAACAAAACAATGTTTTAATTGATACTCAGATATCTAAGTAACATTTGCCTTTAATTTCATAAAAGGCTAAAAGAGCTAAAAGTATTATTTTAAAAAAAAAACCTTAAAGTTATACCAATGAAGTGGAACTCAAAAACATTTTATGTGTATGTGAAGAATACAAAAGCACCCACGCATGACAGGACATGTAGTAATTAAAGCTGCATTAAGTTTACCAAATTTCTGATTTTTTTTGATTTTCTAAAAATATATTTTTTTTAAAAGTAGATATCTTCTAACCACGATCCGTGACATTCATTTTCTAAAATTTCATTTCTTTTAGCTGTAAATAAACGGAATCCTCTGACCGGTTGGTCAGTGTTCTACGATGGTAATTATGAGCTTGGTGCATGCGCACGGATGTACGGAAAAGCCTAGAATCGAAAGTGAAACATGACAGATTGCATTAATTGTCCTTCATTAATGTCCAGATATATTTGAAATGGTGTAATTTTTCCCTTACTAAGTCAAAAATGACAAATTCAACCAAGTTCTGTGTTTAATTTATCGTATTTCAACATTTTGAAAGTTGTGTTTAAATGACCCGGGTTTTGATGACGTAACCATGTTCTAATATTAGATCCCAAATGCTGCATCTCGCTGGGTAAATACTGTAATTTCTGTATTTATTCGAGCTTTTATCGTTGAACCTAATGTAACATTGTTCATTAGGAACATCATTTATTAGATAAGCACCGTTTTATTTTTTTCTTTGGAAAACTTAATGCAGCTTTAAAACTCTTAGTCACCTAGAAACTGTTGCCGACAACAACTGCATCTTTAAACAAAATCACAACAAACTTTGTTAACAATTTATAGTTTAAAAACAGATACAACGGTCAATAATAAAACATGTTTTTTTCCATTATGTGTGTCCATGTATAATTAGTTTATTAACTCATCCAAAAACTTAAACAATCCGAGTTGATTTACTATTTATAGGTTGTCCCTAGTTATTGTTGTCATGGAACCGTCGTAACTAAATATGCATTTGTAGTTCTGGGTGTTTAACCTGCCAACTGTTAATTTGTCAAAGAACAGATTGAAGAACTTTGAATGTGTATTTAAACTCAAAACAAAGTTTTCCTTTTATAATGGAAACATATCGATAAAACAGTTATTGAATAAACAAACGCATTGTCTGTTTTCAATTAATAATAATTTAATAAAAAACCTTTCTAATTAAGGCACGTAGTCGAAGTTTGATGTCAACAGACAATCAAAACAAACAAGTATGCTGATCAATAAAGCAACATTAAACTGCCTTTGCAACGGGTGACAAATAAATAAATAAATAAGTAAATAAACAAATACCTATAAATAAATAAGACAGTGTGAAAAAAATATATACGTTGTATTTGTTAGATACTGATCGGCACTATTTGTGACGTCAAATCGGCTTTTGCAAAATTGGAAACACTGTTTTTAAATTTTATTCAATAACGGCACTTAGTGACATAATGTTTTAGTTACTTCATGACAACATGTGACTTTATTTTAAAAAAAGACAATCCAAAGATAGGCTTCGTAATAGAATTACTACATCAGCTTAAAGTATATACTTGTAACAGTTTCCGATATACAGTCATTTTATCGGCTTACCAGCATGGTACTATAATAGCTTTATTTCAATTTTATAATCATGAATAGAAAATTTAATATATATCTTTACTTGTTGAAGTCAATAGCAAAAAGTACTCTGTTTTTTTAAACTGTCAGGCAAAACTTCTGAAGATCCATTAAGGTTGCTGTTTGTCACGTTCTATGGCCATTTATGATAGAATATAGTTCTCAGTTAGCTTTATTTTCTACTTTATTTTATAATAAATCGGATATTATATTTCCAATCAGGCTTTAACCAAATGATAATGACATTGAGTTTCGATAAGCAGATATGTTCTGATTTGTTTCAAGATTAAGAAGTACATTTGAGTCTATAACACGTGCAATTCATAAGTGTGCATTTCAATATGATATAAATCAACCCTGTTGTCCCAAAAATAAATTCTTATTATTATGTATTATTTAGTATTTGGATTATTTTAGATATATCTCCGGATTTAAGAATGACAATTACTATTTTATCTCATTCACAGTTTTGTAAGCCTTGGTGCCCGATTGATGTTGAGGGCGTATCTAACGAATAACGGATAACAGCGCCTCTTGGCACCTACGTTCAAATCCAATTCGGGTAGATTGTAGTGTAAGAAAATTTGTCGTTTGGCTTGCCGATGAACATGTTTTCTTTGAGCATTACGATTTCACCACAAAAGGAATTTAACTCTAGCATTAAATTGTACTCTACTCTTTATATCAGTTCTGGGCATTACGGCATTTAAAGTTAAGACTAATGTCGGTCTTCGTTGATGCAGTGAAAACACTCCGCTTTTGATACAAGTGCACTATCTTTTCTCGTAAATAGAATATTATACTCAACCTTAAAGCGAAACATTACTTACTGAAAAGCAACTTTGCTTGTTACAATTAATTATGCAAAATTTTCATAGGAATTTTTATTATCTCTAGTTTAGTTCGGTATTTTTTACTCACATAGTCTAGTCGCATCGCATACATGACACATTCCTGTACACTGTAAAAAGTTGGCGCTACTGGAATTGAATATATTAAGAAAATGGATGGATTCTTTTGCGCACACGACTTAATAAGGTCACCAAAAAGTCTCTTCCGGAGATAATATCGCCATTGTGCACATGTAAAACCTACAGAATAATTCTATTGTAATAGTAGATGCACACAGCGAATACCAGACTAACAAAAGTTAAAAATACCAGAATTAATTCTAGTTAATTAGATTTTCTATGAAAGTTTTGCATTTTTCACTGTCACAAACACATTGACTTCCAACAGTAGGTCTAATTGAAAACGTCATCATATCGAAAGGATACATAAAACAAGTGATAATAATATATACTTTTTTGATCGGTCTTGTGGCCGGCATTTAAAATTGTCTTTTAATTGACAAACTTTCCTACACAAGAATCTAAACAACTGGGACTCGAAGCTAAAGGTAATCAGGCGCTGTGAACCCTAACAGCCCCCCCCCCCGAAACCTGGATTTTTTTAACATTACTCATATTAGAAAAGGGTAAAAGGTAGAAACATTTCCGGGATAATTTCATTATACCTTAATGTCCTTTTTTGTTACAGACCATACTCCTCTGTATTAACTGTAGTCTGCATTCTGTCTTTATTCACCATGTCTTGTACATAACAACTATACAAGCACTGTTAGCATACTATGCCTTTTCTATTGTTAATACAACGCAGTAAAAAGCATCCGGATGTTTTTACAGGTATATATAGAGGTTATATTCTGTTATTGACTAATTTGCTAGGCTAGAAGTTGTCTAGCTGCTTGTAATTGAATACATTCAGATGTATTTAACATTAAATGACCGAAAAGATAAAAATTTTCAGTAAAACACATTACATGATTTTTTAAATCTATATCCTGGACATCAAACTGAATACTTTTATCTACTATTCATAATTGATCCTGATCGATCCAGATTGTTCTCTACTAAGTTTATGTGGTTTGTTCTATACAAAAGTATTACATCACATTATAACACATGATTTATGAGGACTGATAAGTTTTACAATTCTGTGATAAATAATCGGCTGTTTGACAAATCTGTATTAATGTAACAATAAAAAAAAATAAAAACCTTATCATATAGATATTAAATGGCATTTCTCTCTTGCTGTTAGTCACGTTCCGTTCTATAGTTTGTTTAGACAAACGTGGTAACTAAATGCGACCCAATTACAATAAGCCTGTTTGTCAACTAAAAAGCCAATCGAATGTGTTTCAAAATACGTAACATGAGGTGATTTATAGATAAAAAAAATTAACAAATATAATGGCTAATCTGAAATAGATTAATCGACGGACAGCTGTTACTGCGCATATATTACCCAGAATTGTTTATTCAATATTGAAATGAAAACATTTACTAATATACATGACTAATTTTGATTAAAATAAACAAAGCACCAAAACAAGTGATTTACACTTTTTTTAATACGGATAAAAGCGAGACGAACCAATCCTGAATTCGACCCTCTATTTCCAAGGAATTCAATCCGTCTGTAAAGGTAATCGTAATGAGAGTGATGGGTAGGGTTGGTTATATTTATAAAATGATTAACCATCTGTTGTTGTATTGAAAATGTTCATCTTTTTCAGCACCATTGGATTTTGCTTTCCATACACTTATCTGATATGAGTTCTTAGTAGGTTATCCAGTATTTTTCTTAAAACCACATGTCATATCATTTTTGTAACAACGACTTCAGAATAACACTGTTGATCTTTTGTTTTATCTTTATATACAATCGTTCTCTTAGATGCTTTACGAGCAGAAATCTTGCACTCGTGATTTGTGTAATCTGCGCCAAACGAGTCTTTTACCATTCAACTAAGCATTAAATATAACCGTTGCAATTTAAAAACTTCTTGTTTTATTAATACTTTATGTATATATCAGTCATTGAATATGATCTCAAAAACCTTGAATAACGACAGAACAAAAAGGCATGTTTTTACTTTACAGAAACAGCAATAAAAAATTATACAATAATTAGCTACTTACTGTACTGAAACTAAGTAAAAACATGAAAATTTCGTGGGTGTCTGTATGCTTATTTGCTACATGTCTTCGTTAGTTTCCTAGTGAGTTTTTGTACTAACTCAATGAATCACCAACCATGTGCTTTTGGCTACTATTTACTAAGCGTATTGTACAAATCTGCTTGTTTTTGCTGTAAATTATTCGTTTAATACTGTTAATTTTACTGTTGTCCAAACGATGTGGTCACGGACTACATCTTTTCAGTTTGGTGAGCGCTTTGTTGTAATACTTTACTGCTCTGTAAACCACTTTGTTATTTAATAGATGCTTAATTTTTTTTTCAGAATTTGAAGTTTCTATATGTCGTTTCCCAATGCTTAAAATTTTGCAAAACCAATTCAAAGCAAACAACAATATCTTTTGAACTCATCAAAATAATTTTACTGTATTTACTCGACCAATCGTTTAAATGTTTATTTGTGTAAGACAGAACTTGGAAGAAAAGACTTTATATAACTTGCAACCTTTTAAATAACTATAAAGCAGAGTTAATCTTAGATTACGATTAATTTATAATAACAATATTTCTAAGAAATACAAGCCATAGAGGTTTCTGTTTTTGACTTATAGGTCCATTAATGTCTAAGATGTAATTCATAAAGTTTCAACAGAGATTTAAGAGAACAAGTTTTACCAGAAAACATTTCATTTATAAATTAACTGAAAACCAACTGCACTATCTATTTTGTCAGATATGAACATTTCTCTTTCATTTTAACCTCCCTTACCTTGACTAAAATACAAATCTTTTATAAAAGTTTGACATAAACTATCTAAGAACTGGGATGTTTATTATACTTATATTGAAAAAATATTCTAAACAATAAAATTCATTTATGAACATTACGCTTTTTTATGTAAAAATAAAAATAAATATGGTTTGAAAGAAATTGTGGGTATGGAAAATCATAAGATATTTATTATTTATCTTAAGCAACAAGGATCTAAAACCTGCTTATTCAAATATTTATAGATGCTAGAACAGAAATTAAAATACGTTAATTTATATCAGTGGTTTAATACACTGTTTTATTTATTTATTTATTTATTAAGCTATACCTTACCATACCAGAGAGGTATTGAATTCTTAAAATGTTTTTAAGAAAGATGTTTTAATAACTTGGCTTTAAAACCCGGAAATGTTTTAAGTTTCTAGGTAAATGGCATTCCTATTTGTCGAAGTTTAAAGTAATCTGTAATGTTTTGCTTTTAAAAAACTAATCCTATACATTAAAACCATAATTGTTTATTTGTTATTTGCAGAAATCGCTTAAGTACTGAGGTTAATCAATTAAACTGGTTTGTATAGAGAATAATTTTTTATAATGATGGTTTTATCATTGTTACCAAGAATTCTTCAATATCATAACTTAGAAACTTTCAGCCGGAAGTGTGATGGAATATATTTATTTGCATGTATTTATAGATTCCGTTATGTATTCAACAATGGCAATTGAAAACCTAGTGGTCTATTTTAATAACTTTGTATGGAAATGAAATTAAGTAAATTGTCTTTTAAAATATCCAGTTCAACTTTAATGTAAACACTAACAAGAGGAAAGACATATTACCAGTTCCAAACGATTACCATAACAACACAAAAATAAAATTGTAAAAACTAAACAAAATTTTAAAAATAAAGAAGGCAATTTGCAGATGTCTATTTCAAGATATTTTCAAAGTAAACATTTCCGGGAAAAAAGTACAATATATCTTGAACTAATTTTTGAACAATAAATGGCATATGATGCAATAACGTGAAATTGTCAAATAAGTGCAGCTTTATCAGCGGTTGATCCCTGGAATAAACAATCTTTTTGTTGATATTTGGAATTTTATGTTGAGCTTTGGAATCAGAAGATCTTTGACTTGATATTTTTGGTCAGAAAAGCTAAATTGTTGTACTATACTGTAGTCTATCAGACCTTACTCTACAATTTAAGAGGCTACGTTTTGGGATCAACGTTGCATTCCAGTATAAACTCGTGTTATATTAAGGAAATGTGCAGGAAATCCCGGTGATAGAGTAGTCTAAAGCGCTTTTACATCATTTCGCTTTACTGCCTGGGCATGATTCCCTTGTAAAAACGTCTGTTAGTTCGCTTGCCGAATGTCATCAATGGCTTTCTATGTGCACTGCTGTTTCTTTCAACATTCTTAAATTGATCGTCTCGATATAAATGGAATAGCTTTGACGGGAGAATAAACCATTTTTCCATTACATCCATTTAGCATATGTAAAAGAGATAATCGCTATTCTTCTGACATTTTTCGAGCTTTATATTTATAAAATCATGTTAAATTTTGATTTCGTATAAGCATATGATCATCACGTCGCAACAACGTATGTATGTATGTTTTAAATTTTTTTGAATAAATGTAAAAAAGCAACACGTGCCAAGAATAAAATTCATTATTCTTATTATTCTATTTAATCCATATAATTCGCAAATTATTTTCTAAATTGCTTAGCTAATTATGGTTTAACAAAATAGCTTGCTAAAAAAGGTTTTTTTCAAGTAATATAACATCTTGCGTAAACAGAATCAAACATTTTATGGTCTTATTCCAATACTGGAGGTTCGAGTCAAATACTGGAATTCCGATTCCAATATTGGAGGTTAGTTATGCATAATTCAGTTATTTTAGAAACAAATAATCATAGTGGTTTCATCATTGCTTCTACTGATTATTATACTATTGATTCCGCGTATTATATTTTATTGATATGGTAACAACACATGACGCTTTTCAGAAAGATCGACGGCGTCCTTAACGTGTGTCCCTTAAGGTAACTGTGCTTTTGATAATACAACATGGGATATGATTGATTTCCTTACAATTATGTAATAAATACTCTGGACGTCAATCATACAGTTGCATTACTAAAGTTGCATTATCATTTGCACCATGCTTACAGAACTATCTTTGGCGTTATGTCAAACACTAATCACCTACGACAATCATTATTGGTACAATATAATTTTACTGTGATAATGTCTCTACGTTGTTTATGTATTAATTATAGGATTAATGGCTTCAAGCTAATGTCAAGAAAAAAAACAAGACAATTTATTATTTAATTTGTTTGCTTGTTTCTATTTATAAATAAATAAATAAAATAAATAAATAAATAAAATAAAATAAATAAATTAATAAATAAATAATCGATACTTACAACTGTATATTCCAATTTTTGTTTTGATACAAATGCATAGGCATGTTACACAAACGTTAAGGAAATTAATGAGAGCGCGTTGATTAGTTGATAGGCCTCCATTGGTTAGCATTGTACCACTTTGCATCATGGTCAATTACCCTGCGATGTTTATCTGCGGAATTGTCCACAATGTCCAATTAGTCAATAAGTTCTTTTTTGTAATTTAGCACACCGATAAAAAATCGACAATCTACGATTTCAAACTGGTTACAATTATTTCAAAATTTAACTGGTATTTTTGTTGCAACCAATGAGCAGGTACCGCTGCTGGTGGAGTAAAACTCCTCGAGGATACCCTTATCACAGCAGACAGTACTTTGTGCTGTCAGAAAATGTACAACGTAGCAGAATAGCCGTCTTAATTTTTAAAAGTTATTCAAAATTAAGCTTTTTCCCTAATACAGCATTCCTTAGCCAGTTCTGGATTCATATACTTTTGAATTTCGGATTCAAAAATGTTTAAAACTTTGGCTTATCTTTTTATCTATTAACATTTTCGACCCCTTGTGTTACTAATAAGGAATGAATTTTCGATATGTGCTCATATGACACAACAAAATCAAACAGGTGGTTTTTTTTTTTAAATATTTACTAGAAGTTAACTTTTGTAAGTTTTTTCAAGGTTTACAGTCACGTGAAGTTTTACTCTGCCAAAACCACTTTGTAATACACTTTTTCGCTATTTACGTAGGCTCATACTACCCGTTAAACGTCTGATTTAGTAAGGGTTATTGAAAGGAGATATTGTTACTGTTTAATGGAAAAGCAAGATTAAATCAAAGTTGTCACAGACAAAAGACAAGGTTCAAAAACCTACACACAGTAGCGGAATGATTAATTGATCTCCATTAAAACTAGAATTAAGAATTATACCATAACGCTTTTAATTTATGATTAAGCACTATCCTTTACTTTAAATAACAACTTTACACAAAAGATAAAACAAACGTCTAGCTTGATTAATGTGGATCAAGAATAGGAACATCTAATTCGTTTTGTTTAATCATTGTTTAACCATCGTCAAGTACACATTTGCAATTGGCACAAAATCAGCAATTAAAAATAGTTTTAATATTGATTCAATTTGCTATTTATTAGAATTTTGTAAAAATGTTTTCTCTATCCTATACATTACATAATAAGTAGACTCTGGTTATAACGAAATCTGTTATAACAAAAGTCAGTCTTATAAAGAAGTCTTAGAATTTAACCCTAGCAAGGAATGAAAGTGTCTTTAGTAATCTTTATAAAGAATTATGGCTATTAAGAATTAAATATGCTTGTCCTTTGACACTTTGATATAAAAAGACCCTACTGTACATTGTGTGGTACTTACTAACATGGATCTTCTATAATTAAAAAATCATAATGGTAATTTAGAGATAACCATGCCAATTAATTAGGTATGACAATCGAAGTTTATCAAGGATACGAAAAAATAGAGAATCTACTACACAAATATTGGTGTTGTTCCCACGTATAACCAAAATAAATAAAGCCATTATAGCGTAGGAGATAAATAGTAGCAGATATGTACATAATAAGTGGGAGAATCTTAAATCGGTTTTTAAAGCTCCAATAAATAGCTGAGTACTAAGGGAGGAAAATAATTGAAACTACATAGATTCATCGATCAAATGACATATTAAGTGAAATCTAGGGTCCATAAAGAGATAAGAATGATCGTCGCCTAGACATTTTCCGTTAATTTGAGTCAGTGTGCTAGTAGTTGTATTAGGCAATGGAGGCACACTTAAGCATTTTATTGATCCTGTATATAAGAGTTTGATTGATCCTGCTTAGGGAATAAATTATGTAACACGCTTGACAGATCTTAATCTTGTTACACCAATTCCCAACACTAGCTTATTATGTTGGTAAAACGCGTCTAAGTTTATGGTAAATATGCATGTATATGTACGGAAATGGCACAGCAAACAGTTAGCCTAATGAAGTACTGAACTCGTGGGTTAACGTTGACTTCTATCTGCGTTATTTATCGTAGGTTGTAAGTGACTACTCTTTTAACACAATTTAAAATACAATATATGAATAAATGACATAAATGTTAAGAGTTTTTTTTCTTCAAAAACATTTAATGTGAATGGAAGATGTGTATAGCGATATTCAATAACAAACAGACTCAAGTAAGTGAAAAATACCAACCTTCACTAAGTAAATTGGATTCTCTAAAAATACTGTGCAAAATTCACTGTAACAAACACAGTGACTGCAACAGTGAATGTTAAACGTTCTTATTTTTGGTGAATTTCAACCATAACTAACAACACTATTATACGGTAAAAGGAATGGCTTGTAAATTTTGAATTTTTACAAAATAAGGTATTCAGGACTGATGACAATTGTTTTTATGTGCTATTTTTCTAAAAACGTTTTTTATATATAAAAATATAAAAATTAAATAAACAATAAAAAAGTAAATTAATATAAATAAAAAATAAAGTAAAATAAAATCGAAGATTGAGACGATGATCATAACGATGGGAACACGTTGTTATGTTTTCTTTTTCAAAGTCAAAACAACAAAAATTTGGGCCTCATTTAAAATATTGGTCTACAAATTTGATTGGTTGGGATGTTCACCAATTATATTATCGATGAAGAAAAAAATATATTAAACCGAAAATTTATTGTTGTCGATATCAAACGGATTCAAAATAAGTTTACAGAGAGATTGTAAAAATGCAACATGCAACATCAAAATAAATAACGAAATAATTCTAATCGCTTTTACAGTGTTTGTGCATTTATATGTATTTATAATTTCCGGAAAATGCCATCTAAAATTTGATTGGTTAAGACCCAATCACGTTGACTCCTAGATTTTATCACGAGTTTTGTTCCAGGTGATCACTCGCAGATAACCCGATTTGAATATATGCCATGTCAAATCCATCAAAACAATCATGCTTCGTGATATTTAGTATTGTGAAACATTAGAAATAGGTTTATAATAATGACAGTTTTTTGCAATCAGGAAATTAATTTCAGTAAGACGAGTCAAAAGACCATTTTATCTGTTACAGTGTAACAGTATTTTATCTGTTTTAGTGTAACAATATCATGTGACCTGCATAGCATTTCTGCACCTATGGTTGACCAAGTTTAAATTAATAAGTACTTAATCTGCTGTCAATATCTTGTAAAACATTTCGTATTTCGTATATGTGATTATAATTTATAAACAGGAATTGTACATGCATTTTAAAATGAAAATTCAGTAATTCGAATACAACAGAAGGAAATGGCTAAAAAAAACAACTAAAAAGCCTTAAAACAAAACAAGAAAAAGTCCATAAATGACAAAGGACAAATTAACATCGATTTATAAGTAACAGAATATTTACCAATTACCCATAGTTTTGTAAGCAGAGACGGATCCAGAATGTATAAAGGTTAAGGGGGTATGGGGCATAGAAGCTTTATCCTCCTTGGAGATTTTGAAGAAAATAACGCAAAATCCTGTATTCTGGTGTAATTTAAACTGCATTTAAGTGAAATATCTTTCAGTTACAGTTCCGGGTTTTGGTATATTATAAAATTGCACGGAAAGGTTTTATCAGCGAGGATAATGGGAAGTGGACACGCCCCCTTTAGATCCGCCACTGTTTAGAAGTATTATCGACCCTCACCAGTGGTCAATAAAAACTAAAAAATAATGAAATAAAAATGCGAAATAATAATAATAACATTAATAAAAAAATTATAAAAATAATAAAAGAAATAAAGTAAAATTTACCGTTTTCGATGATTCAACTTGAGATGTTTATCTACTCGGTTATTATAAAATCTTTAGGTTTAACTGCTGATCAGCTAAATTTTGGAATTAAAAATAAGTCAGATCCAAACACTAGCAAAAATTACACCGTTAAACTACGCATTGAGATAATTAGATGTGCAATAACTCTGACCCGTCAGCTTCAATGCTACCAGGGAAAAAAGGCATGTTTGACAATTTTTTCTTACAATTTTACGATAATTTTTATATGAATTCCTGAATGAAATTAAACAAAGATTAAACTGAAATTTTTTTAAGATATCTAAATTAACTTTAACTTATGTATACTTGCAAGAACAGCATGTGCAATAATTTCCGACCTTTTCTAAGAACGCGGAAGTTTTTATATTTATTTTATCTTTTTTTATTATTTTTTGTTCATATCCGGATTAAATATAGTAAACACGGTATTGTTATTCACGTTGCATTCATTTAATGTTAGTTCTTTCATAATTAATCGGTCTGCTGTCAACAATTTTTCATTTAGCGACTTTAACTCGTGTTAATGCATCCATATATTTTCATTATAATGCTAGTATAATTCAGAAAATATTTAAATCAATTGTTGATTTAGAAAATGTCTTTTAAAAAATTAGTATAAACCATACAAGGCCAAGACTAAGAGCTCTATAAATCCTAAAGATAACACCAGCTGTTATTTTGTTTTTATCAAATTTTTGATACTTAACCAGTTTTTTACATACAGAAAGTAAAACTACATTACATTCTATAAAAGGGCTCTTCTTAACAACTCGCGTAGGTGTTTTAGCGTTAGCAGGATCATATACATCAAAAATAAGCACTTCGTAGGCTTTTTATTTTGAAGCTTATTATTTTTGTGTAGTTTTATTCAGTCAGACTGTATTTCCTCCATCAGAGATTTTAAGATGTAATTATAAATAACAAATTACAAACATTTAAACCGGCAAAAATTCCATGTAAATAAAAAAATTACCATATAATGTAAAGTAAATGTCAAATTTAAAGACATAATCAAGTGTGTGAACATGAACAATTTATGATCAGGCTGAGCTAACCTTTAAGTGTGTTTCATATTCTGCAAAAATACATCTTGTATCTAGACAACATTAAACATCTGTGGTCTATTTCGGTTTGTTCTCTAAAAGGGTTTTATGAAGCTTTTCAGAACTATTGTAATTAATTTCTGCTTTAATATGGACGCCAAATAAATCCGTAATATTATTCCAAAAACGGATGTGTAAATCATCTAGTACAATGCAACAACAGGTTATGTGGATGTTCAGATCAATGTAAATATTAAAACACAAGAACACATGTGATTGTCCAAACAAGTAGGAGGGGTCCGTAATTTTGCAATTAACCTGACAAGTCTTAACTGACTGACTATATGTAGATAGTACTGACCATATAGAAGCATAATCATTTTTTCATGCATTTCTGCAAAACTTAAACAATTCCGACACTAACAATCTGTCCCTCTAGTTAATATTCTCTCGGCGAGCTATAGCATTTTAGACTAACCCCTTTTATGTTTTCTTTTTGAGAAAATGCTGTGCGATTATGTATCCATGGAGGTACTGGTCAAGTCAGTTTTTTCAGAAAATGTTTATAATGTCAGGAATGAATCCAAGTTGAGTTTGCCGTGGTTCGTAACCATTTTTGTACAGACGATAGATGAATATTCTTTAAATCAATGTATCTCCGTTTAAATTGCAAAGCTTTTGTAGAAAGAATTTTTTTTTTCAATTTCAGATTAAATGCAAAATGGACTTAAGCATACTTTGACATATCTGACCGGGTTCTTTGTGGAGAGTGTTTAAACCACATTGTTTAAAATTTTATAGCCGCTTTCTTTGATGTTAGTCCATACTTTACATTCGTGATATACGGCCGTTATAACAATTTTCGATATTAATCGGTCAATAAAGTTTACTAGTAACTGTCCTTTATAGCGCCTATTTGGCTTTAATTGCTTCATAAATAGTCACTATATTTTTATTTTGAATCTTTAAATACAAGGGGAACTTGATCTCTTATAGCTCTCTTTTTTGAGATGCATAAAGGGATATAACTCATAATGACACTTTTATTGTCAAGTTTGTAGACTTCTAGTGATAGAGATCAATGAAGTTTTTCAATTAATTATGTAAATTTATAACAAATACCTGCAAAATTTTGATGTGCCATATGTGCACATTTCGGAAAATCATTCCTTACCAGCGACACTAGGAGCCGAAAAGTTTGATAGATTAAAAACATATGCCAAACAGTTGAAAATTAATGAAATCAGTCTTTGAAAATTATCAATGAAAAGGAATTTTTTAAGTTGTCTCAGTCCTTTAAGATACGTAGGAAGGTTGATTGTCCTGTTTTTGTACTAGTGTTCCTACGACAATATGTGTCTAAAAGTGTAGCTATTTAAAATATTTGAAAAAATTACCAAGTAAATAGATTCTTGATTAGGTTGTTAATAATCCGTATGCAATTTTTGTCAATATGTAGATAGTTGTTTACAGATTATTTAAAATACTTTACGTATTTAGAATCGTAATATCACGATTTTTGTCTGTCATTACACAGTAATATGTTGTTAAAACAGACCCAGACGTGTTTCAGTCTTAAAAAAGAAATCAAAGACAGATTGCGTGACATAATAGTATAGACTGGTGCATAATAAAGTAATTGGATATACAAATTATGATTATAGAATTGAAGCTGATGTAGTTCTGTGGTGTCTGTTGGCAGATATTAAGTAAGGTTTTGGATTAACATTCCCTTTTTGTGGTATTAATTTTTTTTTAATTTCTTCTTTAGGTTATACCAAGGACATTATTATGACGTCTGTCTACAATAGTTTGCACGGTACAAGAACTTTCGCCAGAGACCCCTTTAAATATGGTTTTTTTTTTTTACAAGAAGCCAGTTTATCAACTATAGATATTTTGACTATTGTGTTTTTAAATTCTTTTAATACATTTTTGGTGAACTTTTCTTGCTCTGGACACAAGGATCTTCTTTAGTTCGATAAATACTGTGGTAATTACGATTTTAAGCGTGTAATTTGTTCGGGTTTTTAACATTTACATTTTAACCTTGTTTCTTTGTCCCTGCCGTTGTTGTTGACGTACTGCTTGAAGTTTATTTTATGAGAAGATGGATCTTAGAAAAGTGGTTGTACTCTTCCTCATATTTTTTTTACGTTTACAATACACTGATGAACTTGAAATTCTACAAGCAACTAGTATGTGTCTATATCATAAATGCATTTAGATTTATTAGACATCTTATCAATAACATTTAAAATGAAATTATTGATTGTTAGTTATTTGGCTAGTGTTTTATTCAGAATATTAAGAAATATTAAGAATTGGCTGTTGTTTTTGCTGGTTCAACCAAGTAATAGATCAGATTGCAACTCGTGTTAGATTTGGCTAGTTTTGAAATCTAGTTCATTACTTGATTGAAGCAGAAAATAATTACAGAAAATTCTTCTGTACAAAATATTTTTATCTACTAAAACTTAAATGCTAGTTTTGTTGAATGAATTAAATTTGTATAATTCGTAAAAGAAATAAACGAAAGACGTAATCTATATATAAAACAGCAGTTTATTTAGTTTAAACCCCGCCTACTTCACGTTCTATGTTAAAAAAAAAACAAAATAGTTTAAATGCTTAAATGTGAAAAACTCTAAAAAAGAAAACATCGAAGTCCGTACGCGATTTTTTTGAGATAAAAAATAAAAAAAAAAAATAAAATTAAAAATAAAAAATAAAAATAGCTAACAATTAAGCGGTAAGGGAAAACCAGAATTTTGTATTGATATGCAATGTGAAAAACTAAAGTTTATACGATTTATGTTTAAATGTTCTAAGATAGGGTTCAACGTAGAAAATCTTTTTCTATTGTAAATATTAAGGCCTTGTTTGAAATACTGTTATCGGTGTTTTTTAAATTATTTTATCTTTAATGGTGGTGAAACTTTTTTGTGTTTATTAAGTAAATATTAGGGAATGTCAGAGAAAATACTACTTATTGATTTCATTTGACAGTTTCGTACATTTTTTATCTTAATTACGGTATCAAATATAATATTGACGTCCTTTAGATTCTATTCAATTGAAACACGAATAAACGATTTCGGGATATGATTTCGAAACTATGATATATAATTTAAGAACTGATTCTCTTCGTTATTTTTTTGTTAAGAGTCATATAAATTTGTATTTCTAGAATTTCAAGGCAATAGTCATACTTGAATAATAATTTATAATTTTAGCTATAAATTCTAAGTATCACATACACACACACACAGAGAGAGAGAGAGAGAGAGAGAGAGGTTGTTTTAACAACAGCCATTTAGTGTGATTGAACTTTAACTTATTACTGCCAGTTCCGGGTATTGTTAATTTTTATTTGATTTCGTGATTATATTCAGCTATTTTAGACTGTCATATGATCTAGTTATCGGATTTCATATTTCCTTATTGAATTTTTATGTTTTAAAATATCAAAAGACTATTATGCTTCATTATAGATAATTTAGATTTTCATTCAAAATCTAACATATATTCTTTAATACTACAACGATACTAATGATTAATCTCAAATTCTTTGAAGAAAATTAAAAGTGAAAAAACACTTCTTATTTTATTTTTAATTAATTGATACATGTATTTATAGATATAGAATGGTAACGAAAATGATAACGTTACCATTGATTGCACTTTAATCATACAGATCTTATTTTTATCGAATGATTGTACATTTGTCTAGAATTCTTTTAATGCATATAAATTACATGAGTAAACAGATATGCCTTACGAGTTATGCAGTGTTATAATCGAAAAAAAAGACTTACTTTTTTTTTTTATAAATATCCATTTCCAAAACTATAGGCAGTGTTGTAAGCGAAAAAAACATATGTTATTGTTTTGCTTCATTTATTATTTTAAATAAAATTACTCTTCATAAAATCTATAAGCAAACAATTATTATTTATTGAAACAAGATTTCTCATTTTTATTTATAGAAATCTTTAAAAAAAAAAAAAAAAAAAAAAAAAAAAAAAAAAAAAAAAAAAAAAAAAAAACCAAAATGTAAAAGCAGGTTTAATGTAAAGAAAAGTAAAAAAAAAACCCAAACTGTGTTATAACAAACATCAATGCAATTTAAACACGAAACAACAAACATTATAGGTCTACATGCTTAACTGTCTTTATGCCTACCGCCCTGACAAACAATTATCAAACTAACTTAGAACTTTTCTGACATAACACAACGTTTCAGTTGATGTTATAAACACAATAATGTTTACTCACATGACTACAATCTCAGTTAGAAGAAGTTTGAAAACTTTATTGAACTAATATCTTCTCAGTTTGTATCATGCTGTTTAGTCCCTTGATATTAGAAGGATGGTAACAGCATTAGCACAACAAAGATCGTTAAGGTAACATTGACGTCACTCACAAAACAATGCTAAAATCCAAAACAATCAACAGTTAGAAAGATAAAAGAAGTCAATGCAGTTATTGAAACTTTGTTCAGTCTATGGTTATCAATAGCACATTATCATTTAAGCAATTAAAGTAATACATAAATTGATTTGGAATAGTTGATATTTGTTTTTCACTTTCGTTAGGAATGCATATAGTTATGCTATAACCACTTATCAGGTCAATAACCTACATGTATTAATGTACCAAGGGAAATAATTTAACAATCACGCATTTTTCTGCGGTTTTTAAATATTTGTCAAAATATATTCAACCTTCAGAGAATTTATATATTGTAACAAAATTTCAAAATCATCATAAAAATGTAATAATTGCGAGAAATATTGTAAGAAAACAAGAAGCAATAACAATAAAACTTTTAGGAATATAAACAAGAAAGGATAAGTTTCGGATTGGCTTTCAATCGATTACACATTAAGTAGTAACGGTTTTTTGACTACCCCATGCGCTATCATCATTAACTATATGCCTAAATTGTTTTTGTGTAGTATAAGTTATTGCGAAATATTTGTTTTTATGCTTTATGCCGTTCTCCTATTCAAATCTACAATTCTAATCATAAAGTATTTAACAGCCCTCAAAGTAATTGATATCTTTTTATATAAAAATTAAGAAAGATTATTTTGATATATTAGATTTTACTACAATAACAAAATTCAGGACCGGGATATTTTAGCAAGGTGGTATTTTAAGGGAGCTTCGGGTAGTGCTGTAACAAATTTGGGGACCAGGATATTTTAGCAAGGTGGTATTTTTAGGGGGCATCGGGTAGTACTATAACCATACAACTTGATATGAGTCTAGTAACTGTCAAAAAGAACAGTGTGTTTATTTGTTTTCTTTCCTTGGTCGCATCGGGTATTTTAAGTATGTTTGAAACTATTTTCTTCTTTTTTTTTCATAATAAATGTTTTCAAGTTAGTTCGCTATTTTTTTTCTAATAATGCGTTAATTATCATAAACGAGATGCCCTATTTTTTCATCATTATGGTAAACTGTTTTTATTGTTTCATACTTTTTAAAAAAATTTATGAAGTCAGTCAAACAATGTTACTAAAATAATTTTTAAGAGATATTATGATACCCAAGTTTCTTTATATACTAATACAGATTGTGTTCTAATTATGTACATCTATTTAAATGTGATATATGTCGATTATGTTACAGAAAAATTTTATCTTAAAATCATAACTATTCGTAAGATTTATAATAGATTACTTGGCAAATCAAAGATTATAATAGCTTGCATTTTTATTTGATAATTCCTTTAGAAGTTTCCCGAAATGGTGCACATGTAGTTGAAGTCCGACATTTGTTAGGTTTTAAGAAACTATATACAAACGTAAACTTTTGACAAAAATATTGTTTATTTGAAATAATTACAAGTTATAACGTTTATTTCAATAATCAGGCAAAAGGTTTTATCTCGAAGATTATTTTATAATTATCTTTTCCAAAAATATGTATTAAACAGTTAGATGCTATATTAGATCTATAAATTTATACCATGCATCACAATTTAATAAATTGGAACTAATTTGTTTGAATCTTGCTAGGAGTTATAATAATTTTGTTCCTCGTCATGAAGTGTTAACAAAGCTTTTATTGCCTTTGAAGATTTTTTTTGCAGCAAAAAGCTAGAAGATACACCTACGCTCATAAAATTGCGTTTTAGGTAATTGACTATTGCATCATGGCAAAATAACTTCACGATATTCTGTCTCTGTACTATCAATGAAAACCTTCATTTGTCATGACAGCTTTTCTAAATTACAGTAAAGAAGAAATCAATGACATTCTCTTTCGGTAACATGGGTCAAGACCTTGATTATTCCATGCCATCTGCTCTTCCGAAGATCAAAACCTAAATATGCCCAAGATATCTTCTGATTATCATTAAACAAGGCCTAAATGACATTTTAGTATCCTTGTTCAGGACCTTAAATACTTTACGCTTTTCACTTTCTATCATTGATCAAGGCTTCAATTACCCTAATCGTACGTTGATTGAGATTTCAATAGTCAATAACATAACATGATATCAATGATCAAGATCTAAGTTATTCAAACATCCTCTGTCGGTCCCGTTGATTGGGACCTAAATTGCTTTGTAGCGTCCTATATCGGTAAAATAAGATATAAATCACTCTCTTTTGGCACATTTAATGAAAAAAACTCAAACAATTCATGAAATCTTTGTTCCATTTTTGAAGGCGTAAAAATATTCCATGCAACCTTTTTATTGCATTGAACAAGGCAATTAAGGCTATGATCCTGCGAAAAAGATAGTTTTTCTTAAAGCTTTTGTTTAGCAGAAGTTACTATTTTAATGTCTATAGTTGCAAATGTTTCTTTTTAAATGTTTTAATACAGCAGAAAGAATTTGTCGGTCTATGGCAACTGGTCAGTAAAAAAGATTTATTATTTTTAAGGCGTCGGTATTTGGGCTTTGACTCGGCAGAAAGCATTCGTCTTTATAAAGACTACAGTCTTGTCAATTAATGGGCTTTTGTTCAAGAGAAAAAATAGATTGATTTAAAGGTCGTTTTTAAGGCCTCGATTCAAGGAATTTTTAGTAATCGGGCTAAATTTCACTTGAGATTTTATGTCCTTATACGTTTTGGTTAAATAAAAATCTCATTTGGCAGAAAGAATTTGTTACAGTTAAGCAGAAAAGATTTTTTTCTAATTAAAACGATGGTTAGAAAATAAATATTATATATTTAAGTACTTTAATTTAACACAAAGTGTTTGTTTGTTATTAAACTATTATGGAAAAGAGTTTTCCTTATTAGGGCTTTTGTTCAGAAGAAACGATACAAATATCTTGAATATTTGAACTATTGTTCAGCAGTAAGATTTGTTCCTTTAAACTTTATTGTTCTGTAAACAGGAATTCATGCATTAAATCTATGATTCAAAAAAAAAAAAAAAAAAAAAAAAAAAAAAAAAGATTAGTCCATATTAAGGCCACCAGAACAAACAACCCTTAATTAGACTATGTAAAGCATAATTATATTTCACTTTAAAGTTTAAGTTAATCAGAAAGGATTTGTTTATATTTTGTTTAATTCTTATTTTAAGTAATAGCGTGTTTATTCTATGTTTTAATTAACATCGACTCGACTTAACGACTTTAGTGTTTAGTTTCCTAATATATCATTCACCACGTTTTTTCAATGGTATCATGACCACTTTTAACATCACGTTTATTTTGTTTAGTTTTAGTCATATTTGTTTGTTCTACTTTAAAATATTGTTAAAACAACATCTCATTTCTATTTTCATAATAAAAAGTGTCACTTTTTCAGTAGATATTAAACTATTTCGGTAACAAATTATTCACCACAAGTGTGCAATTCAACAAGATGTGATATTTGTTTGTTTTTTCTCATAATATAGATTTATATTTAAAAATTAACTACTGTATTTCAAGACACGTGACAATATATGTTTATTTTCAGTCCACAGATAATTCAAACAATGTTCATTCTTTTTGATAGGCGTAAGTTTTAAGATGTATTTTGGATATTAATTATTTGACAAATGTTAGAAAAGGTCATAATATCAAGAATTATCCGATTTTTGAGACATTGCAACTAATTGACAACAATATTTTTAACAGATGAATCCTCTTTGGGAAACACCTATTTTAGATTTCAAAATAGAACCTTGAAACATCATAAAATGTTATTAGTTTATTGTTTATAGGTAATACTTTTTTAAGCTGCCGCATGTGACGTAACCTATCTTTATTAAGTTAACAAAGCCGCGACAAAGACAAATTAAATGTCCAAAAAATCACTGTTAGATTTACTGCGGAACAGATCCTACGTTTATATGTTTTAACTGATAATGTTTGGTCTTAATTCTAAAAGTAAGGAAGATTGTTTTTTGAAAGAAGGCTCTTAATGAGATTAGTAATTAACAAATGTTCACCTTTACCAGTTATAACAACAAGATGGCATATGCCATATGGTTTTAGTTCGCATTCCTGGACACTTTTTAGTTCAATTCACAATTTCTGTTTATTCCATTGTTCTATTGCTTGATTTTATCTTTGACACGTGCACTATTTCATCGCACGTTTATGTGCAACTTAAACCGTATGATTTTATTGCATATTATAACTATTGTTAATACTACATTAGTAATAAGAAAAAGGTTAAACGGTTGTCGTATCTATTCAATCATCATGTAAAATAATTACTTACTTTGTTTTCATTTATAAGATGAAAAACTGCTTTGTGAAAAATTAGTGACTTAGAAAGATTGAAAATCAGTAAAATCGATGATACCTTTAATTTTTATTTTTCTTGACACGTGTCCATAATTTAGTATTTGATTTTTTTTATTCACAAAACATGTTTTTGCAAATAAAACAAATTATCCAAGAGCGAGTTTAAGAAACCACGTTAAAAGGAAGGTTGTTAAAAATGAACATTTGTAGCTAACTAACAAGAAGAGACAAATAACTAACGTTACATGAAAGATGTGAAAGGAATAATTCCCCCACCTCATCCAAGCATCTTAGATGTAATGGATGAATGGGATTCTCTGTAAGAAGCCCGAAGGCTGAAGAGGGTAAACTTATGCAGCTGTTTCACTTATTAGGCACGTGATCATGTGTGTATTCAAGCGAATAAAATTATATGCAACAGACGGGTAGTATACCCCTTGCCTATAAATACAGTACTCTAAACTACTGCCATGTTTTGTTTCCAAGTGACTTGTTGACAACAGAGTTATACTTATTAGGGAAGGCTGTCTGCAAATACAGGTAGGGAAGTTAACCCTCTTCAGCCTTTGGGCTTCTTACAGAGAACCCCCCTCATCCATCACATCAGAGATGCTTGGATGAGGTGGGAGGAATCTTTTCCATCAGCCCTTCGGCTGTCTCCGGTTAACTAGTGCAAATTAAAAAGTGTTGGCAACAAGTTTAAGAATCAATAAGAAAAAAATAAAGAGACTAAAAACTATCTAGACATTTTATATAATCAATTTCATAAAAAGAAAAATCTCTTCTCTTCTCATAAATTTACGTCGCTGAAAATATCCATCGTCGAATTACCACTTACAGGGAATCTTCAAACTAAAATAAAAAAAAAATTATTACTTCCTCTTGGAAAAAATTGCTGTAGAAAAATTCTCCCCTGGACTTATACTTTGCTTTGATAAAAATTTTGAAAAGGTTTTGCAGAAGCCCAATTTACCGTAGTCAGTATATCCTTCATAGATTTTTCTGTCTTAGTGTCACTGATGAGGAATGAATTTTCGACATGTGCACATCTGTGACATCAAAATTTAACTTGTATTTGTGTTATATATTTACTTCTCCTGACCGGGTACCGCTGCTGGTTAAGTAAAACTGCCCGAGGGTAACCATAACTCAGTAGGCAGTACTTTGTGCTGTCAGAAAATGTACCATTTAGCAAAACTTTCAGCCGTCTAAAATTTGAAATTTATTGAAAACTCAGGTTTGTTCCCTCATGTAAAGCATCTCTAAGCTGGATTTGGATTAATATAATTTTGAAACGTTAACTTCATTATTTTTAGCTATTGGCTTATGTTTTTTAACTATGAAACTTTTCGGTCTTAGTGTCACTGATGAGGAATGAATTTTCGAAATGTGCACATATTACACATCAAAATTTAACCCGTATTTGTGTTATATAGTATATACCCTTGCAGCAAAAGCTGCAGAGGAAGATGCACCTCTAATAGAGTGCGGTTTAAAGATATTTATATGTATACCAGCATTAGACATTAATTGTTTGATTCATCTAGCTATTGATGAAGTACCAATGGCTTTAACAGTTTTAAAAGATATCAATTGTTTACTTTTTCTTATTTTAGATGTGACTCTGATATATCATCTGAGAATCCTAACCACAGAGAGTTTGGCATTATCATAAGCATGTAATTGAACATGATCAAAAGGTCTAGATGGTCTGGAAGACTTCGTTAATCCCGGAATTTTGCAGATCACCTTCTTATCAAAATCCTGCTTGTAATAAAACAAACATACCAGTCCTTGTCCATATCACAATCCCAAAAACAAAGTAAAAACTTTGCAAACTGGCAAAATATGTTATACACGTGAACTTCCATCAAGTGAGGCCGAGTGCTCCGGAAGGGTAGGCACCTCCTGCCTAGCTAGCTACACCCGTCACGTGCAGGTCAATTTTGGAAATGAAAGGAACAAATAACTATGGTAAGTCAAATATATCCAGTATAAGTTTGGATAACGTGACTACATACTTATAAACAATATTGTGATGACGGCCATAAAACATTTTTAAGGGCCTTGATTAGCCTAGGCTTGCAATATCCTTGTGTCAACAATTTAATTGTAAATAATTTGCTTTGTTGCAGAAAGTCCCCGTAGTGGGAACAAGATCTACCGTACCGTATTAACTGTGAAACATATACACCATACGCAGGAGAAGCAGGTATATAACTGCAAAGAAACGGAAAGTTGACAATATAAAAATTGAAGTCATCACGTTTGTCGTATGGCTTCAGATGTAACTTTTCTTGGGTGTCATAATTTACGTATAAGTCCAAATATGAAGCAGAACATGGAGAATCTGTCGTGTCTTTTATTTCAAGCTCACTTGGATAGCTGACTTTCACATATTCTCCAAATTAGTGATTTTTTAGAGATAGAACGTAATCTATATATCTGTATGTGTAGTTGAATAATTTAGCTACAGTCTTTTCTCCAGATTTTACAAGGTTCTGTGAAAGTTCTGATTCATATGAATAAAGAAACAAATCAGAAAGCAAAGGTGCACAGTTTGTGCCCATTGGTATTCCGATTGTTTGTTGAAAGAAAATATTGCCAAACACAACAAATATGTTGTCTATCAAAAACTAACATTTTGTTGATGATATCTTCAGTATATTTTTGTTTGCAATGTAATCTAAATTGTGACATACAATACTTTGTGCTCTTTGAGCTGTTGTTAAAGCTAGAAGACAAACCAAATTCTTGGAAAGAGTAGCAAGAGCTAATTTAAATACTGGGTACAATTTTTCCAAGTGTCTCAGTAAAACCAAAACGTCCCATGTCACTGAATATCTGGGATTGGGAGGTTTGAAATTACAAACGCCTCTCATAAGACGTCTCAGGGCTTGGTTTATTAATCAAACTTAAGTTACCTAATGATCTCAAAGTCTTAACTATGGCACTTTTGTGTGTGTTAACAACACTATATGATTTATTGTCATTTACTAAGTTTAAAAGATAATTCAAAACCTGCGCTTCAGAAGGTGTAAGGGCACTAATTTTGTATGGGCCACACCAAGATAGCCATTTTTGCCAAGCCAAACCATACTGTTTGTGGTGGAGTTTCTCCATAAAGATAAGAAAACTTTGCAAGATGTTTCTGAAAATCCTTGCGAATAGAGATGTCACCTGATACATGACAAGCGATCATTTTTAAAAGAGTAGGAAACCAAACTTGGTTTCTACACAGTGGTAACATCACAATGACATGTTTTACCTTGTCCTCTTTGATTTTCTGTAAAGCTCTGTTTATTAACCTGAAAGGTGGAAAAATGTGTGGTAAAAATCTAGCCCAATCATTGTAATTGCATTACTTATAAAACATTGGGATCGGGATGCCAGCGAGCATAGGTATCTATTTTATCATTTAATCTTTTGGCAAACAAATCCACATCTGGTATAAAAAATTCAGAACATTATCTTCTGAATATGTTGTGATCCAAAGACCACTCTCCAGCAGATGAAAAGTTTCTTGACAGAAAATATGCTGTAACATTAGCTTTTCCAGCTATATGTGGAGCTGACAAAAATATTTCTGTTTATGCACCAAAACCAAATTATTTTAGTTAGCTCATTTAAATGAGGTATTGTACCTCCTTGCTTATTTATATAGTAGACTACTGTCATATTGTCAGTAAACCAATATGAATGTTTGATTTGTGCTCACACAAAGTACAAAGTGCAAAATAAACAGCTTTCAACTCAAGGTAGTTTATGTTGTTATTGGGAACCTCAGAGGCTGACCAATGACCTTGAGTATTTTGCTTGCCACACTTTGCCCACCAGCCAATAAATGGGGCATTAGTTTCTAAATGAATATCTGGTGGTGATTGCTTGATTAATTTTCCATTAAACTTTGGTATATTCTGCTGCCAGCACTTTATTTTAGATAAAGGTTTTTGTGATAAAGTCATAACATTGTCATATTCTAAACCCAAATGTAAAGCTTGTGTTTTTTCGTATTCAGTAATTCTGTAAAACAGAGCTCAATTTTTGACTGCTCTTAAAGATGACGATATCAATCCCAACATTTTTGAAACTGTTCTAAAAGAATAAGAATTATTTGATAAAATGAAAGTTGCCATGGATATAATTTTTTTGATCTTTTGATCTGTCAGAGAGACCGTAAATATAACAAAATTTATAATATATCCCAAATGAATAATCTCTCTAGATGGAGAAAAACATAATTTTTCTTAATTTATCACAAACCCACAATTTTGAAAAATATCTTTTAAAATTAGGCAATCTTTTCTACAAGTGTCAATGGAAGACGCCTTTACGAGAAAATCATCTATATAAAAATAAGCAAAAATTCCGAGACTCTGAACCTTAGCAAATATTGGTTTTAGGATTTTTGCGAAATCATGAGGTGCAGAGAAAATGCCAAACACCAAAGATATAAATTGCCAGAGTTTATTTCTCCAATTATATCTTTGAAATTTTCTATGACTTGTGTGGATAGGAATGCTGAAATATGCATCCTTTATAGGGTACCTGTAACGATTTTTGATTTTAACATATTTTATTCATCATACCATAGTATAACTAAAACCAAAATTTCACAAAATTCTGCAGCGTATTAAAGAAGTTATAAGTGAACTTCTGATGCATCTCAAATCAATTAAAATCAATAAGCTCCGATTTCTGGTACCCCGTGCTGTGACGTCATAAAAGTAAGGAAACCCCGCAGCTTCCTATTTACCTACAGTATATTATAGTAAACAAAGGGCCGGAAATCGCCGATTTTAATAGAAAAGTAAGTGAAAATGAGAGTTTAAACTCGTGGATTTTTGTTTTATTTTATTTAAACAACTGTGATGTGTTAAGAAAAACTTTTGAACAGTTTAATCAAAGTAGAAAACTCGAAAATATGTCTGGTGGACGAGGTATCGTCTGTGTAGCGTACTGATGCAGCAACACAACTTTGGACAATATGTCTTTGCATAAATTCCCGATGAAGAAACCTGGACAACTTCGACAATGGGTTAATTTCGTTACCTAGCGCTTATTCAAGTTTATGTAGTGACCATTTTACCGAGGAATGCTTTCCAGTGAAATATTGCATCATGAAGTCCGTGGGGCAGTCGCCACAGCAGAAAAGGTTGAAGCTTGGTTCAGTACCTACTATTCTTTCCAAGACCGAGCAAGCTTCGCCGAAAAGACCATTTACTGCAATAAACCATAGATGTCCTTGCAATGAAACACCATCAGTCCCAAAGGAAACGAAAACGGCTTTTGTGAAACGTGAGAAGAGGCGGGCAAGTTCAATTTTTCCTACTTACTGAAGCGCGTGATATGCCTACATAAACAAATATTTTCCCGTTCTCACAGTAAATACTATTTAAAAAAATAGGACTTATCAAGAATGCAGGGTATTTTTAAACTGCCATAATTACACCAAAGCCTATAAGTATTTTCCACTATGAATTAATGTTCATAAATTGAGGACTAATCATTTAGAGAGTTTCAAACATTGGAGGGAAACTTACCCTGAACCTATTGGACATTATAATAATTAAGCTAGTAGGCAATCTTTATAGTCTGACCTGCCCCTTTATCTACATTGAATCCACAAGGTTCTTCCTATATAACTGTGCGAGTACATGTCAGAATGTTGCTCTGTTACCTGAAACCAGAGGCATCTGATCTATATTCAGCTAAAGGTTGTTATCCTCTCTGACCCATCTTTTTTATAACTTGATACCATCTACTGATATTCAAAACTGTTTCTCAAACATATGAAATTATCTTAAACTGATAAATTTCATGTTTATGAAAATAAGTCACTGTTTTATGTCAAAAGCAAAACATCTGAGTAGATCCGATTACAAATTTAGTCATGACCATGTTTCAGCAATTGTGTGAAAAATTAAGCAAATCTAATTTTAATAATTACCGGATTTGTTTTTTTTTATTCCAACTACAAAAGAAAAATTACAAATCATTTTCAGACACGAGGTTATAGTTAAAGTGGGACTCAGTAGTAGGATTAAAGACTGTCCTGAATCAATAAGGATTTAATTGATTACCATATTTATTTTTCCAGATACTTCATATATTGACTAATAACAACACATGTATAACAGATAAAAAAGAACATCCAGTACCTGTCTCCAGTGAGGAAGACAATTATAAACCAAACAGTTCAGTCACACCTTATGATGTCAAAGAGGTTAGTATTAAATAACAAAAAAAAAAAAAAAAAAAAACAAAAAAAAAAAAAAAAACAACTGTTTGCTTAGTAATTCGAATTAATTAGTTAATATTGAAGATGTCTGAGGGAGTATATCTCAAAAAATCTAAATAACATGTTCAGTTCATCAAATTATATTATTAGCCACTAAGCATGTTCTCCAATTATCTTATCATGTGTTTATCTGTTTTTCACTTTCTTGTTTCAGAATGAAAGATCATGTGTAACAAGTAGAAATGTGGGTTGCCAGTTATCCCTGAGCAGAAAAGAGTACAGGTCTCATTATGTCCAAGCAAGATTTATTGGTAAAAATAAAGGTACTCACAATTTTAAATTAACTTTATAATAACATAATCAAGTAATATTATTGTTTTTACCATGGCTGCTACAATATCATGGGGAGTAATCACGTGACTTGTAATGATCACGCTCTCACCAGAAGCGGCTCGCCTCGGAGGTAAGTTGACCTTAGTTTGATATGATAGCTTGTGAATTTGAAAATAAGACATAGCTCACGGAAGATGTACATATTCCTTTAGTTTTTCCCCAAAGGACAGCATTCAAACACGTGTAGTTTCTGCAAACACTTCGACAAAGTGTCGAGCGAGTTATAATTTTGTGTTGATCACACCTACACTTTTATCCTATCGCTGGCGAATTTGAACGAAATCACAAAATTAACATGTTTCATATGCAAATTTCCATCGTCCAATTGATGTTGTTTGCAAAAGATTATCAATCCAACAGTGAATATGTCTGTAAAACCTGTAAATTGACGGATCTGGTCAAATTACGTAAAATGATCACGCTTACACTATGTCTGTTGGTTGATCACGCTTACACAAAATTAAAATGTTGATAGTAATCTCTTCAGTTTGTGGAATAATAAGTTATTTTAGCAATGTCCTTATCACCTGACTATGTCTGTTTTATAATAAAAGTCCATGGGGCAGTCGCCACAGCAGAAAAGGTTGAAGCTTGGTTCAGTACCTACTATTCTTTCCAAGACCGAGCAAGCTTCGCCGAAAAGACCATTTACTGCAATAAACCATAGATGTCCTTGCAATGAAACACCATCAGTCCCAAAGGAAACGAAAACGGCTTTTGTGAAACGTGAGAAGAGGCGGGTAAGTTCAATTTTTCCTACTTACTGAAGCGCGTGATATGCCTACATAAACAAATATTTTCCCGTTCTCACAGTAAATACTATTTAAAAAAATAGGACTTATCAAGAATGCAGGGTATTTTTAAACTGCCATAATTACACCAAAGCCTATAAGTATTTTCCACTATGAATTAATGTTCATAAATTGAGGACTAATCATTTAGAGAGTTTCAAACATTGGAGGGAAACTTACCCTGAACCTATTGGACATTATAATAATTAAGCTAGTAGGCAATCTTTATAGTCTGACCTGCCCCTTTATCTACATTGAATCCACAAGGTTCTTCCTATATAACTGTGCGAGTACATGTCAGAATGTTGCTCTGTTACCTGAAACCAGAGGCATCTGATCTATATTCAGCTAAAGATTGTTATCCTCTCTGACCCATCTTTTTTATAACTTGATACCATCTACTGATATTCAAAACTGTTTCTCAAACATATGAAATTATCTTAAACTGATAAATTTCATGTTTATGAAAATAAGTCACTGTTTTATGTCAAAAGCAAAACATCTGAGTAGATCCGATTACAAATTTAGTCATGACCATGTTTCAGCAATTGTGTGAAAAATTAAGCAAATCTAATCTTAATAATTACCGGATTTGTTTTTTTTTTTATTCCAACTACAAAAGAAAAATTACAAATCATTTTCAGGCACGAGGTTATAGTTAAAGTGGGACTCAGTAGTAGGATTAAAGACTGTCCTGAATCAATAAGGATTTAATTGATTACCATATTTATTTTTCCAGATACTTCATATATTGACTAATAACAACACATGTATAACAGATGAAAAAGAACATCCAGTACCTGTCTCCAGTGAGGAAGACAATTATAAACCAAACAGTTCAGTCACACCTTATGATGTCAAAGAGGTTAGTATTAAATAACAAAAAAAAAAAAAAACAAACAAAAAAAAAAAAAAACAACTGTTTGCTTAGTAATTCGAATTAATTAGTTAATATTGAAGATGTCTGAGGGAGTATATCTCAAAAAATCTAAATAACATGTTCAGTTCATCAAATTATATTATTAGCCACTAAGCATGTTCTCCAATTATCTTATCATGTGTTTATCTGTTTTTCACTTTCTTGTTTCAGAATGAAAGATCATGTGTAACAAGTAGAAATGTGGGTTGCCAGTTATCCCTGAGCAGAAAAGAGTACAGGTCTCATTATGTCCAAGCAAGATTTATTGGTAAAAATAAAGGTACTCACAATTTTAAATTAACTTTATAATAACATAATCAAGTAATATTATTGTTTTTACCATGGCTGCTACAATATCATGGGGAGTAATCACGTGACTTGTAATGA
Source organism: Tegillarca granosa (assembly GCA_029721355.1). Lineage (NCBI taxonomy): Eukaryota > Metazoa > Mollusca > Bivalvia > Arcoida > Arcidae > Tegillarca > Tegillarca granosa. The sequence goes on from CM056595.1 coordinate 13,246,710, forward strand.
TCACGCTCTCACCAGAAGCGGCTCGCCTCGGAGGTAAGTTGACCTTAGTTTGATATGATAGCTTGTGAATTTGAAAATAAGACATAGCTCACGGAAGATGTACATATTCCTTTAGTTTTTCCCCAAAGGACAGCATTCAAACACGTGTAGTTTCTGCAAACACTTCGACAAAGTGTCGAGCGAGTTATAATTTTGTGTTGATCACACCTACACTTTTATCCTATCGCTGGCGAATTTGAACGAAATCACAAAATTAACATGTTTCATATGCAAATTTCCATCGTCCAATTGATGTTGTTTGCAAAAGATTATCAATCCAACAGTGAATATGTCTGTAAAACCTGTAAATTGACGGATCTGGTCAAATTACGTAAAATGATCACGCTTACACTATGTCTGTTGGTTGATCACGCTTACACAAAATTAAAATGTTGATAGTAATCTCTTCAGTTTGTGGAATAATAAGTTATTTTAGCAATGTCCTTATCACCTGACTATGTCTGTTTTATAATAAAAGTCCATGGGGCAGTCGCCACAGCAGAAAAGGTTGAAGCTTGGTTCAGTACCTACTATTCTTTCCAAGACCGAGCAAGCTTCGCCGAAAAGACCATTTACTGCAATAAACCATAGATGTCCTTGCAATGAAACACCATCAGTCCCAAAGGAAACGAAAACGGCTTTTGTGAAACGTGAGAAGAGGCGGGTAAGTTCAATTTTTCCTACTTACTGAAGCGCGTGATATGCCTACATAAACAAATATTTTCCCGTTCTCACAGTAAATACTATTTAAAAAAATAGGACTTATCAAGAATGCAGGGTATTTTTAAACTGCCATAATTACACCAAAGCCTATAAGTATTTTCCACTATGAATTAATGTTCATAAATTGAGGACTAATCATTTAGAGAGTTTCAAACATTGGAGGGAAACTTACCCTGAACCTATTGGACATTATAATAATTAAGCTAGTAGGCAATCTTTATAGTCTGACCTGCCCCTTTATCTACATTGAATCCACAAGGTTCTTCCTATATAACTGTGCGAGTACATGTCAGAATGTTGCTCTGTTACCTGAAACCAGAGGCATCTGATCTATATTCAGCTAAAGGTTGTTATCCTCTCTGACCCATCTTTTTTATAACTTGATACCATCTACTGATATTCAAAACTGTTTCTCAAACATATGAAATTATCTTAAACTGATAAATTTCATGTTTATGAAAATAAGTCACTGTTTTATGTCAAAAGCAAAACATCTGAGTAGATCCGATTACAAATTTAGTCATGACCATGTTTCAGCAATTGTGTGAAAAATTAAGCAAATCTAATCTTAATAATTACCGGATTTGTTTTGTTTTTTTATTCCAACTACAAAAGAAAAATTACAAATCATTTTCAGGCACGAGGTTATAGTTAAAGTGGGACTCAGTAGTAGGATTAAAGACTGTCCTGAATCAATAAGGATTTAATTGATTACCATATTTATTTTTCCAGATACTTCATATATTGACTAATAACAACACATGTATAACAGATGAAAAAGAACATCCAGTACCTGTCTCCAGTGAGGAAGACAATTATAAACCAAACAGTTCAGTCACACCTTATGATGTCAAAGAGGTTAGTATTAAATAACAAAAAAAAAAAAACAAACAAAAAAAAAAAAAACAACTGTTTGCTTAGTAATTCGAATTAATTAGTTAATATTGAAGATGTCTGAGGGAGTATATCTCAAAAAATCTAAATAACATGTTCAGTTCATCAAATTATATTATTAGCCACTAAGCATGTTCTCCAATTATCTTATCATGTGTTTATCTGTTTTTCACTTTCTTGTTTCAGAATGAAAGATCATGTGTAACAAGTAGAAATGTGGGTTGCCAGTTATCCCTGAGCAGAAAAGAGTACAGGTCTCATTATGTCCAAGCAAGATTTATTGGTAAAAATAAAGGTACTCACAATTTTAAATTAACTTTATAATAACATAATCAAGTAATATTATTGTTTTTACCATGGCTGCTACAATATCATGGGGAGTAATCACGTGACTTGTAATGATCACGCTCTCACCAGAAGCGGCTCGCCTCGGAGGTAAGTTGACCTTAGTTTGATATGATAGCTTGTGAATTTGAAAATAAGACATAGCTCACGGAAGATGTACATATTCCTTTAGTTTTTCCCCAAAGGACAGCATTCAAACACGTGTAGTTTCTGCAAACACTTCGACAAAGTGTCGAGCGAGTTATAATTTTGTGTTGATCACACCTACACTTTTATCCTATCGCTGGCGAATTTGAACGAAATCACAAAATTAACATGTTTCATATGCAAATTTCCATCGTCCAATTGATGTTGTTTGCAAAAGATTATCAATCCAACAGTGAATATGTCTGTAAAACCTGTAAATTGACGGATCTGGTCAAATTACGTAAAATGATCACGCTTACACTATGTCTGTTGGTTGATCACGCTTACACAAAATTAAAATGTTGATAGTAATCTCTTCAGTTTGTGGAATAATAAGTTATTTTAGCAATGTCCTTATCACCTGACTATGTCTGTTTTATAATAAAAGTCCATGGGGCAGTCGCCACAGCAGAAAAGGTTGAAGCTTGGTTCAGTACCTACTATTCTTTCCAAGACCGAGCAAGCTTCGCCGAAAAGACCATTTACTGCAATAAACCATAGATGTCCTTGCAATGAAACACCATCAGTCCCAAAGGAAACGAAAACGGCTTTTGTGAAACGTGAGAAGAGGCGGGCAAGTTCAATTTTTCCTACTTACTGAAGCGCGTGATATGCCTACATAAACAAATATTTTCCCGTTCTCACAGTAAATACTATTTAAAAAAATAGGACTTATCAAGAATGCAGGGTATTTTTAAACTGCCATAATTACACCAAAGCCTATAAGTATTTTCCACTATGAATTAATGTTCATAAATTGAGGACTAATCATTTAGAGACTTTCAAACATTGGAGGGAAACTTACCCTGAACCTATTGGACATTATAATAATTAAGCTAGTAGGCAATCTTTATAGTCTGACCTGCCCCCTTTATCTACATTGAATCCACAAGGTTCTTCCTATATAACTGTGCGAGTACATGTCAGAATGTTGCTCTGTTACCTGAAACCAGAGGCATCTGATCTATATTCAGCTAAAGGTTGTTATCCTCTCTGACCCATCTTTTTTATAACTTGATACCATCTACTGATATTCAAAACTGTTTCTCAAACATATGAAATTATCTTAAACTGATAAATTTCATGTTTATGAAAATAAGTCACTGTTTTATGTCAAAAGCAAAACATCTGAGTAGATCCGATTACAAATTTAGTCATGACCATGTTTCAGCAATTGTGTGAAAAATTAAGCAAATCTAATTTTAATAATTACCGGATTTGTTTTTTTTTTATTCCAACTACAAAAGAAAAATTACAAATCATTTTCAGGCACGAGTTTATAGTTAAAGTGGGACTCAGTAGTTGGATTAAAGACTGTCCTGAATCAATAAGGATTTAATTGATTACCATATTTATTTTTCCAGATACTTCATATATTGACTAATAACAACACATGTATAACAGATAAAAAAGAACATCCAGTACCTGTCTCCAGTGAGGAAGACAATTATAAACCAAACAGTTCAGTCACACCTTATGATGTCAAAGAGGTTAGTATTAAATAACAAAAAAAAAAAAAAACAAAAAAAAACAAAAAAAAAAAACAACTGTTTGCTTAGTAATTCGAATTAATTAGTTAATATTGAAGATGTCTGAGGGAGTATATCTCAAAAAATCTAAATAACATGTTCAGTTCATCAAATTATATTATTAGCCACTAAGCATGTTCTCCAATTATCTTATCATGTGTTTATCTGTTTTTCACTTTCTTGTTTCAGAATGAAAGATCATGTGTAACAAGTAGAAATGTGGGTTGCCAGTTATCCCTGAGCAGAAAAGAGTACAGGTCTCATTATGTCCAAGCAAGATTTATTGGTAAAAATAAAGGTACTCACAATTTTAAATTAACTTTATAATAACATAATCAAGTAATATTATTGTTTTTACCATGGCTGCTACAATATCACGGGGAGTAATCACGTGACTTGTAATGATCACGCTCTCACCAGAAGCGGCTCACCTCGGAGGTAAGTTGACCTTAGTTTGATATGATAGCTTGTGAATTTGAAAATAAGACATAGCTCACGGAAGATGTACATATTCCTTTAGTTTTTTCCCCAAAGGACAGCATTCAAACACGTGTAGTTTCTGCAAACACTTCGACAAAGTGTCGAGCGAGTTATAATTTTGTGTTGATCACACCTACACTTTTATCCTATCGCTGGCGAATTTGAACGAAATCACAAAATTAACATGTTTCATATGCAAATTTCCATCGTCCAATTGATGTTGTTTGCAAAAGATTATCAATCCAACAGTGAATATGTCTGTAAAACCTGTAAATTGACGGATCTGGTCAAATTACGTAAAATGATCACGCTTACACTATGTCTGTTGGTTGATCACGCTTACACAAAATTAAAATGTTGATAGTAATCTCTTCAGTTTGTGGAATAATAAGTTATTTTAGCAATGTCCTTATCACCTGACAATATCTGTTTTATAATAAAAAAAGTATCCTTTTGTCACTTCGGATTTTTTAGCATCTATCACCAAAATTGAAATATGCATGGACACCAATTATTTTTATTTTTTTCAGAATGACTAGGAAAAAGACTCAGCTGTGGCTTAACGGGCCAAAAAGAAGATATTCAAAGATCTGGAAGATCGAAAGTGGTATTCGGTCGCCATTTAAAACGTTAAAGACGTTTTCAAGATCACCATTAAAGTCACCAATGACCAAAAAAATTAAATTGACAGGAAAAAAGTGTTCACCGTTGAAATCGCCACAGTGTATTCAATCAGTACTCAAGTCGCCAGTTTCGAAGAGAATCAGAATAGAGCTTTTTGCTTCGGAAACTGAGACGACAGAAATTATGCCACTTTCTGAATCCGAAATAACAATTATACCTGAAGAAAAGATTCTGGGAGATGATGAAGATTTTGAAAGTGAAATGAATGAAATAGCATTATTTTATCCACACGTAAAAAGAGAGCTTGAGAATAATGGGACAGAAACTGTGTTTTTGGATTTTTTTTAGAGGAATCAAAAATAAAACCATCCCGCTAAACAACATAGCATATCTTCTCTGGGTTGAAGTTGTAAGGTGGTACAGTAAAGAAAACTCTGTTAAGATGCGCTACATGAATGATACCAAAAAATTTTGGAAACTCGGGTGGAGATTATTTGGTGGGAAGTTTTTACGGTTTATGTCAGGGCACAAGAACATAGGTCAGCTGAGTTGCAGGGAAACTGAAAAAGGTTACTTTAATCCAGATGATTCTGACATAAATTTTGCAGTGCCTTCAAATAATATTTTGAGAGTCTTCAAACCGTATGGAGATGACAATACACAAAGTAGGCCCCCAGGGATATTTTGCGATGTTATTGACACTATATCAGAAGCGTTAAAAGACACATCAGCATGCTTATCGTATGATGGAAAAAAATTAAAACAAGGACTGACAAAAGACAGTGGGGATATTGATCTTTTGGGTTTTGAAAATGGGTTGTTGCTTGCAGAGAAAAAGGTGGCTTTTGAAGATCGCTTACAAGAACTACAGGATTGTTTGGCAAAGGTAGATGGTATTGCAAAAGGAAAAGATATTAATGAAATTGACAGTGCTTTGAAAGATGACTTATTAAAATCATTAAAATGTATATTGACAAAAATAGGAAAGGATGCACAGGATATACGGGATTTGAAGTCAAAAAAAGAATATTCTAGGGCAAAAAACATAGAGCGCGCAGGCCCCGACTGGAGAAATAGCAAATTCGTATATGTAAATAGTGCATTAGGAGCATATTTGTACGATATAAATTTATTTCTCGAATCATATGCCAAGATTCTCGACAAACTTTGTCTGTACATCTCGTATTTAAATCGATCACATGATTATTTTACCCAGGATTCCAGTATATGTCTTAATGAACACAAGAATTATGTTGAATTGGCAGAAGAAACTCACAATGTCGATCCATGTAAAACCAAACAACGTTCAGGAAAATGGCACGAAATCCGTAATGAAGCTATGGTGACGGGAAGTACAATCTACCAAGCACTTGGACTCGACGGTCTGAAGAAACAAAAAGCTCATTTTGATAAAGTGGTTTGTGGCATCGCAGAACCGGAAAAATCACCTGAAATCCAAAACAGATTGGATTATGGAACAAAAAATGAAATAAATGCCATAACAACTCTTGTTTCAAAAGTTTTGCCTGTTCTCTATCCAGATCTTGTTTATGAGGAGGTGGGGTGTTACCCAATTTATGACAATGATAAAATATTCATGGTTGTGTCACCAGATGGCAAACTTTCCTTTCGAGAAAATCCAAATGATCAATGTGCATTTGGAATTGAATTTAAATGTCCTACGGAAAAGCTACATACATCCGTTCCAGCTAGATATGTTTTACAGTGTCTCTCTGAAACAGCTGTGCTCCAAGTTGATCAACTGTTATATGTTTGTTGGCGGCCTGATTTCACAACAGTGTTCAAAGTGCGTCATAATGAGGAGTTATTCAATAAAACATTAGCCCTTGCCAGTGACTATCTTGCGACTTCAAAACCTAACCGACCAATTAAACTCTCAGAAGAAGCAACAGCTCTACAGAAAGTTATAGCAGATGAATGCAAGAAATATGATTTTCTTGGTGAATTCAAATCTGTGAAGATGTGTGAAGAAAAGACCTTGACAAATAACAAATATCACATAACTCTCGCAGACTTCAGAACATTGTTACATGAATTGAAAGAGTTGACAACAGAAGCCTATGAATTGAAACGCGAGAAAGCCTCTGAAGCTATGGTATTCTTATGTTCAGATCTGGACAGAAACTGGGCAAAAGATTCTTTGAGGTGGTCACCTGTTTGCTGGTTTCCAAAGGGCCCAAGTCTTACATCAGAGACATTAAGAAAGACCGTGGAGAAAGTTCATGATGATTGTCATAGCGCCGGTATACATATTCCAGCCGAGTCATTTGACGGTCAGTGGCATAATATTGTGGTTAGAACATTCTGCAACAAACCACTGACACTGTTTCAATTAAAGAGGGATTTCTGGTCCGAAGTACAAAAACTAAATAAGGCCGACATTATCAAGGAATTCTCTCAGTTGAACAAAGACGTAAAACTCCAGAGGAATGATGATACCGGAAGTATTACATTGAGCAACAACAAAACTCTACCAGAAATACGCCAAAAATGCTGGGAGTCGGAGAAAAAAATGATCAACAAGACGACATTAGACGATGTCAGATTAGATCGAATAGCAAACATTGTTCTTACAGAAGAAGACAAAAAAGCTATTCTTATATCACTACAATCCGATGTTGCTGCTAACAAAAAAGGACAATGGGACAAAAAAAGTGTAGATGATGTTACCAAGGCATTTGCAGATAGTGAAGAATTAAGGAAATTGCGAGACATAGACTTAAGGGTTTTACTGCGATATTTTAGAGGAAATGGAAAATTGAAAACCAAAGACAGTGTAAACAAGGAAACAAAAATCCAGGACTTATGTTCACTGTTTGGTATAGGAAAAAAGGAGCAGAAAAAAACTCAAGCAAAGTGTAGCACAAAAAGGATGTCAAAACCGATCCATCGTTTATCAGAAATAGCAATTAACGTCCTAAAGAAAAAGGTACCGAAATCCATTTTAAACATTGCATACGCTGAATACAAATGGCCTGATAAGCGCACAGAATGGGAATCTGACTCGCCGCTCAATAATAATGTCAAAATACACGATTCAACGTTTCCAGATTTTTGGTTTTACGTACCAGAATACAGCGAGTCAAGAAAACAACTAGAAGTAAGGTGCATTGATTCCACCCATTTATTAACCCGACTCAGAAGAGTGACGTGTAAAGGGGGTATTGAAGGTTTGGACAAAAAGCCTTGGTTAACCGTTGCTAAGCAGAAAACAACATCTCTAACTGTAGTCATGGTGGAAGATATTGTTGACCCCATGTCCTGTGAAATGGCACTGACACACTTCAGCGAAGAAGTGGAAAATGCCATGCTTCAAAATGGTGATTCACAAGCGGCGTCTCTGTGCAACGATATTCGTACTTGGTGGGATGCCGAGGACAGACCTGGAATACCGGCTGGAACAAGAATATTGATGAGGTCACGTCTTCGGTCAAGATTAATTTCTTACTTCCAAATTGTTAAGTTTCCTCCACAAGCCGGCTACGTCAACGGCTGTCCTTCGCAGCTAAGGGAAGCATTAATCTCGAATATCGATGCAAAATCCATATTGTTTGCATTATGCAGAAATCACAGTTACAACGTAAGAGCATTTAGTAGTATGATGGGTGAAACCTTTTTTTCGCAGCTTACAAACCAAGATAGGCAAGGTCATGGTACAGTGACATCAGCAGAATTTGGACGATTCCTCAGTACATATGTAGAGCAGATGCATGTCAAATTAGACCCTAACAGGTAATTTTATTTGCACCAACTAGATGAACATCTTCAATACAAGAGGCCAGTGGATCTTATTGCTTACTTTAGGCAATGTCAAAGTTGACCACCGAACTTTTAAATTGAAAGAAATTCATTCCTCTTATAGGAACCAACTCAGTGAACCAATGACCTTGAAATATATATCAAACTGAATGTTATATCTATATAAACAATGCTCAAAAAGTTTATTGTTTTTGAGATAATTAGCCAGTTCATTATAGTTTATTATAGTTATTATTATACTTTAGCTTCCGTGACCTTGACTTTTGAAGCAATGGCCTTGACCTATTTATCACAATGACCGCTTGATCTGACTTATAATTGTATTTTGAAAATATATTGATTTCATGTTGGGTCCAAGTACTACCGATGAGGAATTGTATTCCAAAACCATATAGAGCTGAAACATTGCAATGGGTTATACTATGTGACTTGTTCCAGTTGTTTTTCTGATATGTTTTCATTTTCATGCGATACTTTTGAATTTCCATAAAAGAAGCATATGACACTTGTTTATCACAAAAGGTCTATTTAAAATTTTAAAATGTACGTCTTTTAGACCACTGGTTGTGTTGAAGTGGGACGGTTAAGCATGCCAAAAAAACCAGGTTTAACCACACCGCTGGATCTAGTTTGTCCGGCGCCCGTCCAAAGTCGGGACAATACAATCGTTGGTCTTCTTTTTCATTTGTATATGTCTTTGGTCTTGTGTTTGGGTGTGCCTTTCTTTCCTTGTTATGTGATTTTGCTACTTTTGTTTCCAAGTACACTCATTTCAGCTACAATTTCACATCCACTTTAAATGTTTAATTTATGTGTATATTTTAGGGTATTTTCATTTAGAACATCGAAGTCAAGCGTATACAAAGTTGTCGATAATAAAGATGGAAAGGACAAAGCAACGATGGACGAAGCTATAACTACAGAGAACAAGTCAATTAGCACAATAATCCCTCGGTAAGTGAATATATATATATAATTTTATAAAATGTTAAAAATCCAATATGCAATTTGTTACTTTTATTGCTGCATGGAAACTAATAATAAACAAACAAATCCAGACCATCAAACAAATATCCATAAAACACTGGATGTAAACTGTAAAAAATGATATAAGAAAATAAACATAACAGTCTACTACGTTATCACAGATGCTTTTTTCCAGCAAAGTATGAAATAATAAAATAACAAGAATTTCGAGGAATTTGGTGTCTTGCCTGGCTTTGCATTTTGACTTTCACGCAAACTTTCACATTTTGACACGCCGCCAAACCCGCCGATGATTCACAGGACACCCCCCCCTCCCCCCAAAAAAAGTAAGACACAAGTCTCGCCTATGACAAAACCAGGCGAGACAATAAAAATGAGATAACAAACATAATCTACCTGATTCTGAGCAACCAGAAAAGCTATAGCTATTACTTGACTAGTAAAAATATTCATGAAAAGGCATGAAAGGCTGACAAAGTAAACAATAAATCAACTTTCTCACATTGTCAGACTAGGTCATAAGACCAAACTTTCAGTCAGGAATGTACCAGATCTCGGTAATATCAAATGTGCGTGAATGGTCAATACTCTGTATTATTACAATTAACTTAGGTCATCTTTTCCTTTATGCTTATTCTTAATATGACGACATAAATATGCCTTTGAGCTAAACACTTTCTGACAGATGTCGCATTTAAAACTTCTTTTGGTATGACTGCCCATATGAACTTTAAGAGTTTGCTTTATTTGAAGTCCTTATTGCATTTTGTACATGGTATTCTTTTTTCAATCTCGTGGGATTTTAAGTGTCTGTGGTAGTTTGTTCTGAATCTGAGCATTTTTCCACAGTTTTTACATCTAAACTTTTTTTCGCCTGTATGTATACCAGAATGTTCTTTTAAATCGGAACTTCTTTCAAATTTCTTATTACAGTCTTTACATTGAAATTTTAATTGCCCCTCTTCGCGCATTTTATGGCGCTGTAAATCTTGTTTGCTATAATAAGCATTATTGCAAACATCACACACAAATTCTCGTTTATGTTCATGTAATTTTTATATGTGTGTTACAAAAACACTCTTGCTATAGAAAGGCATTTCGCAGTCCTCACATTTATATGGCCCCTCTGATCTATGGCGTAACTCATGCTGCCTCAAGGAACTTCTACCTCTTAAAACCTCTCCACAATATTTGCAAACATGGGGTGATCCGTCGGACATATTTACAACTGAAAAAGAAGAAATTTAATGTAAATGAGAGAGAGAGAGAGAGAGAGAGAGAGAGAGAGAGAGAGAGCAGTGTAAGTGGGTAGAATACTGAATCCCTGTATCGATAACATATGACGTTTAATCTGATAACATTATGTAACTCCTAATACTGTGATCAGTAACTTGTGGTCTATACGTAAATTTTGTTCCAACAACCCCGTCCAACAACTTAACTGATTCATGCAAGTTTCATTAATGCTGGTAAATTAATATTATTTTAACCGTCAATCCGTCATTCCCCCATTTAAGGGATCACATTTAATAGTATACATTCGAGGTTTTTGGCAAAAGTACAAAGGCACAAAGTGAAACTTTACTTTTTTGTGTTAGCGTGATCAACCAACAGACATAGTGTAAGCGTGATCATTTTACGTAATTTGACCAGATCCCTCAATTTACAGGTTTTACAGACATATTCACTGTTGGATTGATAATCTTTTGCAAACAACATCAATCGGACGATGGAAATTTGCATATGAAACATGTTAATTTTGTGATTTCGTTCAAATTCGCCAGCGATAGGATAAAAGTGTAGGTGTGATCAACACAAAATAATAACTCGCTCGACACTTTGTCGAAGTGTTTGCAGAAACTACACGTGTTTGAATGCTGTCCTTTGGGGAAAAAACTAAAGGAATATGTACATCTTCCGTGAGCTATGTCTTATTTTCAAATTCACAAGCTATCATATCAAACTAAGGTCAACTTACCTCCGAGGCGAGCCGCTTCTGGTGAAAGCGTGATCATTACAAGTCACGTGATTACTCCCCGTGAATATGTCTTACAGCACAAGAACGTGGTGTCTATATTCCTTTTACATTTGTGATATTTGAAATCTCAAAATACAAAAACACAAAATGGTCAAACAAGTTAAATTTACTGTACACTTCACTTTTCCCTATAAATAAGTACTTGGTTAAAAAAAAGTAATACCGAATATCAAATTTATAATAAAGTAAAAGACTTCTAAGTTAACAGAACCATGAATATTTGAATCAGAAATAAATGCAATAGAATTCTGCAAAAGAAAATATATATATATATATATATATATATATATATATATATATATATATATATATATATATATTATGGAAAAGAGTTGACAAGCTTATCTATCTATTTAAGTTCACAGACTAAAAGCCATTAAAGGGACATAAGGGTAACTTGCAATCTCTTACCAGCACCTAAACTGACTCGTTTATCTTATGAAGAAACCAAAGATGTTGATGAAGTTGATGGTTTGTCATGCTCAATTTCTGAACATTACGTAGACAGTAAGGACATGTCCTTAGAGCTTACAGACAATATTCTGAATGATGAAATTGATGATTCAGTATCAAACCTTCATGATAGGTAATGGTCATTTCAAATTTTTGTCAGAAATATACGTATTATTATTTTTTTTATTTATTTATTTATTTATTTTTTTTTGGGGGGGGGGGGGTTCTCGTTTTCTCCATCCTGGAATTATGCTACAGAAAGCCATAATAGAAGTAAACCATTGCATTGTGTATCAAAATTAAAGTAAAATAATGTATTTACAAAAATTTGTATGATTTGTTTGGAACAGAGTACAATTTTTTCATTGTTTATATAGTATTGATTATTTGACAACATTTAAATATTTTGTTTTTTGAACTAATTTTTTTTAAATCTTGTATTACAGTGAGGGAAATGCCAGCAAATATATAGTGTACCAGTCTTATTTGCTTGAACTATTTCACAACTGCCCCAGATGTGCCGATCCAACTTCTTGTATAATAAAACACATTAGAGGATCAATGCTGTGTGTACAACAGGACTGTATCCAGTGCAACTTTCATCGTGTGTGGTACAGTCAACCTATGATTGGCTCTATTCCTGCTGGAAACCTTGCCATTTCTCATGCACTGTTGTTCTCAAGTTCAATACCATCCAAGTTGATGAGATTTATGCACTTTATGGGGCTGCAAACATTTCATATTCACCTATTATAAAACACCAGGTTACATTTTTACAGCAAACAATTCTGAAGGTTTGAAACCAAAAACATTAGAACTACTTAATTAAGCGAGAAGAATTAAGGAACCACTTTGCATTGGTAGAGATGGAAGATTTGACAGCATGGGCCACAGTGCAAAGTATAGAAGTTATAGTGCTATTAATTTAGAGAGTGGCATAATTTTCGACGTACAATTGGTACATGTATGATTACTTTTTATAAACACGTGTGTTAAATGACACATTTAACATATCAGAATGTCATACACAAAAAAATGTCACACTATTAAAAACTTAATCATAAAAAATAACTTTAGAAAATAATGATAACGATTATAATAAACATCAGGTATGATACATAGTAGAATAAAACATTTTTATTATCCACATTAACATAATTATGATAGTACTAATAAATTATACACAGTTAAACCAATTCTGAAAGTAATTTACAGTATATGTTACAATTAACTATCTTGCATTCTTTAACTACATTTGTGAATATATTGACCAATTTCATCGAAAATTATTTAATGTTTAATTTCAGAGCAATGAAGTGAAAAGTTCGCTACATTTGGAAAAGGAGGGGCTTGATAGAAGTGTTTCTCTTTTAAAAAGTAATGGTTTAATAATAGGCAAAATAGTGACTGATCGGTATGTGCGAGTGAAGAAATGGGTGCGAGAAAATTTGCCAGAAACCAAACACTGTGTGGATGTTTGGCATGTTGCTAAAGGTAAATTTCTAGAATGTTTAGAAACGTAAAAGGTTTACTGAGATGTACATTATTATGTGAATAGTAGTATTGTATTATAGCACAGAAAATAATTCACTGAGGAATTTAAAATCTCATTATCAACTAGATGATTAAACAAGGACCAAGTGTTTTTGTTAGGTTTTATTGGAGGCCTCTTAATATTCTAAATACTAGTTTTATACTAACCCTACTTATGTATTTGATAACCATTGGTCCAAAAAGTGTGAAAAAAATCAAGGTATATGTTATTCATAAAATTTAAAACATATAGTTAAGGAACATTGTCATAATAAAACCTTATAAAGAGTAAAAATGTATACGAATACCTGTTGTATCGGACAAGATTTTGCTTCTTATTTAAAATCATTTGAGCTACAACTTCTCAAGATATATATTTTTCATTTTTATTTAGCACTGAAGAAGAAGCTCGCCAGATTATCTTAAGAAAAGGAGTGTATTTTTGTCCAGCAATGGATTAAGAGCTTGACCGATCATCTTTATTGGGTTGCAGCATCAACACCCAGTGGTCATAAAGACCAGATGTGGGAGAAATGGACCAGTGTAGGAAACCATATTTAAAACATCTATTAGGCCACGGCAATTTGTTTCATGCATGTTCCCATGGACTCAATTGATGGAATAAGGAGAAAGAACTGGCTTGAAGCAGGTTAATAATCTTGTCTTTATTATTTTGTTTTCACATTGTCATATATTAGTCATGATAAAAACTATGAAGATGCACTGTTTGTACAATGCATCAGTCACAATTGCTTGGTTTTTGCACCAAAATACAATAATATTCCATCACAAAATCTTGTTTTAAGCTGACAGAAAGAGTTAGCTAAATAGAATGATTAGTCTTGTTTTCCTTTATTATTCAGGGAGTCTTTACATTCTTCATGTATCTAGATTATCCATAACACCAAGAACGCCCTACCTGAATACTGAATGAATCCTAATTAATTGACAAAAAAATTACCATTTGTCTTATATATATTTTGGTATTTACAGGATCCAAAGGAAATGTCAATGTGAACGAACTGGTCCATTCTAGACAGATGGAAATGAATATTCCAATGCTGTCAACCAATCAGCAGACATCAGACTTGGAAGCCTGTCATTCTGTGATCAACCATTTTGCACCAAAGATGATTGGATTTTTATATCCGGGGCAACAAAGTCGGTAAGTTGCATGTATTATTTACATGACTACAAACTTGTAGAATTCTATGACATCAGCACCAGATTGTTTCAAGGCTTTGCTTTTTGATAGAAGACAACTTAGAACAGCTGATTTGATTGTGGTCATTCAATAATTTATGTTTTGATATATGTGTAAAATGGGTTAAAATCAGCTGTTGGATAAAAAATTCTAAACAATTGTTTTCAGAATAATGAAAATTGTGAAGTAGCAAAGTGAAAAAAGATACAGGCAAAAATGTATGTTGAGCCAGAGTTGGCCTAATTTAATTTATTTCATCATTTTTTTTTAGTTTACTTCTTGTTGATCTAATTTTTAATGAAATGGAAGTAGAGGTCTTGCCACACAAGAAGATGGAGAACCACAATATAAAATTATTATTCCCAAAGATAAAAATGGAGAGTTCACTTAAAGAAAAGTGAAGACACAAGCAACTTCTGGTAAATATTTAATGTCATATAATATAAAATCTTATTGTTTGTCAGTAAAATGGGACCTCAGTGAAAGAATGGTCTAAAACTCACGCATATGAAAAACAATGCTTCTGACTTCCTAAGCTTGAATACCACTTGGGCAGATCCAAGTGTGAGAAAGTTTGTCAGCTGGTGACTTGCTGAAGATTCAGCTGGTGACTTGCTGAAGATTTGTGGTTTTCTCTGGTTTCAGGTTTCATCAACTATCCCAGAAATTATTGCTTTTATATGTGAATGAGTCTTGAATGGGGAGTAAAAACAACATTATTCTAATCCAGTCAAACTAGAAAATTGTGTAATAAAATATACCGTATCTCAGCTGTTGGAAACTATTTCAAGTCCTTTTTGTTTTCTATGAGCTGTTATACAAATATGTCATGTAATTGTAATACATGTACTACTTTTATCTGTTCAGTTAATGTTATATAAAAAAATCCGTTGTTTTAAAATTATTTTATTTTATTTTCCAGACTATGTAAAAGTTCTGACAATGAAGACATTTGAGCTAAAACAGCTAAAGCATAAACCACAATTGGTGATACCACCACAACTTTGCGGCAGGTACCATCATCCAGACAAATTGGAAGCTGTCTCCAATTTGCTGTCAAGATATTACACTGATATGTTTTAAACTGGATTAAAACCAATATAATTGTCATTTTCACAGGGAAATGTGTCCCGAATAGTCCTTACCACACAAGAAGGCAAAGGGATTCTGATGTTTTTACCTAACCAGCCCCAACACCACCTAACCAATTGTTTGTAGGCTACGTATCTGTTGCTCCTGAAAAATGAATAAAAAAAATAACACATCAAGCAATGTCCAATGATTTCTTTTTGAATCGTGACCATTAAGAGACAATATTATAATTATTGTATTCTTATTCTTTATTTGTCATTATTATGATTTTATTTACAGAAAATTGATATATATATATTGCCACTGGACTGTGATAATATTGCCACTGGACTGTGGTAAGTTAAATAATAAATACATTGTACATGGTTTGATGTAACATTCACTATTGAATGTACACAGTCTGTCTATAACTTTTTTCAGCATTAATTTGTATTTCATTTTGCTGATGTTGTTGGAATATGTGTTGTTTGTGTGCAATATATTATGTTTTTTATTTTGTAACTGAATTTGACAGCATAATAATTGATGTCTGATTTAAAAAATGTAAATATTTCTTTTAAAAATTAACTTTTAGATAATAAATTAATGGACCGTCGATTGAAAATAAATAAATTATATGAGAATTGATGAATCACTTTTTATGAAGATTTACTTACTTCTTTGAGTCTTCTATTTCAACATGGTGTGATTGCCTGAATGCTTAATAGGCAGTTTCTAAAACAAACTGATCCAGGCAAACATTTCGAAATCCTGCATGTTCAGTAATACATCCAATACTAGAAATATCTTTCAATTTACTGATAATTTTTTCCATTTCTTGGCAGCAATAGCTTTCATTCTCTGTTGGCATAATACGACAATTCTCACATGTACACCTAGAACAGTATTACTTGTGTTTATAGACATAGCAGAGTGGAAAATTTGTTAAATAACACTGTCAAGATTCTTTCACTCATGTCAAGGAAGTTATTTTAGTGATAGTGAAGGAAATCTGAGTGCCTAGAGATAATCTGAGGCAAGCAAACTGACAAACTTTCTCACTTCACCTCAAGTGATAATCAAGCAAAGCAACAAGAGAGGGACTGATTCATAAAAAAAATGTGCATATTTGATCTGCTGAATATTTGTATAACCACTATTATACATTCAGTGTTACACTCGAAAGAGTGAAATGATGTTTTTCTATACCAAGTTGAGATACTTTTACTTCTACAGTTTACTCACAAGGAATGGCCCTCTGATAAAGTGGTGAGGCTTGTGATGTTCTCCTGGTACAAGAATAAATAACAGCTATTTATATAGAGTTAGTTTAGTTTTACTGACAAAATCAAGCAATAACATTTTTGGGATCATTAGTAAATGTTTTATCTAACACCTAGTGTTTATGGTTGTCTCTATCTTGACACCAATAAAATTATTGGTTCGTGTCAGTGTTTTGTTAGCCCTTTATAAGTGTCTTAACATGATAAAACCATACACTTTTTACGATTCCAGATTCACTGAGATTCAATTTCACATAAAAATATTACATCCAGAACAGATCGTGGAAAAAAACAATGTTGCACACCTACTCTGGCAACTAAATAGGGTGTTTATTTGTCAGTTTATTTATTACCAGAATATTTATTCTATGGAGCTTTTTAACAATTTTTACTGGAATTCTAATCACATAATTTACAGTGAAGTCAGTAAGCGATGTAATTACTGAGTCTTTGTAAGATGCAACTAACAAACTTGACTCGAGTATAATCATTCAAACAGAAAATAAAGGACGATTTTTAACTTAAACACAATAAATAAATAGATAATAAAAAAGACTAAAAATATTGCAATCATATTTTTATCACTAATATTGTCCAAGGGGCACACCTGTTCACGATCGTACACGAGGGAAAGGGCCGAGGAAAATCCAATTATCAGAAATGTTTTTTTGCAACTGGTCATCTGATCTTATAATAAATATTTATTCTGAAATGCTTAAAATTGTTTTTTTATTATAAACTGACTAATTCAGTCGTGTTGAATAAAGTTTGTAATGCCTACAATTCAGAATTTTCGACTTAATTGGGCCTTTGCTCAGCTTGGGTTGTTTTTGTTAAATGATCGGATTCGTCCGTCTGGTTCAAATAAATACTGCTGTACGACAAGATCACCAATTGTAAGCCCGTCTATGTCTTCTCCAAATGATGACGAACCATCCGACATATACAAGTCCAATAACGAGTCGTTACTTTCTTCTCCATTTGTCTTTTCACCATTCCTACAACTGTCTGCCATGTTGGGAGATACTGCTAGTACTGCTACGGCGTCACACAAATAACACTCAAAACGAGACTTTTATTGGAGGCGTCCCGGCGAAGGTATAAAATTGTTGACTTTTAATTGCTGTAACTTTTTTATTCTGTCACAGATTTTGATGCGGTTTTCGAAATTATGATATTGAAATTGTAATAAAGTCATATATGATAAAAAATGGTTACAGGTACCCTTTAGGTCAATTGAACAAACATAATCTCCCTTGTTAATAATTGAAAGTATTATATCTAAAGTTTTTTTTTGAGACATATTCATATAATTTGTTTCAAATTTAAAACTGGCCTAAATTTGCCATTCTTTTTCTTCACCAAAAAAATATTTGAAATAAACTGACCCTTGTCATAATTACATTCTTTAATTGCTCCTATTTTAATCAAATCCATAATTTCATTTTCAACTAACTGCAATTTATCTTTGGAGAATGGAATTTTATTAGGAACTTGTTTTTGCTCTGGAAAGTAGTCAAACTCTATTTTCTGTCCTTGGACTAAATTCAAAACCCATTTGTCATCAGTGAAGGTTTTTCCAATAATCAACATAAAACTTCAACCTTTTAGAAGGACAAATTACCTGAGACTCAACTTTTCGTCCCGAGTCTGAATAGCTAGCACTAGCTTCTGGCTTAAGCTGCTAGAACCCCTGCTTCGTGCACGACCACTCAGTCGACGGGTATTGTCTCTGTTAATACTGAAATGTTTGAGGACGACGTAAAAACGTCTCTGGGAAAAATTATATCTATTTTTGCCCCTATAAATATTATTGTTGTTTATTTTGTTGGCGTCTGATAAACCCTTTACACTCTTAGGAAGGTAATCGCCAAATAATTGCAAGGTAATTGGTACCTCTTTACTAGATATGGCACTATGCGATTTGGGCAATGCTGGCCTCATAAGATATCTACTGCGTTACAGAAAGTTGTTAAAAACATTGCCAAGTAAACTTAAAGCATCACAACATAAAGGGCGCAAATCTTGCTTAAAATTAGGAAGAGAACCTAATTTCTTAGTTAAATTAATCACCAATGAGATACCTTATGTCAGCACTTTCTGTGATTTTTGAAGCAATGAATTCTTTGATTGTGACTGTTTTGGCAGGCTATTCCATATTTCTCTTTACATTTTGGAATTACCAGGTCCTAACCAATTACCTGGTAAAGAATACTTTTCAAAAATTTAAAAGAAATCGGAGGGCTTTATTGCAAGCTTTAATGATAAAAGTGGCAATATTAGTGTTAATATCTGGCCCAAACTTGTCATCATCAAAAAAATAAGGCATGTAAAATAAATCTTGACCATCATTATTTGAACTTTCTGATACAGGGAAAATTTCAGAATAGTTATCATCTGCTTAACCAACTTCCCCACTGTCATCAAAATATGGAGTCAGTTCAAAGTCCTCAAGTTCATTATAGCCATCGACTTGATCACTAAAACTCACCGTCATAGACGGAATTGTATTACCCTCAAAAAAAAAATTCTGTTACACTGGGTGCCAGAATTTTGGCTAGGATTAGAAGCCATTGTTACAGTTTGCATATCATGCAGACCAGAGTTAACATCAAATTAATTACGGTTATGACCAGCGGTCGAGGATTTTATCAAAGTCTCAAAGACACTAGACACTTTGTCAAGACGATCCTCTATACTACCTTAACGTTTTGAAACAGAGTTAGTCGGTTCACCTACCTTATTCATAGGTTAATTTAAACTACTAATATTTGGTTTTATTTTTTTTGCTACTGACATTGTCAGAGTCCCACACATAACTACGTTTTCTGTTTACAGAGAGCGCTTAAATGTGATCTACCCTCTGAAGATCTACTTCACAGACATGTGCGTACTGAGTTTTGGTTTCAATTTTGTACTAAAAAATATCATCACCATTGAAATTACAATCAGCTATCTCTGATTCTGAAGGATGAATAGAAATACTATCATCGTCTTTATATTCCAAGCGAAATAAATTGTTAAGACTGACTATGCGTAGATGTATCTACGGCTGTACTACTGAACGCATTTTCACTGCGTGAATTTGGACCACTGTTAATTTTTCTAGGTCTACGCGAAACCGTTGGTTTAGACCGCATATCACAAAAAATATAATTTTCTTTCCGTAGGTATAGATGTACACACCACGTACCTGTGAAACAAAAAAGCATGGCAGTAGTCTTGAATAATGTATTTATAGGCAAGGAGAGTATACTACCCATATGTTGCATGTATTTTAATCGCTTGAATAAACACGAATCATGTGCCTAGTAAGTGAAACAACTGGACAAGTTAACCCGAGACAGCCGAAGGGCTAATGGAAGAGAATAAATGTTAGCACTACATGACTGGGCATACACTTTAATACGGAGATAAATAAAGATGGGAGTAAAATCTTGAATAATTACAGTAATTGTACAACAAATAATGCAAAACTTATTTAAATCTTTTGTGTTATTCAGAAAGTGTGTATTAATAAGGATATTCAAAGTAATATTTCATTTTAAACACTTCGTTGACTTTTAAGATAATTTTTTATTTGAAAAAGAAGACAGCGAAACAAGAAAACAGCAAAATGCAAATAAATTGAAAAGATGATTGGGGCAACCAGCGAACCGGGAAAAACCCATCGTCTTTTAACGAGAAGACTAACAAACTGTCTCAAAGAAGGATCTGTCAAATGCGGTTATCAAACATAGGCAGCTATTTTAGGATACAGTAATCAAGTGTGGTGGAAAGCCAAGCCAAAAAAATTTTAAGGTTAAAAAATCTTGTAATGTTACTTTTCACAAACAACGACTTTACAATATTGTTTAGTTTTCACAAAACAATATAGTGACTTTTATTTATTTAAAAAATAAATAAAAATATTGCTTTACTAAATACATGAATTTATTTTAGGTTTTGATATTCTTCTAAATGTTTTCAATTTTATACAAACCAAACGTTGCTAAACGCATCTACTATAAAACCTACAATAGCAATAATTGTTACACTGGAGATTGATGCCCCATTATTTTGGTATTGATTTTCCAGCTTTCGGTATTGATATCGCAGTCTCAAGAAGGACACTGAACTTATACCATACCTTCATTTATTTTCTTATTTTTTGTATTTTCTTGTTAATAAAATATAATATTTCAAAAGCATAAAACAACTGTAAGATTTTTCTCACAACAAACTATTACAAAACAATAATGAATCCTTAAAATCAAATGTCATCGGATCTGCAAACATTTCAGCTTTACTTGTATAATATAACAGTAATAAAGTTTCCACACAAAAACTGACAAAGTCTAACAAGATAAAATTCAAAGTTTTGTCTTTTATACGCAAACATGTCTATAAATCATCAAAAAGTACAGCAATAGTTCGGTTTACTAAATCTTATGAAAGGTTTCTTTTTTCATTACCCAGTGTTATTGAAGACAATTTATTATGAATCGGTTTGAGGTAAAATAAAAAATAGCTTTTTTGACATAAAACTCTAGCATTATATGAGTTTTAATACACTGACAATATGGAAAACAAATCCGTTGATATACTGAGAAAGTTTAAGATGTCCCTGAAAAGTTCATTTGTAGTTACAGTTAAGTGATGTTAAAATTTTCAGTCTTTGTTAAACATAACTAGTAAATTCCTCATTGGATAACAGGAGACATAAATAAGTTCAACGTTTTGCTTACTGTAAACTAACAGTAAAAGGATGTAAACTTCAAGAAAATAATACATTATAAGTCACCATAAAGACGCTCTATTACAACGGAGAAACATTTGCATATTAACGTACCATACGATTATTTAACAAAATACCTGTCACATTTTTATGTGCTATATGGGCACATTTCGGAAAATCATACCTCATCAGTGACACTAAGTGCCGAAAAGTTTAATAGATAAAAACGTAAGCAAAACAATTGAAAACTAATGTATCTAAGTTCCAAAATTATATGAAACCAAATCCAGCTAAGGAATGTTTTGCATAAGGGAACAACCCTTAGTTTTAAATAAATATTTTCACAAATAGCAAAACAATTGCTGGTGTGATATCAATTTACATTCAAGCAACCAATAATTAACTAACTAACTAACGAACCTGCTAATCCTCTTACCAAACAATCAACGAACCAACTAACCAAAACACATCTTCAAGGACGTTTTTATGATGGATAAATCATATCATATTACAATCTAGATACCTTTGTATCTTATCAATCTTTATAGCTTTAATTTTTTGGTATATGAATTTGCAAAAACAATTTAAATGAACACATTTTTCTATGATAAAATGTCAAATATTGATAAAACTGCTGAAAAAATTTTAGGATTAAGAAGATGATAAAATTTTATGTCGAATATAATGTTTTCTGTAAACTATGTCTGTTTCCTTTTAAAATAGCTGTTCTGTCGATAGTAATAGGTTAAAAACTTAATAGATAAACATTTTACAGAAAATCTTATTACATATTACAGGGCTCGAATGTGAATGTTTGAGCCACGTGCTTTAATAAAGCAAACGTTATTTTCACTTTTAAGCAGAAAAAAAACATAAGTGTTTTAGTAGAAATAAGATTTTCATTTCAATTTGACATTACTGCCATGATTTGCCATGCAATAAAAATAACATACCAGTCCTTGTCCAAACTACAATCCAAACTGATTCATCGATAATTCAGATTATTTTGATTGATCCAATACTTTTATCTTTCGTCAAATTCGTTACTAGCCTTTTTGAGGTTGCCATTCCCTAATAAAACATGCTAAATGCAACTGACCACATCAATTCTTATTTTATACGACCATGTTGCTAATGATATCTAGAAAGCTAATTCAATTATAGCCGTCATAACTAAGACGTGTTTATTTATAATCTATTTTATTTATGTATTTATTTAGCTTTTTTTGGTAATTTTCATTCAGTTTTTATCACTGTAATTTACCAAGCTATGTAAATGGCTGTCACTAAATATACTAATTATATTATAATAATTTAACTAACAATCCGTATTTTCCTACTTTGTATCGAGTGTTTGTAATTAATGGAGTGTTTACTAGACCAACGATATTTTTATGCAGTTTAAATATCAATACATTATGATTTGCGATTTCTTGATTATATGTTATGACGACTGATATAAGGGTTATCGTTAGTAATGTAACAGAGGTAGTGTTAAAGCGAGTCCCTTCATTATACAAGGACTGGTATGTTTGATTTATTTTATATATATTTTTTTTAACATGAAAGGCTAATGTACAAATGCGTTACCATATACTTTATCAAAGATTCCTAATTGTCATACGGATTATCCTTTGACCAAATTAGTTCAGAAGGATGTGAATTTTACTATTTAAGTATTGTTATTGTATACACTTTCAATTTTCGCAGTAGTTTTCTGTTTTTACTGATGCACAATCCAAAATTGAATGTTTATTTTGTTAACCATGAAATATTTTTCGTCAGAGACTATTAAAATTTATAGGAGGTTAAACGTACGCAGTAACCACTAATTGTCTAAATGCCATTTCAATCTGTGGTGATTACATTACATTTTCCTCTAATATTTTCAAATAGATAACTAGCCTGTTTAAATAACGAGGTAAATTTACAAGAAACCTAACTAGTCTTTACAGGCTACTTAAATAGTCCTGGGTTGTTTTCTATAATTGTTTCCGTCTATCAGTAAAATCCAATCTTTTAATGCTTTCAGTGCTTTGATTCTGTCGTTGCAAAATCAAATGCAACTGAATAATAAGCAAATCCAGAACTACTTAAACCAATAAATAACAATACAATACTAAAAGGAAACTAATCACAAAGTAAACACATATTAAAATACCTGATTATTAAAGTTTCGGACTTTGGATTGACTCTACATAATATGAAAGGTGCGATATAATACAAATGTTTCAAGAACTATTTTACGGCTGTTTCAATCCCATTAAGTATTTAATTAGTCAGTTTTTAACATATCCATGATAAAAAACAACCAAGTATCCATTATTTATATAAACATTGTATTTGGGTAAAATGAATGTATTTTTGTCACGTGTTTTTAAGTCGGATTGTTTTGTACACCTGACTCAAAACATGTTTGTTAAAAACAAGTAATAAACTTAATCTGGAAACTACAACATATTTAAAGTATTTACTGCCATTTTTAGAACAACAAAACAGAAAAAAATATGTAGGAGACATCTCGTGTTCAATCGATTTCTGATAATAGGAGAAATTCCGTGTTTAATCTTCTTCTTATATTAAAGATTTATAATTGATCAAACAAACTGTCCAATAAGGATTTGTACATCAAAAAATTGATTCGTAGAAAAGTAATATAAAAAGATCGCTTTTGAGAATATGTATTGCGTATTTTCCAATTTTTATGTAAGAAATGGAGTCGTTTTCAAAACTTTAATGCACTCTTAATTCTGATTTAATTGATGTTTTATCATATATATCTCAAGCTTTAGTGATGTTTTAACTTTTATATCTCAAAGACTCTTGAAAGATGTTAACACGTTGTTTGAAGAAAACATTCATTTCACAATGACCAACATCGCATAAATTTTCATTGTTCTATTCATTGTTGTAAGATAACTTATATGAAATTATTTGCATTATCACAATTTTAGATGTTCTTATATAGTAAACGTTACCATACTGCCCTAACTTTTTTGATGAAACATCATGACAGACATTAACATATTGTTTTTTCTTTAAAAAAGATTCCCCTAAACCTTCAGACATATTGATATTGCCAACTCGTACAATTTTAAAGTACCCTGTTTCCTTGAAGATGTTAGACTAGATAATATTTGTATTTTAAGAGGGCGCATGCATTTTGCATTTTAATGATTGTTAAAAAAGCTAAAACGAAGCATTCTTATTCAATGTTTTAAAGAACATATAAAAAAGTGTAAAATTTACACAAGAATCGCAATTTAAATGTAAATAAAACAGGATATGTATGTATGTGCTTCATTAGATTATTATAGGTAAATTCTATTTAGAAAACATAAGACAAAGAATAATAAATTTTGTCAGCACTGAATAGAGGTTTAAATTGAATAATATTTTTTCTCAGAGTATAAACAATTAATAAGAGTTCAAATTAATGTGGGACGTAGAGCAATTTCAGAGAAGCGTTAAATACTAAATTTGGAACATTTTAATAACTTAGAACTCATAAGAAAATGTAAAAAATTAATTTTATTAAACGTAATACAACAAGGTTTTAAAACAATGTAAATGATGTATCAGTTTTTCTAGTTTTGCACTCATAAAATGATAATTATTCAAAACAATGTTCAAAATAGAACAATTTTTCAACTTAGTGATAAAATAAGTTCAAATCAATGTAAAAATGAAACAGTTTTAATAATTTCACCTTGAAAAAAACAAAATAATAAACAATGTAAAAATAATCTCTTTTATCAGCTTTGCTCTACGTTAAATAATACAGGTTCAAAACAATGTAAAAAATGGAAAAGCTCCCTAGCTCAGCACCGTATAAATTAATTCATACATCACATAGTGAAATAAAAGATAGTATTTTGGTTTCTGTTAGACACAATTTTATATAATTATTTTGGCACAACACGAGCGCCCCCTTGACAGGACTATGTTTTTTGTAGATAAGTATCCCACTGGGAGCCTCTAAATCCCAGCTATTTTCCTTATCATGCTGTCTGAATCATCCAGGTTTCGAAAGAGGGCAACAAAGATTAGTTAATTTGTTATTTGTAACGAAAAAGAAAATGAAAATATTCAACATTTTCATTAAGGTACCATATAGCATGAGTCTCGTGGTGTAAAACATGCATTATTGTGATCCTTCGTTTCAGGCACTATTCTATTAAAACAATACTGTAGTGGCACAGATAAACACAAATGTATAAAGTGATTTTTAAAACTGTAAAAAGTGGAACAAGTGTTCTAGTTTGACACTGAAAAACAAATAAATAACTAAATAAAAATCGAAAAAGAGAGATACATTGAAGAAGGACTCATGTGTGTTTTAATAACTGCAAAACCAGTTATTAACAAAACACATGTTACCTTTTATATGTATAACTTTCAATCTTTTAATCAATAAATACTCCTTTGTTTATTTTTTTTCTATTTAAAACAATAACAATACAATCACATTTATGTAAATTGATGAACTCACGTGTAATGTAGACGCATCGTTGTCTTAACATGTGATCTGACTCTTTCAACATGACTGTATATGACGCGTAGGGGAATTAATCTTGTGTATAAAACTGTTAAGATAATGAAAATAGAATTTTAATTGAAAGGAAATATTACTTAAAGCTCTTTTAAAAAACAATATGTGGCACGTCATGTTTAGATATTGTAGGTTTAATCACGTGCTTGAAAGAATTATTTAAATTTAAATTATCCCAAAAATTTAAATGTTCTTTGAATTTACGTACAATAAGGTACGGATTTACATTTGATTGTTTGTATTTATGCCTATTTTTATTCATATCTAAGCATAGGAGCAAAATTCTGAAAATATCTTATATGTTATAAATACATCCAAAATATCATCACTCTGACACATCGATAATTGAATGAAAGCAGTATTACCTTAATGTCAAGTCTGGTGACTTTTTGGTAACATTATAAATAATTCAAAAATAATGTATATCGACGTTCCGAATCGAGACAAACAACATGCACGAAATAAAAATAATGTGTACAGAGATTACCGACATTTCAACACCATGCGTGATGGCAGAATTATATTAACTGAAACTTATATTTAAGATAAACGAAAAAGAGTGACGAAATTATGATAACCGAAACTTTGAATTTTGGACAGAAACGATGCAAAATGACTAAAGGACGTGTACCTAGAAACTAGACTTTAGACAAGAGGCATGTATAATAGCAAACATTGTGTATGGATACTGCAGACTTTGAACCAACAAAATGCATAACAGCAAAAAGAAAAAAAAAAAAAAAAAAAGGCGTACCAAGATTCACTACTTAAGACGAACACTGTTCATAATGTATTACATAAGTTATTAGGATAAACTTTACGAAAATACACATGATGGTAATTTCAAATGTGATATAATTAATAATAAGAAAGTGAGTAATGATCGGATTTTTTTTCATTGTATAAATATACAAATTCGATAAAATGAATGCATGCATGTAGATATTAAGTTATAAAGTTTCCAGAGAATTACAGAATCAATAATGTATTACAATTCGGCCTTGACTTATTTGCTTATTTCCTTTTAATGAAAAGCTCAATAATTGTAAATTTGTATACGTTCAAAACGAACTCACAAAAGTTAAATATGTCTCTACCCTGAGAATTAAAACTGGTTTAAACTAAGTTTTAAAATAAATGTCACTGTAACTATTTTTTTATACATCAGATAATTAAATCGGTATAGAATATAATATATAACAAATACCTGGTAAATTTTGTTGCGCCAGATATGCACATTTTGGAAAAACATTACTCATCAGTGACACTAGGGACCGAAAAGTTTGATAAATTAAAAACATACGCCAGACGGTTGAGTTTAATGAAACTAAAGTTCAGAAAATATGTGAATCCAAATCCAGTTAAGAAATGTTTTGCATGAGGGAACAGACCTTAGTTTTATATAAATTTCAAAAATTAAGACGACTGAAAATTTTCCTAAATGGTATATTTTCTGACAGCAAAAGCACTGCCTACTGAGTTATGGGGGAGTTTTACTCTACCAGCAGCGGTACCCGCTCAGGGTTAGTAAATATATAACAAATACCTGCTAAATTTTGATGTGCCAGATGTGCACGTTTCGGAAAATCATTCCTCATCAAGTTTTGTTTTAAACTATTTAAATTAAGAAAGAATATAATTATTATGGTATTATGGATTTGTTTGTTATAAACAATCTTTATTGCAGAAAATGACCTAAATTCTTATCTGGTTTGACGTAATATATTGAGCAATTCTTTATTAAAGCATGTAGATTTACTGCAAAATATTGATTTTAACAGTAACGAAATGTTGAAATTATTATCTAGTTTTTGAAGTCATATACATTATTTTACGGTTTCGGTAAATTGTAATTACTTATCTGTGTTCGGAATTATCAAGACAACCATAAAAGGCTTTGATGAAATATTAAATTAGGTAACATTTTTTTAATATTTTGTAAAGAAATTCTAAAAATGTTTGATAAGCAAGCTGCATTATAATGTAAATAAATAGCTCTAAGGTGGGATTAAAGTCGGTCAGAATGAAAGCCTTATTATTCATTAGTGCTTTCATGACGCTCTTAAACTTTCATATTGAGTAGGTTTGTAAGCGCAAAAATAAACATAAGCATAAACATTTGGATGCTGTGGTGCCATTCTAAACACTTAAAAACAATTATTGAGAAAATACAAGATTTTAAGACGAAGCAGCATAATAACTCTGACACAGGGACGTAAGTAAAAAGAGATTAGACAAGATATAAACATTGTTATTACATTGCTGAAGGATGTTTAACAATAAAGAGGAGAACGGCATTAATGGCTCGCCCGCAATTAAATTCGGGATTACTGGCTCTTTTTAATAATCTTCCACTATTCAGTTCAAAAACATACATTTTAATTTTCTCTATAATTGATGACCAAAGTAACAAAAATGTAAAAATTAAAAAAAATAAATCGTAGGGGATGTTTTTATTTAGGAGAATTATATCAGCCTGTGTCCGTATATAATGTAGTTATCTGTCAAAAAGGACCAAAAGTGAAACAGTATGATAAAATGGGTTGTAACGACCCTAAACAATATGATTACACTGATAGAGAACAGTCAAAGAACAGTACAAAACCGTTGGTTTAGAAGAAGTTACATGTAAAATATTTTCTTAAGATACTTCATTAGTATTTGCAGATGACGAAACGTGCCAATGGTAAAAACAAGTACAATAATGAACATTTGACAGAAATAACTGAAAACAAGGTAAACGTATCCTTGAATTACTGATAAAATATATTTGTCGAAGAAGTATTTAGTGAAGTAGTATCAAATAATCAATCATTAATTATTATTACATTTGTTCTACTCTAGAGAGCATTGACTTTAAAGCATGTTATTAAATCAGTTGATTTAAAGCTAGGTACGGAAGAACACTTTAAGTCAAATGTCTCCGGTTTCTATTAAATGAAGAAATTGATTTGATTTTGTATATATATATATATATATATATATATATATATATATATATATATATATATATATATATATATATATATATATATATCTTTCATATTGATTTGTATTTATTTTTTTTGGTTTAAATCAACATCATTTTATATTTATTAGTTAAAATATCCCAATATTTTTGAATACAAATAATACTACAGAATAAAAATGTAATGTTATGAGATTTCTTTTATTTTTAAAACCTTCTAAAATCTAAAGTCTCTAAATGTAAGGTTAAATTGTTTTAAAACCTATTAGAATGCTGCGATGTAAAAGTTATTAAAAGACATGTAAATAAGTCTTCCAAAATATTTTGCATTTGTTCACATTTTCAGAAAAGATGAATAAAAGTTTCATTATTTTGTACATCTTTGTTTACCTTTATTAAAATTAATCTTTAATAAAAAACAAAACTTCCTTTTATATTATTTACAAATCTATATTGAAATCATTTTAGTTTGAAGTTGTTGAAAAACTTAATTTATAAAAACTTTATGAAACCCTAAAACGTTCTTGTCATTTTTGCATTTTGGTATTGTGAAATTAAAAAAAAAATTCTACATATCTTTTGAAACTTTTTTTATATTTTAAAATTAACTGGAATAAATTGATCTTTCGTTCTAAAAACAGACGCTTCATAATTCTATTTCAACATATGTTTTACCGATGAAATTATACCATGATGCTCTACATGAAAAATGCTATCTTGTCTTTTTGAATCTTTAGAATTAACAATTATTAATATCTATCGTGCAATTGTGATGTACATCTCCTAAATTTACCGAAGTGTATCAAAAAAATTTATAAAGGACATGGAAAAATATTATAACAGACCTTGCAAAGGTTAAAAAAAACCAATACAATCTGCACTTGCAATAGCTGTTTCCTTTCAAACTTCTTATTACATTGCAACAAATTAATGATGTGTCCAAAAAGTTGATGGTTTTTATCATATAGGTCTGACTTCATAAAACAATATTCCTTACATTTTAAAGCAAAGTATATAATAAAGAGGCTTTTTGTGAAATCCGCTTAGCGAAATTTGTAACTATATCATGCATACGATATCTGCCGAGATGTTTATATTAAGTATGCATGAAATCTAAAGAATTATACACTAAACACAAAATGGGTAATTCTTGCCAAAACTCTAAGTATGTAACGTCGATTGTTAACCTTTTTTATTCATATTCACCTGATACTTGTTCCTTCCTATCTTAATGTCATTATCCACCATAACACTGCTTGTATACTAATTAGTACACAAGATATCGAACACTGCTAAAAGAAAAGTTTTCTAGCTTAAAGGAGGAAACTTATGCACAACAAAGAAAACATTCAACTAGCTTCGTACTAATTGAGGTTTGACTCGGTCGTAACCTGCGTGTTTTTCATGATTTTGGTTCTTTTTTCCAGCTGTAACTTTGTTGACATACTAATCAGTCTGCCTAATTTTTAAACTCAAGTGTTTGTCAAATGTTAATTGATAACCTCAGAACATTTGTTAATCAATTTAAAATATTCATCTGTTTTTCAACATCAAATGCATAACATTACTATAATTTATTCTGTGACATGTTTAAATCATATTTTCAAAGCAAAGTAAAATTTTAAAAAAATTGCAAAATAGGCGAAATACGTGAACGTTTACTAGGGAAGGCCATGTGATTCTAAAAGGTAAGAATCTCATGCTTAGTTAGCAGTTATTTGTGTTATATATTTACTACCCCTGAGCGGGTACCGCTGCTGATGGAGTAAAACTCGTCGAGAGTATCCATAACTCAGTAGGCAGTACTTTGTGCTGTCAGAAAATATACCTTTTAGCAAAATATTTAGCCGTCTTAAT
This sequence comes from Tegillarca granosa, assembly GCA_029721355.1. NCBI lineage: Eukaryota > Metazoa > Mollusca > Bivalvia > Arcoida > Arcidae > Tegillarca > Tegillarca granosa. The sequence continues at coordinate 13,277,973 of CM056595.1, forward strand.
TTTTGAAATTTAAAGCTGGGGTCTGTTACCTCATGCAAGGCGTTCCTTGGCTGGGTTTGGATTAATATAATTTTGGAACTTTAGATTCATTATTTTTCCATTTATTATGTTTTTATCTATCCAAATTTTCGGCCCCTAGTGTTATTGATAGGGAGTGATTTTCCGAAATGTGCACATATGGCACATCAAACTTTAGCAAGTATTTGTGTTTAATATTTAGCAACACCCATCACGTGAGTGAGAATTAAAATGAGAATGAAAAATTGAAAAAGAATATAAAATTTTAACTAAACAAAGAATTATCTTTTGCTTTCATAACACTTTGTAGCACGCCATGTTTAATTACCGTAGGTTTAATTACTTGCCTGTCAAATAAATGTGCTTAGTATAATCAATTGTGAATTTTCACAGCTTTATTGTTTGTAATCATCACCTCAAGAGTACCCATAACTCAGTAAGCAGTACTTTGTGCTGTCAGAAAATGTACCATTTAGCAAAATTTCAGTCGTCTAAAATTTGAAATTAATTTAAAAGTAAGGTTTGTTCCCTCATTCACAGCATTCCTTAACTGAATTTGGATTTATATAAATTTGAAACTTTAGATTCGTAATTTTCAACTGTTTGGCTGATATTTTTTATGTATCAAACTTTTCGGTCTTAGTGTAACTAATGAGGAATGCATTTCCGAAATGTGCACATCTGGTACATCAAAATTTAACTGGAATTTGTTATATATTTATTATCTTGAGTCTAACAGCCTTCTCATTCATATTCAGTGTAGTTTCAGGCGCAACAGAATACCCTAGATCACTTAGTTTACCCGGAGTCATTCATTAGAAATGCCTTAATTAATAAACAACATGCGGTGTCAATCTTCTTTGACCTAGAAAAAGGCATATGATACGACTTGGAGATTCTTTGGCATTCTTTAAGAACTGCATGATATGGGTCTGAGACCCCATACTGCTACTTTTATTAAAAACTTTCCCGAAAATCGAGAATTCCAAGTTCGTATGGGGTCCCATCTTCTCTGATGTTTTAGAGCAACATATGGGGTCCCGCAAGGTAGTTTTTTATCAGTACTCATTTTAGAATTAAAATCAACAGCTTAGCAAAAGTTTTAAATAATATAGATTGGTCTCTCTTCGTTGATGACTTTGGCATCTCCTGTAGAGGGACGCATATACATGCTATTGAAAGGCAACTTCAGCTCTGCCTCAATAATATACAAAAATGGTCATTGAAAAACGGTTTTAAGTTTTAAAAAACAAACAAATTATTGCATTAACTTTTGCAACAAGCGCAAATGCATAATGACCCAGAGCTGTATATCAATAGCAGCCTTATCAAAAGTGTAAAAGAAGCTATTCCAAATTAACTTTTATCCCGCATATAAATGCCTTAGGGTTAAATGCCTGAAGGCATTAGATATTTAAAAGTTGTATCCAATACAAATTGGGGTGGTGATCAACCTACATTAATTCAATTATACAGACCGCTTTTTAGATCAAAACTTGATTATCGATCCATTATTTATGGATCGGCTCGCAAGTCATATTAAAAAGACCTTGACGCATTTCATCACCAAGGAATACGTATTTGTTTAGGAGCTTACAAAACGTCTCAAATTAAAAGTTTATATGTTGAGGCTAATGAGCCTCCGTTACATTTAAGGCGCAATAAACTATTTCTGCAGTATGCTAAAGAATTATATGCAAATCCATCTAATTCGGCATTTGTTGGTGTTTTTCACCCTCTATATCAAGACCTCTACAGTAAAAAGGTCAAAGCAATAACACAATTAGGTTTTCGTATAAAACCTAAATTGGAGGAATGTGTTTAAACCTTGATCTATTTAAAAAAACACAAATTAACATAGGATCCTCTATGGCTTCTCGATAAACCAGAGGTGAATCTTGATCTTTCAAAATATAAAAAGTCGGAAACAAGCGAAGAAATTTACCAGCGGGAATTTGCTCTCATTTAAGATAACTATGCACGGTTAGTCCCTGCTGTTATTAGACTAGAACTTCGCTACTGGTTTTAAATATACAGTAACTGATGGATCAAAAGATGATGATCGGGTAGTGATCGGGTAGCTTCTGCTGCCATTGTTGGAGATGAAACAATAAACATTCGTCTTCCAAATGAAAGTTCTTTATTTACAGCTGAAGCTAGAGCAATTTAACTTGCTTAACAATATATTTCAAAATCGCCTTAAAATTTTTTAATTTGTTCGGACTCTGTCAGTTCTTCGGGCAATAAAGAGTAGAGAAATATGTCACCTCATAAATTGTGATATTCTGGAATAGATACATCTATATCATATGCTGTTTCAGATTTTAATAAAATTATTAATTATTGTTGGCTGCCTAGCCATGTTGGTATAAAAAGCAACAGTAAAGCCGATTCCGCTGCTAAACAGCATTATCCAAGTAAAGTACAGTTACATGTGTGCCTCCATTGAAAAGATGTTCATGCCACGATTTATGCGTTCGTTATGGACTGAATATCAATAATGTTTTTCAAAAGAAATTAGTAGAATTGTGGTCACTCAATGATTGTACATTATTCTTACAGCTTAATTTCTGCAAAATTTCAACGTGATTGTATCTTCGTTTGGAAAAAGGTGGTAATCTCCTAATATAGTTGTATCTCCATCAAATATTTAGCAGCATAAATGGTTTGGTCAAACAAAGGTTATAAAGAATATTATGCTTGGCTATTTAAAGCCTAAGTCAATTTTAACATAAAACATTAAATCAACACTAAACTAGTTTCGAATTAAAAAATTAAACGTCGTTAAGATATTTCAAAAGTTCTTTTAACGTCAATCGCCTAAATACGAAAATAAAAGAAAAAGGACATCGTGGTGTTTGTCCGAGGTCATATGTCTCGATATACTTCATTTATCCTTATTTATGACATAAATTAATTACATTAAGCATAATACGATTAGTTAATCAATAATTTATTATGTTTACGATGTCTTGGAGTTATGCTGTTTTGAGGTCTATTTAAATCAAACTCAGTTTTGTAAACGTTACATTATAATTTTAATTCTCTTTATAAATATATAATACAAATACCAGTTAAATTTTGATGTGCCAGATGTGCACATTTCGGAAATGCATTTTTCATCAGTGACACTAAGATCGAAAAGTTTGATACATAAAAAGTATCAGCCAAACAGTTGAAAATTATGAATCTAAAGTTTCAAATTTATTTAAATCCAAATCCAGCTAAGGAATGCTGTGCATGAGGGAACAACCCTAAGTCTTAAATCAATTTTAAATTTTGGACGACTGATAATTTTGCTAAATGGTACATTTTCTGACAGCACAAAGTACTGCCTACTGAGTTATGGATACCCTTGGGGAGTTTTACCCCACCAGCAGCGGTACCCTGCACATGTGCACATTTCGGAAATTCATTCCTCATCAAGTGACACTAAGACTGAAAAATTTGAAAGATTTAAAACATAAGCCAAACAGTTGAAAATAATAAATCTAAAGTTCCAAAATTATATAAATCCAAATCCAGCTAAGGAATGCTTTGCATGAGGGAACAAACCTTAATTTTAAATAAATTTCAAATTCTAGAGGGCTGAAAATTTTGCTAACTGGTACATTTTCTGACAGACAAAGTACTGCAAACTGAGATATGGATACCCTCGGGGAGTTTTACTCTACCAGCAGCGGTACCCGCTCAGGGGTAGTAAATATATAACTAATACCAGTGAAACGAGTCTATTATTAATCATCCTCTTTATGGTTTTACAAACACAGCTAGTTAAGGCAATAGGTCTATAATTGGATGGATCCGAGTGATCTTTGCGAGGCTCAGGAATAGAAATAACAATTGCATTGTACTAAGATCATGGGAAAGGATCACTCTGCCAAATATTATTAAAGATATCTAACAGCGTGAAAAGACATTAAGGAGGCAAATTTGTAAGTTGATAATGCACATCATCTGGATCAACAGCCATATCATGTGCTTTGGAAAGTGAATTTTGAAGTTCTTGATATGAAAATATATCATAATATTCTTCAGAATTATCCGAGTTAAAGGACAATTTATTTTGTTCTTGGATTTTTTGATGTTTTTGAAATTCTGAGGTGTAATTTGCTGTAGACGAATTTTTTGATATCGTCCTCAGCAATTTTGTTAGAGATGTCTTTTTCAGATGTTAAAATTGTATCATTTAGGTGTTTAACATTATCGGGAGAACTTTTAACTTTAATTTTACACACTACATTCCAAACTTTATTTAATGGAGTGCGAGAATTGATCTTTGAGACATAATTTCTCCAAACGAAAAGTACGGAACACCTGTAAATTATTTTGTGTTGGAGACTTGTTAAATTGTCTCTCAGCTTATTTCCTATTTTTCCTAGCCTTGTTTGTATTTCTCAATATAACTTGGTTTATGGATTCGAGGATTTGCAGAGGTTTAAGGAATGCATGTATTAGTAATATCTATAAAGATGTCAGTAAAACTGAATTTTATCTGTTTCATTTTCAAATCTTTCGACAAAAATATTTTCTGAACAGAGATTGCTAAACCGATTTAAGTCCGCTTTGGTAAAATTCCATCTGAGGATTGTAGTATCATTTGCCCCAGATGAATATTCTAATATAACTAGAAAAAGATCGCTTCTACAACGATCATCATGAACTTTTCAAGAGAAATACTTTAAAATATCTGGATCAAGAATTGACAGATCTTTTGATGAGTAAGTGCCTGTCGCATCAGATAAAAATGTTTTTGATCTGTCATTTAAAGTACAAAGATCATTATTTGAAAGCAATGTTTCCATTATTTTTCCTTTATTATCTAGTCTAGGACTTCCCCAAAGAGGATTATGACCATTAAAATCACAAACTAAAGAATACTGCTCGATTTGCATTCAGCAAGCTATAACGAAGAAGATGGAGGAATATAAACGGAGCATAAGGTTTTGGTAATTTGAAGCGTTAGGCGAACTGCCACTGCTGGGAGATTTGTTGTCAATGTAATGGGACTATGAATAGTGTCATCACGTACAAAAATTGCTGCACCTCCGGAAGTTTTTTCGGTATTTGGTGAAAAAGAATGTTGCTGTTTATTGTATCTGAATTTTAACTCAGTATCCGATTCTTTAACATATGTTTCTTGAAGACAAAATGCTACAGGGTTAAAAATCTTAAGCTAAAAAAATGTAGATGAGCTACTCCATCTAAATTATTTCTAAAACCTCTGCAATTCTACTGAATTATATTTGTATTATTCATTTTTTATTTGGTGTTCTTATTGAGGAGAATTGTCTGCGAGGAATAAACACATTCTATTTCTTCATCATGATGATAAATTCCTTGCAAAAACACGAAGTCGATGAACAGAATATTTCGACTTCACACTCGTAAAACCGTCTTTATCAGGAAGGTCATGCTTTAAAACTTCCTTTTTATAATTTTTATTTTTTTCTGATACAGGTTTGTCCTGATCTGATGCTATTGCAGCATATGATGTGCTTGGACCTTTCTGCTTCTTCATATATAAGGTTTTAGCTTCACCATAAGATATATTTTGATTAATCTTAAGTTTTAAAATTTCATGTTCTTTCTTCCACAATGGACAGTCCCTGGAGGGGGCCATATGATGTTCTCAACAATTTGCACATTTTGGAGTGAGGGAACATCCATCAGCAGCGTGGTCTTTCGAACCAGAGCGACAACAGGTTACTGTAATTTTACATGTACGAGAACCATGTCCATATTCTGGCATTTATAGCATCGCAATGAATTTGTAATATACTTAACCACTGCAATGTTATAATACCTAGCTTTGATTTTCTTTGGTAGTGAGGACAAATTAAAAGTAAGGAAGTAAGTATTTGTTTTAATAAGTTTATCCTTCCTGTTACACCATAAAACGCCGAACTTGGTAACACCTTGTTCCTTTAACTTGTCCGAAATTTCATTTTCTGACATGTTAAACATAACTCTTTCAAGGTCTCTTATAATGCCTTTGCTACTATTAAGAGTTTAGTGTGGAGTTACTTTAACTGCAACATCCGCAAAATATTTTGCTGCTAATAAAGTAACTGACTATTGCCTGTTCCTGCATTGGCAACAGTAGCGACCCTGAACGCAATTTGTTAATGTTTTTTACTGAACCGGCAATACCATGTGACATTCTTTTGTACCACAAAAGGATTTATTTTAAATGTTTTGTCTGTGGCTGAATCAACACCTGCAAACTTTGCCCATGATATATTGATGTCATTTATTTCATCATCACTATCCCTCTCTTAATCTTTTTGAACTATTTTGAACTTTAGTTATATTTTTCATGGTAGTGTAAGGTGGTTCATCTTTCTTGCTCCGGACCCGCCAATCTGGAGTGCCAACGAGGGCAATGCCTTCGTTCCGGGATGGACTACAAGGAAGACATACATCCCAATAAAACCGCATAGCCCAGATTGAGAACATCAAAATCGAACAGGATTTGTCCCACCGCCTGTACAGACAAAAGAAACGAGACCAAGGTTATGCACTACGAATGTTAAAACGTGAGCAGAGCTAAATGAGAAACCATATCTTGCCTGCAGGGCTTGGCGTGACCAGCCGATTTTTTGGACAAGGGCCGAAGCCAACCGTCCTTCTAGGTGAAGTAAGGGTTTAAGTGATGTGTTGGTCAAAAGTAAGTCGCAACCCACATGGTCCTCAATCAACAGAATTATGTCCTCCACCATTAAAGATCGCATTCCACGGCAAACGTAATGCCCCATTTTAGTCGCCTTTTACGACAAGCATGAGGAACTGGGGACCTATTCTAACCCGGGTTCCCCACGGGGATCATAAGTAAAGGAATTTATGTCAAAACAGCAAAATACTGCAAACAAACTGCTTTCAATAATTATAACTCTGAAATATTTATACTGCCTTTGTGTTTTGTTATTGTCTAATCATTATTTATCAAGAATTCACTATAGTTTAAATACTGATATTTGTTCACAAAAATTAGGAACACCATTAAACCGTTTAGAGAAATATTCATGAAAGTTTACTCATTAATTTATTCATTCATTCATTAATATATGCAGTTCAATTTGGTTATCTCAACTTATTATATTATCGGGTGTTTTCATTAATGCCAAGCTTGACATCGTGATTGTGTGATTTGAACATCAATCAAAACAACTGGAAGCTCCGGTGATTAAGTACACCACGCGAAACCGGTATGGAGACCGAAGCGGACTCCATTGTTTGTCGGTAAAATACATTAGTGCAATCATTTATTGACAGATTTTGAATACATAAAATCTTATAAAACAAAAAGACATATGACATATGATAATGCGTTGAAACAGTTTAACAAGATAAAACCGAAAGTGACTTCCGAAATGCGCGTACGAGTAATGTTCCTTTCTTTGCCGTTTTTTCAACATCGTTTTTCCTGGATAAGTCGAGTTTTTTTGCATTTCCCCATGGAGTTGGAGATAACTGATTCAACTGTAAATTTATTTAGATCAATATTGTTTAAATTTATTTTCAACAAACGCGGATACTAAACTCGTTTGTGTTGATGGTTACTTTAGTTCATAAACAGCACTGAATAGAAATATCATATATATATATATATATATAGTCAAACCTGTCTATAAAGGCCACCCATGGGAATCAGTGAAAGTGGCCTTTATGGACAGGTGGCCTTTATATACAAGTTCAAATAATAGGAATAAAGAGCAACTTGGATAGAATTTATTGGCCCTAATAAGCAGGTGACCCTTATAGAGAGGTGGCCTTAAAGGCAGGTTTGACTGTATATATATATATATATATATATATATATATATATATATATTATATAAGTTTTTATGGCTAATATTATCTGTATTATAACAATTGTTCGATTTTTCGGTTTCTTTATAATTCATAATGGGATTCTTTGTCTAATCAATACACAAACTTACTTGAGAATGTAGGTTAACTGGCTTTGACTTCAATTATTTCTAGGTTCCACATATAAAACATATTATAACTAGCGTTTTATTATTGTTTTGTGCTTTTTAGCTTTTAATTGTTTGTAAATTTTCAGCAATGATTTGATTTATAATATTTAAAAAAAAGACATTTTAAAGAATGGCGTACTTTATATAAAATCGATCAAATTAATGAATATTTTTTGAGTTATGAAAAATTATAACAAAATCTGAATATTCATGACGAAGGAAAACAATATGTCTTGACTGTCGTAAAATTTAATTGTTTTATGACGTTATCACAAAATATATACAACTGTTGTTAAAAAACTGTAACTGTACTTTATTCAGCGGTAAACTTATTCCAGCAAATTTCGCGCTAACTTATGATTACCGCAAAAAATGTGTTTACGATGCGGTAATATAATTATAGCCTTACCTACTGAAATATTTAGTATTTGTTGACCAACAGAATTACAACAGGCTTCTTGTCGGTTTACCAGCCAATTTTTCAACATTTTAGGTGCAACTGAAATAAATAAAAAATAATATTTAACATAAACACCTTTATTATTTTGTATACTTATTTACAGTATCATTTACTAGTATTTTTCGACGAAGAAAAATAATAGCATTCACTCATACACGTAATAGTTATCTACCTCTAGTATTTATTATCGATACGTTATTATAGTCCGTTTTGGAAATTGTATATACCAACCGTGTGTGGGCGTATTTATGATTGCGTGAATTTGATACAACATTGCATTTGCGATAGAATTTAATTGCGGGAAAATAAGTAGATTTACAGTAGATTTTTTAAATGTAAACTCATTTGAAAACTGTATCTTATAAAGGAAATTACAATATTTAAACCATTTTAGGAATTAATGTAAAATTCTTTGTCTATTTCCGTATGAAGATAACAAAATTTAATTTGAAAAAGAAAACAACACGAGAGAGAGAGAGAGAGAGAGAGAGAGAGAGAGAGAGAGAGAGAGAGAGGCTGAATCTTTCGATCATAGTTTTGTTCAATGTAATCTATCGTTTATAGTCTTGCCCAATGAATTGGATACCCACGAATACACAAATACACGCGCTCAAAGACACATCGTGTAATTGAAATGTAAATGTTATGTTATTTAAAATACTTTTCGTTAAAACTGAAAACGAATATCTAGGGCTACAATCAATCAGATTCAATTGTAAATACACTAGGAACTTTTTTATTTATCTATACATTTATTTCATCTACTTATTTATATTCTTATCATATGAATATTGTTAAAATTTACTTATAGCAAACGTGTATACTAAACACGTTTGTACTGATGGTTGCGTAAGTATGAATAAACTGCACTCAACAGAATATATAAGTCCCTATTTATGGCTAATATAATCTGTATTATATCAATGTTTGATCTTTCCGTTTTCTTTATTATTGCTAATGGGATTGTTTTGTCTGATCAATGCACGATTACGATTGCTAACGATTTGTAGGTTAACTAGATTTGATGTTGATTTAGTTCTAGGTTTCAACATATAAAACGTATTAAAATTAGAGTTCTTATTATCGTTTTGTGATTTTTAGCTTTTAATTGTTGGTAAATTTTCATAATATTTGAATTATCAAAAAAAAAAAAAAAAAAAAAAAAAAAAAAAAAAAAAAAAAAAAACAAAATTAAATTTTCAACAAAAAAGTATTGTGTACTTTATATAAAATTGATCAAGTTAGTGAATATTTTTTGAGTTATGAAAAATTATACAGTGAAACTTGTGAAAACCAGACCCTGGAAAAACCGGAATCCTGTGAAAACCGGACGTGTATGCTTCTACCGATTTACTCTCTTCTTTATTCTGTATGATAGAAACCTTAATAAACCAGATCCTGTGAATTCTTAAAACCTGACGCATTTCACCGTCCGGATAATAAAAAACCAATATATTTTCACATTTGTAAACCGGATTCGATTTACTGATTATGAAAAAAAAAACCGAAACCGAAACCGATAATTTTATTGAAATTTTTTAAACTTGCAAATTTGTAACAAAATGACTGTTATTTCCGATATTATAAAACATTAACTACAAATAAAAGTAAAAGTAATTTCCGATATCATAAAAAACATCATTTAACTTCTTAGTAAACTGTAAGAAATACAAATAATTACCGTCATCAAATGGCTTGAGTATACATTAACACGTGTGAAAGGTGTCACAAGTAAACAATAAATACCGGATTGTTAAAATTTACTGATAGCAAACGTGTATACTAAACACGTTTGTACTGATGGTTGCGTAAGTATAAATAAACTGCACTAAACAGAATATATTAGTCCCTATTTATGGCTAATTTAATCCGTATTATATCAATGTTTGATCTTTCCGTTTTCTTTATTATTGCTAATGGGATTGTTTTGTCTGATCAATGCACGATTACGATTGCTAACGATTTGTAGGTTAACTAGATTTGATCTTGAGTCATTTCTAGGTTTCAACATATAAAACGTATTAAAATTAGAGTTGTTCTTATGGTTTGTTTGATTTTTAGCTTTTAATTGTTGGTAAATTTGCATAATGATTTGATTTATAAAAAAAATGAAAGGTTCAACAAAGAAGTGTGGCATACTGTATATAAAATTGATCAAGTTAGTGAATATTGTTTAATTGTTGGAAAAATAATGAGTGAATATTATTTGATAGTTGAAAAACTTATGATTAAATCCGAATATTCATAATAAAGGAAAAAATATGTCTTTGCTTTCGTAAAATCAACCTGTTTTATGACGTTATCACAAAATAGTTACAATAGTTGTTAAAAGACCCTGTAAATGTACTTTATTTAGCGGTAATCTTATTTTAGCAAATTTCACCAACAGTCTCGTTCTTAATTACGACGGACTTGAAGGGGCTTTCTGTCGATTTTATCAGCCACTTTTTCAACGTTTATAGGATACAAGTTAAATGAAAGCAAATGAGTATTTAACATAAAAACCTTTATTATTGTTTGTACGTATTTACAGTATTACTAGTATTTTTCGCCGAATAAAAGTACTAGTATTCACTCAGACAAGTAATAGTTATCTATTCCTACTATTTATTATCGATACGTTATTTAAAGTCCGTTTTGGAAATTGTAATACCAACCGTGTTCGCTAATTAATGCTAATTTTTTTTACGCTATATTCATCCCTATTTATGGCTAAATAGTCTGTATTATATAAGTTTGAGCTTTTATTTTTCTTATCTTTTACTATCATCTATAATTTGGAATATTTTATCTGTAGTCATTACACAAACCCGCGTCTAAAATGACTGTGAGTAAGTGGTATATAGGTCTTAATTACACCCTAAGTTTTATATAAACATTGGATGTTTTTTTCTGATTTAAAAAAGAACTAAATAATTTTTTTAAGTTCTCAAGCTTTAATTTCTATAATTTATTTACAATCAGGTAAATCGTATGATTGTTCGTCATGTAAATTGCGTCAAGATATAGGGATTTTATGTTGTAACTAGTATTAAGCTACATCAATAGCCTGAAATTTTCAAATACCCCGTGCATTTCGAAGTCTTATCTACGGTGGTACAGAGGTTACACAACAATATTTTTATCGCGTGCTTACGCAAAAGGTTTGGCGTGCTCACATGAAACATTTGTTGTGAGGATGCCAAACCTTTTGCGTAAGCATGCGATAACCTTTATGTAATCACGTAAGAAATTTTGTAAGCAATAACTTTTGGGTAGGCACTTCTCCAGCACTATAAATGTGTAGATTGAAATTGTAACATTTGATGCGTTGCAATTTAAAAAAACCTAAGGATCTTCTTACTGAGAACTAAAATGCGGCTGAGTTAAGTAAAGCAATGGAGTCAATTAATTGACATCATTGGTAACAGAATGATAAGAACGTGTTAAAGTTTGGTTCGTTTTAAAGTTTTTTTATTTTATGACAGATTAATATATGCTGGTAGATTATAGATGAATAAAGCCACACGAGAATTACCACATATTGCCGAGCAAAAATTAAACATCTTTAAAACGTTGACAAAACTGGTATTCATCTGTTGCTCACTTTTTAAGTACGAATAAAAATCATCATTAATTTTTTTATAATAGAGCATTAACTTGAGATGTTCAATGTTATCTCATTTGATAGCATTAGTTCGGCGGTATATCTACATAACATGAAAACATACTTCTAAAATGTTGTTTTAAACGGTAAGTGGATTGCTGCATTAATATAATGTATTTGTATACTTAATGTAACTAATGATTCTTTGTAGTATCTCCACATTGTATTTGATTTTGTTCATAAAGAAGACTATCAAAAGATTTAGCAAGAATTAAAAGTAGGTAATATAACTCTTTTAAAATAAAAACCTTTTAAAAATTGTTTGATGGGCCAGACAAATCATAATATGAATCAAAATATAATCAGTAATTATGAAAACTTATATATATCAAAGAAAGCTATTAGCTGAAAAAAGAAAGTTCGGTATTTGTATTATCAATAATTTAAGACACGTGGATAAAAATATTTTCAATCAGCGAACTTCGTGCACTGCATTTTTTTTAAATTAAGCTGAGCGTGACAACACTTAAGTTTTCATGCTTTTAGCATATTTTAATAAAGCTTATATCCGTAGTAATCTACAGTAGCGTCATGATGGAAGCATACGTCTCTCGCATCTCTGTAACTGAGTTGGTACAACGGTTTAAAAACATTACGATACGAGACGTCTCTATGTAAGTCTGCCACTAACGGTTTCGTTTCGCCAATTAGAAACATGTGATGGTGACTGACAAGTCTCGCTGCACGCTCCTTTGGTCAGAATGACCAAAACGTGTTTATTGAAGTAATGATGATCAAACTTCTGAAGCTTGCATAACGGAAAGATCAGAATTAGGAGATTATGCTTTTATGGTATATGCGTGAAAACACCCCTCGTGGTTATCAAAAATATATCGGGATTTCTCTTAACCATTAACTTTTTTTTACTTGCGCGACCCCATGTTTCTAGGTTTGTCGTGTATTTCTGATTTAAAACAAAGTCACACTTCTTGATTGGCTACCATATAGTCCACATTTGTCCCCATGCGATCATTTATTGGACAAAAATAGCAGGAGGTTTTGAAAGCGTTTGAAAGTACCATGTAAAAATCGCTCATTTCAATCAGGCCCTAAATGAGGAGAGGAACAATTACCTTCTAAAGACAATATTTACATCTTAGGATTAATTTTAGGAGAGAAATAGCATCAGCTGCAGCCAAAGGTTGGCCAAAATGCTTTTGATTTCGATCAGGAAACGACTAGGGGTACTCTTGTACTTAAACGCCTTCTTTGAAATACAAAAGTTTATCCAAAAATATTTAGTAATGATGAAATAATCAAGAAACCCAAACATCGGACTATTTATCCAAAAATTATGTAATATAATACCAATCTCGACGAAACTTTCCTATTTTCCACTTGTGCAAAAATATCTAGGTTTCAGCTCACCTGAGCTGAAAGTTTAGATGAGCTATTGCGATTCATCTTTGTCTGTCATCCGTCGTGCGTAATGTGTCGTACAACGTGCGTCATTCGTAAACGTTACATTTTAATGTTCTCCTCAAAAAGCACTTGGCCAAATTATATAAAAATTAAGTACCATCTTGCAAGTTAAAGTTTTTTCAAATTTACACAAATGAAGTAGTTATAAATCCTTAGGGCCCTACAAAAAAAAGGGGGGGGGGGTAGTGAAAAAAACTTTAAAAATGATTTGAACATTTTCATTCTATTATAGTTACCATATGCATATTACCTACTTTTAAATGAACTTTGAAAGTTTTCTGTAATTAATAAATTGTCTTTTGCACTTTTCAAACATTTTGAAAATATTTTTTCAGGTAAGCATTAAGGCCCATGGGCCTCTTGTTTAGATAAGGCAGTATTGTAACGTAAACACACACACACACACACACACACATTTAAATTAATTAAAAAATGGTTAAACTATTGTTGAAATGTTAAAAAATAAATAGATAATTTGACTATATATTTGCTAGCTTATGTTTTTTGGTCATTTTGTTATTTGATGTTTACAGTTAATTAAAATTAAAATCTTACACAGGCTTACAGCAAGGCAAAATATTTTTAAATCTTATTTTAGAAAATGACAAGATGCTCCTCGGCGCAATATCACACAAAGAGAGGTTAGAATTTTTTGTTTAAAAAAGTTAGTTTTGACATCGAGAAAAATAAAAAATTTAAATAAGAAAAATGTGTCAGTTATGAATGATTGTGACATTTCTTTACGTCATCTTGTCTAGAGCGTTGACAATAATATATTTTATGCTATTAAATCATATAAACTTGAAGACCATTTGAAAATTCTATCTCCCCACCTTTGTTCAGGATTTACTTAATTGGTTGTAAATAACTGTCATCTAAACATACCTGTATCTCGTACGATATCTAAATGATTTTATTAAGACGTTTTCATGTTTTACCTGCAGACTGTTTTAAAAGGTTGATTAAATTTCATTTTTAATTGAGATTTGTCATTGACACAAAAATCTGAAGCCTTTTACATAGTGATGGTTTCAGTAAGGTTTTAGTTTTGTTTCAAATGATTTGTACTTTAAATTGATATTATTTAACATTAAAAACCAAAATATCCAAGGAAAAATGATGGAATGATGCAATTTGTCTTAAAATTTTAAGTACATGTTTTGGAATTGTTTTTATTAGAAAGTAGTTTTCAATAGATAAAACCCAATATTAGAGATGTAATACGATTAAGAACATTATTTTGTAAATTCAAATTCTTTTATATTGTTAATAAATCACATTTCTTTTCTAAACTTGTGCGCTCATAGCAAACGTGATTAACTAAACACGTTGTTGAATATTAATGTTAATTTCATTGTTTCATTTACCGCAATTACTCTATATTCAGTATGGAATAAAATACTGAGAGAAATTAAAATTATGTCATGGATTTATTAAATATAAAAGAATAAACAACAGATCTACGATAATTGAAATCGTCGACATTTTAGAAATTATCACTAAGAAGAGATATGGAGGGCTGTCAACATATGCATCGTCCATCGTACACAACGCATTAATGAAAAATTCCTCCAAATGCTTTCAACAATAGCAGTCGCCAACAAAAAAGTTATCAAAGCCATGACAAAAATAAAAAATTGAAATAAATGTTAGACAAGGAATAGCAAGATTTAAGTATACTTTGAGATAAATGTTAGACAAGGAATAGCAAGATTTAAGTATACCTTGAGATCAAACAGGCAGATTAAATTAACCGATCTATGGAAGTATCAATGTAATAAACAAGAACAACAACAACCAACAAACTATCAACTAATAACAACTCAAAAAACACATCAACCAACTGTTTATATATGTAGTATGTAGTATCAACAGAACAACAAACACGTCAACCAACTTGATATATTACTGTTACTGGTATAAATATGTGGTTGTACAATTAATAAAGTACATGTAGTATCAACCAACACATTAACTAACTGTTAATGATATCCGATAACGGTAGAAATATAAATTATATGAATAAATTACCATGTTAATATTAATAACTATTAAATGACAATTTATGTATGATAAATGAATACCATCTTCATGAAATAATGCTGAATTTATGTCTTCAAAATCTAAATGCTGAATGCTGAATAGCTTTACAACCTAAACGATTCAAGCAAGACCTTACCCCATGGTTAATGCAAAAACAGATAGATTGACTATCCCTAGCACCGTTCCAACATCTGCCGGGTCCTCTCCATCGCAGCATGCTATTTACAGTACCATCAATCATGGACCAACACTTCCCAGGGTGTATAACCCATAAAATACGATAGTAAAACCTATCTAGACCAAGACAGTACTGTATCTAGTTGATGGTGTTTTGTGTGCATGGATGCTCATTCAATAACGGATGAACTAATGATCTAGATATCTTTTAATTCTGAAAAATTAATTCATAGCAATGCTTATGTATCGTTGGGATGGTGTTGACGACCAACGACCCATACATTTATTTTTATCATAGGATTTCCATTCCATATGAACAGGCATTCCTGCACCAATTCTAAATTAGTGTATATTAAATTCTGTCACGTCTAAATCTGAAAATTATAGAGCATTTTTAATACGCAATAAACTGAAATATAGTCAATGCATCTCCATAAAGATGACAAAAAACGGGCCCTGGAATATGTTGTCTAATGCACAAAAAACCATCAGGATTTTTTTCGGACAAATATCATTAATGGAATTCGTGTGTATCATCAAAACTGGACACTTGCCAGATCCGTTTTTGAATATATCTATGTTAACAAATAACTGGTTATTTATCGAATCAATAAAAAACTTCATTTAAACTAACGACATAGTCAATTAAAACATTTTTGCAATGGTTATTTCACTTACTCGTAAAAATGCAGTGTAAGCATTATAGTCTCATATCGCGAGCAACAGACATGTTTTAAACTGGAGTTCAGCTTTTGAAAAATATCTGATGTTATTGGCTGTCGAATATCTTTAATTTTGTAAAGTCTGTGCTGCCACTAATCATCTTTTAAATAACAAAAGATTTAGTAACATCATCATTTGCTTCAATTTTTAAAAATTTACCCAGAGGCGAAATTGCTAATCATAAGAATACCACTTACCAAATTTACTATCCTTAGCCACGCCTGAATGAGTAATTGGGCATAAGAAATAAATACATCAGTCCAGTCTTGGGTAGAATTTATGGTGTGAAGCTTTGTAATTATTTTTTTTCATCCTTCATTTATACCAATGGTCTCTTCATTATTATGCTGATTACTTAAGTTATTTTTATGTAAAAGGTGTTCAAAATTCCACATTCTTTGTTAAACTTTTTGATTTACAAATATATCAACATCATTAAAATCAGGAACCATTAGAACTTCATTAAATACTTGATCAACCTCACCTAATTGAGGTGCCACGTGGTCATCATTTATCACCGGGCGTTCCGGCTCTTGGTCGATTCGACGTCTTTGTGCTGGTCGTTCATTTTGTTCTATATTTCTCGCACGTCGCCTTACGCTCTGTTGTGGTGCAGGTGCAGGTACATGTGCTGGCTGAGGTGCTGGTTGGGGTGCTGGTTGAGCACGGCGACCGTCGTTGCATAATAACTATCTATTGAAAATATTAAAATTGAAAATAACAAAATTAATATTTCAATATTCGAAGGTCCATTAGTAGTAATTAAGATAGAATTATAAAAATTAATTAAAATTGAATTTAGTTACATATATAATATAATTTTATATAATTGGTAAATTAATATTTAAATTAAAATAAGAAATGAAAGAAATGTATGATGGAAATTAAAATAATAGAAACAAGCATAGATTTAACACGTGTGTATTAGTGAAAATTTGATGTAATTGTAATTTTAATTTGAAGAAATGTAATTGATTTAAATATTATTTAAAATGGTGAAATTAATTTAAATTTAAATGACATATTCATAAAAATAATTAATACTTATCTTGTAGACGAAACGAATTTTTGAACTGTTTGCCTTCTGGTCTAAATGAAAAACGGGCTGACCACGAGGTTTGTGAACGATTTATATGCGTGAATGCCGCTTTATCATGACAAATCAAACGTGACGCAACCGCTTATGTTAAAGAAAAATAGCAGACGAAAATTTGACCGAATTACTTCAATGCAGTAAATTAATTTAATTATTATAAATTAGATTGTATTAAATGCAACAACTTAGTTTAAAAAAATATTACCCTAACTATGGCATTAAATAGCGACAATAATATCATATATTATTATAAATTATGAGATATTAGGTATGCATATTGCACTTGTTCCTCTAAAGATAGAGGGACTAGATTTTTAAATTGACTTTTTTAAAGTTTTTAAAGCATAATGTTTTCAATATTCATGTTTAGTTTATTTAATTTATAACTGTCATATAAACTATAAACTAATAAACTTTTAATGTCATACATAAAGCATTTATGTTTTGTCACTGCGATAAATAGTCTGAAAAAAAAAAATTAAATCGATTTTGTAGGTAAGAACAAAAATATGTATGTAATGGTTTATTTTTCATGGCGGATTTTTGGCAGGCCTAATACAGAAGTTAACTTAAAATTGCAAATCGAAGGACATGTAAGATGTGGTAGGTGGATGGATGGATTGTCCATTTAAAACGTCAACACCGACGAACCGATGTTGATGCTCTTGTACATCTGGCAGAGGCAGTACGAGATCAGCTGATAGCAACAAATCAGAACTGTACAAAGCAACCGATGGATCCAGAAACTAGGAATGAAGATATCCTTTTGGTCAACTCGATTTCAATCGTTACGAGGTATATCATCTTACCAGCATTTTAGATACAATATAAAATTTAATCTCTCTCTCTCTCTCTCTCTCTCTCTCTCTCTCTCTCTCTCTCTATATATATATATATATATATAATCTGAAATTTCCGAAGTAGCAAATTGGCAGTTTGTGTATTTGAACTATTTCATGAATGGCGATTTTAATCAGTTTGAAATACTAATAAACCTGTTGTAATAAAATTTCATCTCCATTGGTTTACGTTGGTTTTAAAATGTTGTGTAGGCTATTTGCGATGCGGCAAGTTCCGTTTTATTAATATAAAGGGTTAATCTTACCACATGTGGTGTGTGAGATTGTTAAAGTGGTTCTGTTCCGCATTGTACTAGTTCGCACTTATAGTGACCATTAAATTGATAGTACACTAGTTCAGCATAAAAAATTACAACCAAGCAATAACATCCTACGGCAAGGAAAAACCTCTTTTATTTTTTTCTCACTTGAGGTAACTTGACGCCGAAAAAACAGCGCTGATACCTTCAGTTTGGAGTCTGACGCCTTAA
This sequence comes from Tegillarca granosa, assembly GCA_029721355.1. Lineage (NCBI taxonomy): Eukaryota > Metazoa > Mollusca > Bivalvia > Arcoida > Arcidae > Tegillarca > Tegillarca granosa. Next base: position 13,296,870 of record CM056595.1, read on the forward strand.
CCATTCGGCCACTGCTACCCTTAATTTATTCCAGGGTCAATGCGCGTAGAATTTTAAAATTTAATAGATAATATGAATGGTAATCAAAAAATGTTTTTAATTTTATCACATTGATATTGTTAATATCGAAGTGGGGAACACTTATTTATTATCACTATACTTTCCGGCGATTGTCAACATAGATGTAGTATAAGGACTTAGTAAAGGGTAAAATGTGGACTGGATTGGACTCTTGGACTGCGTTGGACTCTTGGACTGGACTGTTGGACTGGACTCATGGATTGGACGTTAAAAATGGACTTAAGAATTTTTTCATAATTTTAAAATGAAAACTTATAATATCAAACACTACAGATATTTTACATATATCTGAACCGATGATTCCCCTATAAAAATAGAAAAAAATACAGTTAGCGAATTTCTTTATTGCTTGTTTTATCTGGAAAATATCAAACATTGTCGAAAGGTCGCATATTTTTCTCCTTAAAGCTGTAGTATTTGTTTTACAAGCTCTTAAATGCTTCAAATGAAATAATGACAGATTGTTGGTCTCATCTGCAGAAACTTTAGAACTACAGTATCTGATACTAAGTAATATAAAAGTACTATGTTGATTTAAGAATAACATAAACTATGGATATACACAATAATGCAGTAACAATTTAAAGTATATTGTGACAAAATACCTATTACAATTATTTAGTTATTTTAAACACAATTAAAATAACTGAAAACACACACACACACACACACACACACACACACACACCATGTATAATCAGATCAAATATATGATCGATGTACTTATAAAACAATACTTTTATAACTACATAACAAATAGGTATAATATGAAATGAAGTAGTAATGATCATACATGCAAACAGTTATCATCATATTATTGTAATGGAGAGAAAAAGTGAAGAATTTAAATATTAATGACAGAAAAAATATATTATTTTTGGCATATTTAATTCTTATAACCTAGACTGTTACTTCATAAGCTAAAAAACCCGCACAGAACTTAAATAGTTTTTTAATAATAAAAAAAAATCCTCAAGATGAAAGTTGGCATAGTTCAATGATAAATGTATTTTTGAGTTTTATCAGTAAATTTGTTCTGTTTAGGATGTAAAGTGTCACCTAATTGATTCAGTGTATATACATTATCATGTAAAAAATTGAATAAAATCTTATAGACCTAAAAGACAAAATTTGAATGTCAATTTTAATTACCAGATCAGATAGATTTACTTTTCTACAACCGTTGTTTACAGTTACTCCTGATATAATCTGATAAAATCTGATATAATCTCTATAGTTTAAAGTGAAACCTTCACCTTCAACTTTTTAAAGTCACATGTGTGACTTGTCAAATATCACAAACTCTCTTCAGAAAATGAAACGAAAACATCAACTTGATAAGAGACAACTGATAACCCATCCCTTTTGAAATTAAATAACAAATACATTATAATAAAGATAGAGTTAAAATTCTGCAGTAATATAAAATGTAATAACAAACCAATCACGTCTGTATATGGATTAAAGATATGTATTGAACAAATTACACAGACTAGTATTGAGTTTAAAACACAAATAAGATGTCAATTCAAGAAATTAGTCCGCGAGTCAAAAGTCCAAAAGGCCAATCCAAGAGACTAGTCCATGGGTCCAGTCCAAGAGTCAAATCTAATCCAAGAGTCCAGTCCAATCTAAGAGTCCAATCCAATCCACATTTTACACCAAGAGTCCAGTCCAATCCAGTCCACATTTTACACTTTGCCTAAGGACTTTACAAAGATACTAGCATATACTTCTGATATATATTCTAATTTCACTGTACAAAACTTTAAACACAATTAATTTAAGGTTTTTAAGTACAGATGCCAGTAAGGTTTATCTGAATAAAGGACATGGTGATGAGTCTGAGACAACCTTTACACTTAAAAAGATATTATGTTGACCGAGTTCCATTAAACCGACCAGATCCAATTGCACCAAAGGAATGAGAAGAGACCGTCAGAAGTACTTGTTTAAGTCAGTCAGACCATATGCGAGACCGATGTTTCAGTACATAACATGTCCAGTGTAGTCGAAGCAGTGATATTCATTATGTAAAACTAATTCAGTATCGAAAAACTGTAAGCTGTGCTGAAAACATAATCAATTAAATTGTGGCAGTCATTCAATTTTTGTAACGTTATTTCTACCTTTGAATATTGTTTTTATACTTTAAAATTTTGTTGAGATACAGTAAAAATATGGACTTCACATAATATAGAGAGAAAAAAAGAACCATTTCGAAATTTTTTACCAAGTTGTAGGTTTTCGCACGGAACGTCTAAAATGATTGTTTCCTTCTTCCTTTTTTTCCTCTCCTGCAAAATAAATCGGCCAATGGACAATTATTGTAGATAACATACATGGATTGCGCAAAGCGCAATATATCAAACAAACCCGGTGTAAATTAGGAGTGAAACTGAAATTAAACTTATCAGAATAAAACTCACTATCGGGTAAAACGACTGTTTAACAACATTTATGCCAAAATGAAGTTTCTATTACCTAACATGTGCATGTGTAGTGTTTAAGTCAAACATGTAGTATAAAGCATATATGCAAATACATAATCTAAATTAAAATACTTACTTTTAAAGTTAATTAATAATTTCAATGGAAAGTCATGATTTTAAAATAAATTAATTCAAATTTAAAGCTGACGAAGATTTACCTATAATTTTCTTTCTTACAAATTTAGGGAGAGAGTGACTGAATTACACTTAAATGACAGTTAAACACACTTCCTCACATTGTTATCTTGGTTTAACAAGACCTGTGTTGAAGGAAGCATTTCACTCGTTGTATTATACAGTAAGTTTTTGTTTATGATTTTTTCTTCTCAGAAAGGTCAATGATAAATGGTCAAAATCTGAAGAAATATTCAGTATTGTTTTGTATTATTGTAATTTCATTTTAATTCATTAGTACATAAATTTGATTTTAGAGGAAACTGTTCCTATAAACATGCATTATCATTTTCTTCCGGGCGATATTGGTTTTGCGATCCTGTTGATTACAAAACAGATTAGTTTAATAAAAAAGTCATTATCTCTTGAATAAGTACATTTGTATACAAACATATAATAATACAATAACACAGGAATTCTGAAACACGAGAAGTCTTTTGTTTGCATAAAACTTCCCTCTAACAGATTCAAATCAAATATTGACAAATGATTTGCGTTTTAAAATCATGAAATTGTAATATCAATTTGCTTCAAAACTAATTATTAATTGCGCTGAAAATATTTATGCAATGTGTGGGTTTATGTTCAGATTTAGGAAAATTGTTGTTGTAATGTGCTTAACGTCTATCAGCAACTTTTTCAGCTTAGTGACGGGAGTAATATTTTAGATAATCTAAAAACAAGTCAATATATGCGTGTGATGCGCTAATGTGTGTTATGGCCTGCAGTGTACTAGCGCGCACTTAGGCTAGAACGACTTTTTTGTTAAGGTTCTAGCTCACCCAGTCAGTATGCCGTACGCATGCATACTACTCCCTAATGCCTATCCTGGCACCGGATGAATCCCCTTCATGCCCAGCACATGGCGAGGAAGCAGCATCTCGAATTTTAAAGCTTATGTATGACGGCGGGGGGATTGAACCAAGAGGCGGAAGAATTTGAAAAGATTACCGACAGTATTTAGATAATACGATGAATAGCAAATCGCTTAGTATACGATAGAATAAAAGATATGCAATCAAAAAGCCTCCTCGGGTATGTTTTATTAACACATTCCTAAAATACTTAAAATGCATCTAATTATCTAGTATAATTATTATGCTTTATTCTTTTTTATTGCAAATAAGTTTTATATTATGCACGTGGAGCCAAAGATTAACACCGTGTTCTTTAACTGTTAATCTGTTAATTGTCTCCTTTATATTTTTTTAAATAAATATATGTATTAAAAACAATAGATTCTATATTTAAATATAATCTTAATGTTATACATAAACGTAACAAAAGTCGCCCTTTAAAATTAACAACTGAAAAAAAAATCCCGCTAGGAAAATACTTTAAATTCTGATTATTATAATCTAAAGAGTTTGTTCTTTTGTATTAGGAAAAAGAAGGCACCTTATAGTATTGCACTGAAAATTCAGTTAGAAGTGTTTAATTGGAATGAATCGATGTAGTTATTTTTTCTATTTTTAACAGGTATTTCAACATTTTAAAGCTTTAGTTCGAAGACTTGAAAACACACACACACACACACACACACACACACACACACACACGAGTGATGTTTAAAAAAATCTATGACCCACTTTTCATTAATAAATGCAGGTGGCAAATCTCATTTAGTATCATGTGTAGTTTGTGCTAGGTTTCAATGATGCATGCATTATACACTACTGAGAAAAACCAATGACTTTTACGCTCAATAGTCATTTTGATTTTATAATGACTGAATTTTAAGTAAATGTATATTTTTTTTCGCGTTGCATTCATTAATGATTTTTCTGAGTTTAAATTACAGGAAATGCACAATGAGTAAAAGACACTCTGTCCACTTGGAGAAATCCGTGGACACTGGATACGCATTGGTAATATTAGGAGGTAAGACTTCATTTCCTTTGAAAGCGACAATCGGACACACACACACACACACACACACACAGAGAGAGAGAGAGAGAGAGAGAGAGAGAGAGAGAGAGAGAGAGAGAGAGAGAGAGAGAGAGATTATCCACAGTAATTTATGGACATTTATTTATCATTTCTCTCTTTTATATGAAGACACTGTGAAGATTTAAGTACAAAATACGTGTCTTCCGATTTTAATCATAATGGTCATAAAAACGTTAGACATATCCTTTTACACAAATGACCTCATATCCTCAAATTTAAGGATAACTAACAAATCTTTGTTATATATAAAAAATTCTTTTTATTTGTCTCTGTTCGAATTTTACGGACTCGTCTGAGAGAGAGAGAGAGAGAGAGAGAGAGAGAGAGAGAGAGAGAGAGAGAGAGTTGGATATTACAGTTATTTTTAACAGTTTATTTATTTATTTTAACTTTTTATCTTATTACAGCATGTTTCATAATGTACATGTTTTCCATGGGTTGTGTGAAATCATTCGGAATTTTATATGGAGAGTTACAAGAAGTGTACGAAGCAGGAACAGTAAATATAGTCAGCATAGGAAGTACAGCAACATTTCTTCAGTCAATTCTAAGTTAATATATTTAATTGTCATTTGCTTTGCATAATAGTTTCTTTGCATTAAGACAACCCCTGTGAAAAGACGTTTCCAATATATTACACAAACAGAAACCATTTGATTAAAAACATATATATATTTTTTTGAAATATGGCATTTGAGATAATATATACAATATGTAATATAAGATATAGGGCATAAATATATTTAGAATAAAATGTAGTTACGTATACATTGTAAGTACATTGGTCGACTTTACGAACATATCGAATTAAATCTGACTAAAATGATTCGTCAAAAAATTTTGTTTTAACTTTAATTTTTTATTAAACCTGAAAAAAATTTACGACCTACATTTGGGTATTTTAAATAATAACACATAGTAAGTAAACTAAATAAAATTACTTTTGATACAGAGAGGCAATAAAAGAATAAATACAGTCTGAATGTGTTCAATGTATTGATCAGCGACATCGGTTACGACTTCAAATATTTTAATACAGTAACATGTGTATGTATATTAGCCATGACGTCATATTGATAAGGAAATAAGAATCCGGTTAATCATTGTTCGATTGTCAGTTTCCTTATCCATTGTTTACATACCAAGAGGGTGAAATTAGACAAAATAAATTTCAAATACATGTGTGCATGTATTTGAAATTGTTCTTTCATTTAATAAATTTCAAATACATCCGCAGGAAATGTTTTTATATATGCGAGTTCCACACTTAACGCATAATAATATGCAGATTGGTTTTAAGAAGTTCTATCTCAAAGTTCTATATAGTTTACTGTTTTGTACAAACTTTAAGGTTTATATCTGCCTTCGACAATGTTACGTTTTTTCATGGTTTAGGCATGTGTTTTTAATAATGTTTTTGCATTCTTGTCTTATTCATAAATTTTAGGGAACGGAGGTAATTTTCATCAAAAAAATTTCATCAAAAAATTTTTTGTTTTGGTTCCTCCCCTATTTTCCATGATCAAAACTACGTTGTTCTCATGTTTATTTTCATAAAATGCAGGAATTATGCACATGCAGGTATAGGCTAAATACCCATAAGGTATCAATTAAGACCTATGAGCGTTACATTCGTTCAGTTTATGATGCATTGTGGGTTGGTCTAAAACAAGATAAATGATTCATAGATGCTATCAAATGATGACGTTACAAACAGAGATATGATATCACTGATGCATCGTAAAACTAGTTTAGAGGTATATATTTATCAACTGAGAATGTTTCTACTAAAATCAACCCTTCTCGAAAATCACGTAGCCAAATTAAATGTATAAATTAAATGTATAAGTATGTATTGCCGAATATATTATTAAAAAGTTATTGAGTCGTTAAACGAAATAGGTTGCATAATCATGTTATCAGCAAAAATAACAGAACTTATAATAATAATTAAAAAAAAACTTTTCGAAACTTTTAACCATAATTTAGACTCTCTTAAGAGAAGCTACAGTAAATCATATTTTTTAAACACTTATCTTTATGAGAAATATAGAATTTTTAACAATTTTTATGATAAGTTTTGTGAAATCGAAATATTGACTTTGAAAACTTAATCAATTTAAGAAACAATAAATATTTCGATTCATTGTTATATGCATCTTTTCAAAAAATGTATACACATTACTAAATCCAAAAAGCAACTGCTGCTAGCTACTGGTTTTGTATACAACCCTTTAGTCATATTTATAATCATGACTTATCAAAATGCATGTTCTCAGCATAAAACTTTAAGTGTCTAAATTTCTTTTATGTTAAAATAATAAGCGATATAGCAATTCCATATTTGCTTTGGGTTTAAATAAAAACTAATGCGGCAATTCCAGTAGCATTGGTCTAAAAGGTTTGAATGCCTTTTATTGAAACGAGTGCATGCATCTTCTTTCATATATAAATACTAATGTTAAATTTTGATTTTTTACGAAAGCGCACTTCATTTCGTTTCAGGTCCTTTAGCCAATTCCTTATGTATGTTCATCTCCTTCAGAGAAATTACAATTGTTGGCGGTATTTTGGTTGGTTTGGCATTTATTTTTAGCTCCATAGTGACTGACATATGGATGATGACAATAACGTACAGTTTACTAGGAGGTAAGTAACAATGTGTGTATTCATCAAACTGACTACCATGCATAAAATCATTATTTAAAATAATAGTTTACGCCATTGTCTTTCAAAATTATTATAATAGAAAGTAGAATATCAAACTTGATCAGCGCAGTTTTGTCTATCTCTGAAAATAAGGTCAGCCTCCCTATTTAAACTCGGATGTATTACAAGTATTGGTTTCAGTGTGTGTGTGTGTGTGTGTGTGTGTGTGTGTGTGTGTGTGTGTGTTGCACTTTTTATGTAAGGTATCTGGAGTGATATGTTGCTGCCGCTGACAGAAGTTGTCTGTATATTTACGCAAATGTTGCTTATTTATGTATTTTATTACGATTGAATTCAAGTTTTTTCGAAAAGTACCAATGAAAATGTTTTTAATTTTTGCATTTCACTCAAACTAAAACTGTATAAATTTTAAAGAAAATAAGAATAACAAATAAATTTCGCACTTATCTAAAACTTAAAATATATTTATCATAACATTAAATTACAACTTGTTTTACATTAGAGCACTTGTTAGATAAATATCCCCTAAAAGATACATACACATGTACTAAAATGTGCGCCATTAAACCTACGAAGATGTGTGAGCTTTGGTTACAATTATAATTATCCATAATGCATTGATTGAACAAATCTATTCTTTTATTTTAAGCAAAACATTGTCTTTCAACTGCAGGTATAGGATTAGGACTTACTTATGTTCCTTGTACTACAATTGTCAACTTTTACTTTGAGAAAAGAAGAAGTTTTGCTAATGGTGTAGTTGTTTCAGCGAGTGGAGTTGGTGGCTTTGCCTTCCCATATTTATATCGGTTCTTATTCGACAAGTACGGTTTACGTGGAGGATTACTTATATTAGGCGGTTTTATGATGAACATGTGTATCTTTGCTAGTCTCTTGAGACAACCATTTAGATTAAGTACAATAACTGATGCATATAAAAATGAAAAGCATCAAAAGTGCGAATATTCCCAAAAAAGAAAACCAAGCCTTTTGATAGAAACAGATGAAACTCCAACAGAAGATAAAATTCCTGAAACTTATTCAAACTCAGCAAAGCAATGGTTTCGGAATGTATTTAACAACGTTTTCAAATTTGACTGGAAACTCTTACGAAATATTCGATTAAATTTATTTATATTAGCATTCAGTTTCGCCATGTTAGGCTATGGGTCTATATTTTATATGTTACCGGCACAAATGCATGTAAATGGACAAGGAAAACAAGTTATTGTTTTTGCACTTTCACTTCTAGGAATCTGTGAAGTGTTTTCAAGGATAATTGTCGGTATGATAGTTGACGCAAAAATTATATCCCCTCATATGATTTTTTCTTTTAGCATGTTAATCAGTGGCATATCAATGGTACTTGTACCATATATGACAGCTTTAATGCATTTTTGTATATTTTCCGTAATTGTTGGTATTTTTCCAGGATCTATGTTTACAGTTCTACCAGCAATAGTTATTGAAGACCTTGGGTTAAACAATCTACCTTCAGTGTTTGGACTGGTGTTTTTCTTTTCAGCAATAATAAATGTCTTGGGACATCCATTATTAGGTAATATTTTGTAATGTTTGCATTGAGCATGCTGTTGATGTAATACGCCCGAATATAGACTTTAAAAGACACATCAACTTTAGAAATTTGTTTTCTTCCCTTTAGAAGTAAATATATTTGAAAAGACCTCATAAAATTATGTTACTTATTACCGAATTTCATTTTTTTCATTGATGTAATGGACATGTAACGTAAGTCGTTTGTTAACATATTTGTAAATATAAAAAACAGTCGGATTGATCTAAATAATCAGAGCATTGAGAATTTTTAAAAATAACTTTTTATACATGACTTTTTTTAAATTTTATGTTTGTGTATGCCCGTGTGCTAAGGTGTTTCGGTTTTAACATTCGGTTATTCATTGACCGAGTAACAAAATAATATTATAAAAAAGAAAACTGCAAAATCCTTTTTAACTTAAACATAACAAAAGAAAAATATCATATAGAAATCGCAAATCCTTATTATTGAAACTATTTGGGTTAAGTTTATATAATTTTTATGTTTGTATCATATAAGTATTGTATATAAAAAGTTTATTTATAATCGCTCAATTTTATAACACATTTTTGTTTTGTTTTCTAGGCTGGTTAAAGGATATATCAGGTAAATGGAATATTTCTTTTTTCGTAATTGGTGGTTTGCTTATGACGTCATCAGGTATCGTGTTTGTGAATAAAATTTCATCGCTATTACGTGCAGGAAAATTTAAAGAAAATAAAGAAACAACTGAAATAAAAGACACTGAAGAAAAAGAAATGATGCTGACCACAGAAAAATAATTGATTTTCAAAGATATTTGTAATTGCTATATTAAATGAACGTTTTCATTAATAACTTATGAATATAAATGTATTGGTACATTATCAATACAAATAAAAAAGTGTAAGTCACGCTTTTTTGAAATCAAATACGCTGCCGAAATGACATTATATAAATGATTGGTAAGTTAAATTATTTTATAAGTTAACAAGTACTTTAACTGGAAAAGAAAATAGAACAGTTGTATCATTTAAGTTTTAGATGAAATTAATGCTTGTAAGAAATGTTTTAATATGGACTATAAACATTTTCTTCTAGGTGTTTACTTCGTTAACTTCAGCTTTAATGATTAAAGTATTCAGTATCTTATTACAATTTATATTTGATCCAAAATATTTTAAAATAATTAAACAATGTTATGAAATAAATTGCATTTGTTCTGCATGACATTGTCATATCGAAAGGGTTTTCTCTCCTATTGCTGTACTTCTAGGTTAGTCATTAAATTATATTTTATTTAATTTTCAACCTTGATGGCAAATGAGACTTTTTTCAGCAGTTGACAGAAAGTAAAGTAAAGTAAGATTAGAAGGTTAGTTATTGCTCTCTTAACGAATTTGATATAAAAGCGTTAGCGCGATTTTGAACAACAAAAAGTTGGGTGTTAAATAATCTTATTTCCTGTTGGTCTGCAGGGAATAACTTCTGTATATCAAGAAACAACCTTTCATATATCGAATCTACACAGGGCACCAATTATTGATATTTGAGATTGATTTGTTGTTGATACAAGCACTAAAAGGGAAAATGTTTTTCAAGACAGCTTTGGAGTTGTTCACCTAAAATGCAATTTACGTGGTTTTAAACAACATTTTTATATTTAGAGAAAAATATCTGATGGATAAGAAACTGAATATTAAAATATGACAAAACCTATGATTATTTTTCTCTGTGAAATCATTGAATGGAAACTAAACTGTTTTGTAGAAAAATAGAATAAGTTTGAAGTGTAGTTGACCCCGTGGAGACACGGGTTAAAATAGGTCACCAGTACCTCATGCTTGTCGTAATAGGCGACAAAAATGGGGTATTCCTTTTGCCTTGAAGGAGAATTTAGAGTTTAACTTTTATATGATTATTTTACGGAAACTACTTAATGAAGTGGAATTATCCAAGCGCGTGCTGAGTCCCGAACTCATACCGTTACCAATCTGGCGCGCGCTCCTGCCCCTTTATTGGTTGTCCTTGATTCAGGTCAAAGTCGAGTCAACAGCATGTACAGCATGAGCACATGTTTGGTCATCTAACAATTTTTGTGCCGAAAAATCATAAGTTTAGTTAATTGTATTCCTTAATATTAAAATTTATGTGATTACGTTGTCTATGGATTAATTATACGTTCAAAAAAAAAAGTCGTGTTTCTTACAAAAATGAAGAGTTTAACGCATATTTACATGCGTAGGGACGGTCTCATGACATTAAATTGATTCAGTATACATATGTCTGCATTGATTTAAAAATATAGCCGCGGGAGAGAGAGAGAGAGAGAGAGAGAGAGAGAGAGAGAAGAGAGAGAGAGAGAGAGAATTGTTACCATCAAGTGCCTAGACAGACTAGTATAGTATTATGATATACGGTTAATTGAAAAAAAGTCGAGATTTGAAAAAAATAAACCCCGTGGCTGAAAAAGAGATCAGCCGGTCTATTTTATTTTTTAGAAAAACAACAGGAACCCTCCCCTAGCTAGTCGTTTCGTACCATAACCATTTCGTAACATGACCATTTCGTACCCGAATTTACCATTTCGTATTCAAATGTGTCCCGTTCATACCATGTAATATGACCATTTCGTACCATACAGTATTCAGCGATACTACCATTTCGTATAAATGACTTAAAACGTAATTAAAAAGGGAAATTTATAAAATAAAAAAAAGTAAAAAATAATAATTATTATAACTTATAATTTAGTAAAACAATTTTAATTCGGGAATTTACTTTTTAGGGTGTTAGTTTGACTAAAACAATAAGCAACTTTTATCGAAAATGTTATATAGTAAACGGCATCTTCTTTCTTCTTTTTCGTTTTTTTTTTTAAAAAGTAAAGAATGTTTAAACGTAATAACAATTTTTTTCTTCAATAAGCGATCTCTCCTCTTTGAGGGTGTTTTTTTGAAATTAAATTAATTGTCGCTAATACATATTTACCGCTTGGTTTTCTTATAAATGAAGACCTAGAACACAGCACATCTAAAGTCGGAATTTCAAATCACAGTCTGAAGCAGATAACAAGCGAAACAAATGTCTTCAAATAAGTTTGTTTTAAACAAATAACTTTGGAATGACGCGAATTTCAACTAATTAGTGTGTGTGTGTGTGTGTGTGTGTGTGTGTGTGTGTGTGAAATCGTGAACAATGAAAATATCATGTGCCAATTATTGGAAAATAAAACATTTTCACACGAAAAATATATACATTGCAAATGTTTGAAAAATAACATGGTACGAATTGATAGCATAGTGTTTAAACATAAGAAAAATCATGCTTAACGTTGGCATTACACTACGGTACGAAATGACATAAATATCCACCTTCAATGTCTAGATATAATATGTTCAAGTGTTAAAGGAGGATGTTTAATTTCGATAAATCTTGTAAATTATTGAAATCTTCAACACAGTGATGACTCTGAAGTTTAAAATTTTAAAAGTTCTTGGAGATAGTCCTTCGAAATTTAGAATAAGAACTAATACCTTATAACTAAGTTACGGAGTAAAAACAAAATACATCCTTTGGATAAACATGCAAGGTTTTATAAAAATACACCATTTCTGAAATATTTAAATATATATGAAAATTTTACAATTTTTTATATTTAAAATTCAGCACATGGTTATATGTAATTTTTTTTTTATTCAGAAAGTCATGTTCAGTATTCTGTTCAGAGTAACGTGGATGGATATGTGCCATGTCTGATCTGATGTACCAATGGAATTCTAATCTAGTCTCCCCTCCCCCCCCCACTAACTGTCTAGTGAAAGAATCTTGACTGGGTAATTATATTTTTTTCTTCTCTGCAGCTCATCTTAAGCCTCTTGCAGTGAATATAGTATGTTTAAAACTAAATGTGATATGCTAAAGTTCATTTATTATAAAATATATTACATTAAAATTTTCTGTGTATGAATGAAAAACATCATAGAAAATAAGAAATTCAAAAATAGAACATAATGGAAAAATGATATCTCACATATTTGTATATTTTGTTTAAAGTCTCCTCAATAAGACTATTTTTTTAAATTCAGAAACTCTGTAAAATTTTACTATTTCAGTATTTATCCAATCAATATTTAACGATTTCATCCAGACGCTCATGCACATGATGACCCTCATTTCGCTTTAGTAAAAGAATTCTTGTGAAATCTTTAATTTGTTAAACATTTACTAAAACATTAAATAAATAATAAAAAAAAATAATCATCATCATCATCATCATAATAATATTTATATATTATTATTATTATTACTATTAACTGTTAGGTAAATCGCTTAATTGATTTACGTGAAAAATAATTTGCATGATTTAATATTCCATAACTTAATAATAATAATAATTATATTATTATTATTATTATTATTATTATTATTATTATTATTATTATTAGTAGTAGTAGTAGTAGTAGTAGTAGTAGAAGTAGTAGTAGTACTATACAAGTAGAGAGATAACGGAATAAAAAAATTAAATAAAAAATCACATTTATAGCGATTTTAGTTGGTCAGAAAATAGAATATTTAGAACATGTAGAAATGACGTAGTTTTAAAGTTAAAATAAAATTCTATCAATTTTTTTCTAGGAAAGTTATATTCATATGTGACAAATCCATTTTTCGAAAGTTATGACGCTAAGAAGAAGTAAGTCAGTCGAAAGTGTTTATGGTAATGTAACAGGGTTCGAAAATACAAGCAAACCTCGGATATTCATATACAAAGTTTTATTATCATAAGCAATATCTATTAGGGTATTTACATTCCTTTCTTTTTTACACCCTATAACATAAAACAAATATATATCAGAATACACTAAAACGCATTGCATTTACATGCTCATGGGCTCTACATCCATTTGTACATAACACATAACAAAATATATATATATATTGATATTTTGGTTCAGACTAATAAATAAATATTTTCATATATCGTTAAACCTACTAGTTTTCATGTATTTGGATTATGACTTTATATTAACATAGATATATAAAGTAACACACACACACACACACACACACACACACACACACACACACACGAACGATTAATGGCTTTATATACATGTATATACGGACAATGACACACATATATTACATACCAAGTGTAACTTTGCGTGAAAACACACTTATGTAATACCAGTATATTCTTTATATAATTTCACCAGGTATCCTAAACAAAACAATATATATGAGGTTTACTATGGTGCTTATATTATAGCCATCATTTATAGCAATCATTTGTATACCCATATGAACCTTATAACGGCTCATCGATACAAAATAACCTAGGTATAATTATTAAAATATGTAATGGTTTACCGTATACAACAGGTATTGTTGATATTTATAAAAATAGATGACCTCTTACAATCACGCCTTTGCTCACGGTGATGTGTTAGTAAAAAAATCAAAGAAAAGTGTAAAAGAGCTTTATTAACTACATATATAGAAAAGTACAATTAATATATATAAATGTCAATAAATATAAAGGGATTTGAAAGGACTGGGCAACGGGTAAACTTACCTAAACTTAAAATATAGATGTGTATATATCATGACACCACCGCCATGTCCAGTGTCTTTGTTTCTTGTCCGAATTACCCACCAAAATATTGACCAATGAAAACCCATCTAGTCAGTTTAAAAGGGAGATAATTATTAACCCGAAAGAACCTAGAAACTAGTATACCCCTTAAAGAAATTGACTTAATTATTAAATAAATAACTTATGCTAAGATCTTAACTAAGTGTTAATCAACAAGTTATGGTTAGTACTCAATAATAAGACTAATTAAAACTAATGAAATAATAATAAAATACTAACACGGCTACATACTTCCCCCGCTTGCAAAATGATGTCCTCATCATTTACTCTGTATTTGTCATCACTTTAGCAATAGCCTGAATAACTGTCTCGGTTTGGTTTGTATTTACTATTCCATCCTCTATAAACGATCGTAGATAGTTAGCTTTCTGTTTCCATAATGGTTCCATATTTTTACTTACTATCTGTGACAAAACAAATTCTCCAGAACGCATCCATTCAGGTTTTTGTCTAACTCGTTGTGATCTCGTATGTGGCGGCGTAGGCAAAAGACGTGGCCCGGTGTTATTTGTAGCTGAATTGTCAACAGCTGGCAAAACTCTATGTTTTGGTGTTGTCTGAGTCCTTGGTGATTTATATGTTGTATTCGGTGTTCCTGTAACCACTGAAATGTTGTTTTCAGTAACACAAGGTACACTTTTATTTCTGTTCATTCCTTGATGTTCATTGGAGGTAAAATCTATCTCTTTACAAATTGTCTCGTCTCCTAAACTGAAACTACCTGAAGAAATTCCATCGTCACCTGCTAAATGAGGAGAATGGCCGTCACCATTGATGAAATCTTCTGATCCCAAACCAGGTATCTGATCGTCACCAGCTAACTGTTCGGAAACTGTTCCAGTTGCTTCCTCCTCAACATTAGCGCTAATGTTATCTGGTCGTATAACACATGTTGATTGAACATCATATTCCTCGTCATCTGTTGATTCCTGATCTGAACTATCTGTTTGTATTATTTTTGTCGATTTTAATGTTGATTTATTCTGATGACTTTGTTGTTTTGGTTGTTGATGTTTCTCTTTTTCCTTGTCGTTTACTTGTTTATTATCCTGATCTCCTCTTATATAATTGATTGGAAGTAAATTGTTCCGATGTAATGTCTTTTTAACTCCTGTTCCATCCTCCTTTTGTACAATATATACCGGAATTTCCTTGTTTGGTTGTTTTAATACAATATAAATATCGTCCTCCCACTTGTCAGAAAGTTTGTGTTTACCGTCGAATGCTAGTTGTTTTACAAGAACGGTATCTCCTTCTTCTATATTCGAACCTCTTACTTTCCTATCATAGCCTTCTTTCTGTTTCTGTTGTGATTCATTTGCTGATGTTGAAGCAAGATGATATGCATTCCTTAATCTTTCCTTTAATTCTTCCGTGTATTTATGTAAAGATTGTTTTTTGTTGTTGTTTAATCCAAATGCTAAATCAACTGGTAGTCGCGGATGTCTGCCGAACATGAGATAGAATGGAGCGTAACCAGTGGATTCGTGCTTTGTGCAGTTGTATGCATGTACCATAGGACCTACATGGCTTTTCCAATCCAACTTTTGTTCTGACTTTAACGTTCCTAACATGGATAATAGAGTTCTATTAAAACGCTCACACATTCCATTTCCAGACGGATGGTACGGCGTTGTTCTTGATTTTGAGATTCCTGTGATAGCACAAAGTTCTTTTATGAGTTTGCTTTCAAAATTAGCCCCTTGATCTGAATGAATTCGAGATGGTAAACCGTAGTGAATAACAAAGTTGTTGAAGAAAGTCTCTGCTGTTGTTTTGGCGGTTTGATTTCGTGTTGGAAAAGCCTGGGCGTATCTTGTGAAATGGTCTGTAATAACTAAGATGTTTTGAAATCCCCCCTTTGATGTTTACAAAGATAAAAAAATCCATACATATAAGTTCTAATGGTTGTGAAGTCTTGATACTTATTAATGGTGCTCTTGAATTTGTCTGTGTTTTGTTCTTTAAACATCTTTCACATTTTTGTATCCATTTTTTCCGTATCCTGTAACATGCCTGGCCAGTAAAATCTTTCACGGAGAAGTGATGTCCTAAATCGTCATGTAATGAACTTAATGCATGTGGTATATATGTAGCTGGTAATACTAGTTTTGTTGTTTTAACTCCATCCGTCGTAATATTCCTGTATAAGACTCCTCTATTTAACCTGAGTTGATTAAAATCTTTCTTCAAAGATGGTAAATGATGTTGGGCTGACTCAGTTGAAATCTTTGGTATATATCTATCTTCTACAGCTTTTATCCAGGTTTTCAACATCGGATCTTGTCTCTGGATTCGTCTCCAATCCTTATAGTTCAAACAATCAATATTACTCTCAAGTTCATCCAAAGAAGCGTTGTCAACAACTTCAACGGAGCTACATATAGTTTCAATATATGGCTGTGTATCCATGACGTGACAAATGGCTCTAATAGATTCTGTAGAAATCGTCTGAGACATCTGTTCTTCTGTGTCGTTGTTGTCTAACCTTGAGAGAGTATCAGCATCTTGATTCCTTCTACCTGGTCTGTAAATAATTTGAAGGTCAAAAGATGCAAGAGAAGCCAACTATCTGTGCCCAGTCGAATCTAATTTAGCGGAAGTTAAGACGTACGTTAAAGGATTGTTGTCAGTATAAACAGTGAAGCTTTGGCCATAGAGATAATGTTTAAATTTATCCGTGATCGCCCATTTGAGATCCAAAAACTCCAGCTTGTGTGCTGGATAACTTTGTTCTGTCTTGCTCACACCTCGACTCGCAAACGCTATGACTCGATTTACTCCGTCTTGCTTTTGATATAACACAGCTCCAAGACCACGATTACTTGCATCGGTGTGAAGTTCAAATGGTTGGTTATAGATCGCATATCCTAAGATGGGTGGTTTTGATAGACGAGTTTTGAGCTCCTGAAAAGCATCTTCCTGTTCCTTTTCCCATTTCCATTTCTGTATATTGCTTGATTTCGACGATTTAGTCTTAGACTTTTTAGAATTCGGAGCCGGCATGATGTCATTAAGTGGTCTTGCAATTTTGGCGAAGTCTTTAATAAATTTGCGGTAATATCCAGCAAATCCTAGAAATTTCCTTACTTCTTCTGGCGATTTTGGAGTTTGCCAATTTATAACCTTCTCTATTTTCTCGGGATCTGCCTCGATGCCATCTGCAGATACAACATGACCTACATACTTTACTTTTGGTTGAAAAAACGCACATTTCTTCGGTGTTAACTTCAATCCACTATCTTTCAAACGTTGAAACACCTGTTGAAGTCTCTCCATATGTTGTTCGAATGTAGATGCGAAGATGATGATGTCATCCAAATATATACAACAGATCTTATAATTTAGGTCACCGAGAATATCTTCCATCAAACGTTGATACGTCGCTGGGCTATTATTTAAACCCATCGGCAATCGCTTATACTCGACAAATCCAAGTGGGCCGACTGTAAAGGCGGTACGCTCCTTATGTGCCTCTTCAATATCTACCTGGTAGTACCCTTTCTTCATATCGAGGACGCTGAAATATCGAGATCCCGACAATGTATGTAAAATATCTTCAATACGTGGTAAAGCGTAAGAGTCCCTAATAGTTCGCTGATTAAGTTGGCGAAAATCAACGCACATACGTAGTTTTCCATCATGTTTTCTTGCTAATACTACATTTGAAGCCCAGGGAGAATGAGATTGTCTTATAACTCCACATGCTAACATACCTTGAAGATGCTCCCTTATTTCATCAAACATTGCATGTGGTATAGTTCGATGCCTTTGCTTGAAAGGAATTTCATTGGTTAATTCAATGCGGTGTTTAACGAATGTTGAATGCCCTACGTCCGTATCACCTGTAGAAAATATCTCTGGGAATTGATGAAGTAGTTGTTTTGTTTTTTTCAGTTGTTGTGGTGTTAAATCTGACGAAATTTTCATTTGTTCCATGACTTTTGTAAATGATTTATCGACTGTATAATTATTATTCTGGATTTGATTATTTTCGACGGTTACTGGTTGTATCTCGCACAACAATGCTTTAGGCGGAATAACGACAGTTCTCGTGGTGACATTGGAGATATTGATCGGAACTATGCTGCTAATATTATCAAATCTAACTATTGATTGGTGTAATGTCTAAATCTGTGCCTAAAACTGAACCTTCCGTTGCTTGAAGCAGGGCACACGTCGTATTATATTGTTGTGTTGGAGTTATGAATCCATTTACAGTGACACATTTGTTGGCTGGTATAATAATATTTGTTTTCTCGGCACTTTTTACTACTCCAAGTTGATAATTGTTTCTAGCCAATTCGCGTTCTCGTAAAACAATACATCGCAAGGACAAATACCAAGGTGTAAACAAGTTTGCTTGTTGTAGAAATCGATCTCCATATTCTCCCTTACATTGGTTTACATAAAGCCATAATATATTTGTTCCTAATATAATTGGTACATTACTATTATATTTACTGTCAGGAACAACAAGCATAAGACACCTTTGTATTTCTGATGATGGAATTCCAATTGCCTGTATGTTTACATCAATATAACCATCATATGGCAGTGTCTGACCTCCAGCGCATTCTATGTTTAAAATGTCCATTACTGGAAATAGTTCAACGTCTTCAAAATGTTTGTGATAAAATGACCTGCTCATTGTCGACACCGTAGATCCTGTATCCAATAATGCTCTTGTTTTAATATTGTTTATTCTTATGTCAGCTTCGTTGCAATGTCCAATCATCCCGTTTTGTAATTTAATGTTTTCTTGAACCGAATATTGTATGGGTCTGTCGTCCAATTCACCTACTGGTGACCCCTGCCAATAGGTTTTCCCCCGTTTAAATCTTTGCGTAAAAAGTCCAGACGAACTCTACTTCCATATTTAAGATGTCCAACCTGTCCACATCTATAACACACGGGATCCTGACTAAAATTACGTTCACTTCCTCCATAACTTTCATATCTACCTCTACCTCTACCTCCAGTATAAAACCTATTTTGTCGTCCTCCTCTTTGTGCATATCCTTCTCCTGTACTGTCTTGTTGATGTTGTGTTTGTGGTTGATGTTGTGTTTGTCGTTGTGGTTGATACTGTGTTTGTCGCTGTGATCGATATCCATCCTGCCTTTGTATATTTTGATGATATTGCATTCGTGAAGACTGGTGTTGTTGTTGAAATTGTAATGGTTGTGATTGATATGATGATGATTTTACTTCTGACTTTAAACAAGCCACTTCAGATGAGATATTCTCCATCATTTCTTTCAATTCCTTTATCTCATTTTTCGATTCGTGACATGATGCTGTTGCCATTTTCGACGGTAACGGTTTTGATTTTATATCCTTATGTTCATCCTCAACTTTTCTAACTGCTCTTCTTAATTGATCAAAATCTGTGTGTTTTTCAAACAAATGACCACATATATCTCTTATTGATGGCTTCATACCTTTCTTAAACATTTTAACAAGCTTTTCATTTACATCAGTGTGCGAAACAGCTCCTTCCTCGACCGCCATGTCCAACAACTCCTCTAAACGACAACCCCACTCTGATATTGACTCCTTTTCACCTTGTTTTGCGGCATAAAAATCTGCTAGAAGCTCCTCTGCTTCTGCAACAGAACCGTATACACTTTGTAATTTCGCTAACGTTTGGTTCAAATCCGATTCCGGTCCTTATCGTCGCACTATACCTGCCGCTTCACCTTTTAGTAAATTGCGTATTCCCTGACCTATTGCAGCCTTTGTGAAATTATTTTCTCGTAGTAAACACCTGACATGATATCTCCATTGAACAAATGTAGTTTCATTTTTCGGACAAAACGGATCACCAGAAAATAACGGAATTTTCGGTATTTGACCTACTTTAACCTCAGTTTCTACCTTTTCATGTTTAACTTTCGCTAATTCGCCCGAATTTTCCAACAATTGTTTCATCCATTGTTTTAAATCCTCCGGGTGTCGGCTTTTGGTTTCACTCCCATTAATTTAAATTGATCTATTAAGTTATTTATTTCCTCATTGGTAAATTCCACGGACATTTTATTTTATTGTTATAGTAACTTGTAACTTAATTACGAACTTAATTAAACTACCTTAATCTAAATACCGTATTCGGATATCAACTCATTTATTGATGACAAATTAATATAACGCTGACATTTTCCACCGTTGATTAAAATCGACGAAATCGACGTGTTTAGTATAGATGACTTGATATTGAAAGAGAAACAAAACTTTTGACAAATTATGTCGTATATACTCAAATTTGTCGATGGAAATGTTGTTTATGTTCAAATTTGGCGTCGATAAATATCACAGATTACCTAATTTATAACATCGGTACGTTGTAACACTATTCACAGCTTGAATATAACGTTGATACAATGTTGCAACACATGTAACCTTGGTATAGATATAACAGAATCCTTGTAAAAATAAAGAGATGAGAACTAACTAAATAGACTACTTATTTTTAACTAATACCCTACCTATAACATGCACTAATTAACTTAAATAAACTTAATTAAAAACTTACCTGCTCAGATATCATCTGTAAATTCCTATAACCCATATTAATATGTTCAAATATGTATGTATAGAATGAGGAAGTCAAATAACTAATTAAACTTAATCTAAGTTAACTAAACTTAAGCTAAGCTAATTAAAATATAAAATTGCTAATTAAAATATAAGAAAGTGTAAAGAAATGATATGTGCAATTAAGTGGTGGATATATTTAGTATTTTTTCATACACCCTTACTCACCAAAAATACTGAAAAGGAGAAACAACAAAAGGAAAATATATATATATCACCTGTGTATCCTTAAACTATTGCTATAAGTTCAAAAAAAAAAAAAAAAAAATACAAACGTTGCAAACACATGTGAAGTATAAAGCACATTAAGCAAAGAAAGCAGATAATGTTTCAAACAATAATTCAGCACACACACACAAAAAAACAAACCAAAAGCACAAAAATAAGCATAAATTTTGAAAAGAAAAAAAAAATATGTATATATAACCAAAATACAACACTACAATGTAGTAAATACAAAATCACAATCAGAAGTTGATAATAAACTGACAGATAAACGTCGCACCTGAAAATATAATGCAAAAAAAAATAAAAAATTAAAGAGTATCCAAATTGTGGACCCTTTTAGTACCTCAATAATAATAGGAAGTGTTATTAAGTTTCCGTATACCTGTACAGTGCGTGACCTAGTTACCATTACAGTTCTTCAGCATGTAACACACTTATACACTATACAATAACATTAGACGAACACCGATAAATTATAGCACAGGTAGATTCATCCACCAACTCCAAACATACAGGCACAAACAGTTAATAAATGGTCTTGTTGTTATCTTTAATAGTTCAATTCACGGGATATACCCATACGAACTTCTGGAGATTCACATACATGTAGAAAATTTTCAGCACAGTCTATATTAATGTGTACATGAAGGACGATGTAACCACAATAATAACAAGTGATGATTGTCTATATACACAAATCCACGTGTAGTTAAAGGTCAATAATAGGTGATATGTCAGTTAAACCGGAAGACACTACTTTCTGCTACGGATGACTGGTTCCTATACCCCAATAGATTGCTTTGTCCCTACGTTGGCGCCATTGTAACAGGGTTCGAAAATACAAGCAAACCTCGGATATTCATATACAAAGTTTTATTATCATAAGCAATATCTATTAGGGTATTTACATTCCTTTCTTTTTTACACCCTATAACATAAAACAAATATATATCAGAATACACTAAAATGCATTGCATTTACATGCTCATGGGCTCTACATCCATTTGTACATAACACATAACAAAATATATATATATTGATATTTTGGTTCAGACTAATAAATAAATATTTTCATATATCGTTAAACCTACTAGTTTTCATGTATTTGGATTATGACTTTATATTAACATAGATATATAAAGTAACACACACACACACACACACACACACACACACACACACACACACACGAACGATTAATGGCTTTATATACATGTATATACGGACAATGACACACATATATTACATACCAAAGTGTAACTTTGCGTGAAAACACACTTATGTAATACCAGTATATTCTTTATATAATTTCACCAGGTATCCTAAACAAAACAATATATATGAGGTTTACTATGGTGCTTATATTATAGCCATCATTTATAGCAATCATTTGTATACCCATATGAACCTTATAACGGCTCATCGATACAAAATAACCTAGGTATAATTATTAAAATATGTAATGGTTTACCGTATACAACAGGTATTGTTGATATTTATAAAAATAGATGACCTCTTACAATCACGCCTTTGCTCACGGTGATGTGTTAGTAAAAAAATCAAAGAAAAGTGTAAAAGAGCTTTATTAACTACATATATAGAAAAGTACAATAAATATATATAAATGTCAATAAATATAAAGGGATTTGAAAGGACTGGGCAACGGGTAAACTTACCTAAACTTAAAATATAGATGTGTATATATCATGACACCACCGCCATGTCCAGTGTCTTTGTTTCTTGTCCGAATTACCCACCAAAATATTGACCAATGAAAACCCATCTAGTCAGTTTAAAAGGGAGATAATTATTAACCCGAAAGAACCTAGAAACTAGTATACCCCTTAAAGAAATTGAAATTATTAAATAAATAACTTATGCTAAGATCTTAACTAAGTGTTAATCAACAAGTTATGGTTAGTACTCAATAATAAGACTAATTAAAACTAATGAAATAATAATAAAATACTAACACGGCTACAGTAATGTACGAAGTATTCTGTCAGGTATGTTCGAATGTCGGTCACAGTAAAAAAGGAAATGTTCTGTCGATTTTATTTCACCACATTCACAATAAGGATTGTCTATTATTTTTTGTTATATAGATATAACCGTAGTGAACAATTATTGCAAAGTCTGGTGTGTAAGATTTGGGAGCGCCTATCTCCTATGCCATAATAAGAAGGTGGTTTGCTTAGATTTGCATTGATAAGGTTTTTTAAAAGATGATGTTGTCGGAATTTATCGCATAGTTAATGTAAGTTCATTCCATTCCCTTATGGTAGAGGGCAAAAACTCATTATAATATGAGCTTGAGTGACATAAAAGAGTGGGTATTTGGTCAGTCTTGTTGTTCTATATTGTCGTTGTGGGATAAGGTCTGTAAGGTAGCCCTTCGTAATACAATAATATATGTTATAAAAATGAATAAGTCTGTGTTTTCTTCTTCAATAAGATAGAGTTTTCCATCATGTTTCAAGATAAAGAGCTTGTTTGGAGCATAGTTTTGTTAGACCTGTTACAATTCTTGCAGCTTCAATGTTAAGTTTTTCTAAATCATTTTGTAGGTTAATTGGTATGTTATCCCATACAGTATCAGGATATACTAGAACTGGGCGTACAAAAGCAAAATATAAGTTTTAAAGTGTATGTCTACAAAGAATGTGTTTGTATTTCCTGAAAATTTTTATCCTAAAAGAAGCATTTGAAAGTAAGTAATTAATAAGACATTTCCAAGAACCATCGGAAGAAAAGATAATACTAGTACCCAAATGTTTATGTTTCTTTGTTTCAATAATGTCTACATTGTTGAGGGAGAGAGTTGGGTGGATAGGTTTGATATGTTTTCTTGAAATGACCATACTTTTAGTTTTCTGTGAATGAAAGGATACTAACTATCTTTTAGACCAATCATTTATCAAACGAAGAGAATTGTTAAGCATTTGGGTTGCCATTTCGGGGTTTTCAACTGTTAAATATAGAGTTGTATCATCTGCAAAAAGCCTAATGTTTGCAGTGATATCATGTACTATGTCGTTGATAGAGAGTAAGAAAAGAAGAGGTCCAAGTATAGATCCTTGCGGTACACCAGCTGGTATTTCCTGCCATTCAGAACTGTTGCCAAGATGTACAACTCTTTGGTTACGATTAGATAGATAGTCTGAGAACCAAAGAAGTAGCTTTCCTTTTATTCCATAATTTTGAAGTTTGTGTATTAGACCCTTGTGCCATACTCTGTCAAATGCTTTACTGACATCCAGAAAAACTACCCTAATTTCTTTACCTTCGTCTAGTGCTTTACCAAAAGTGTTTGTTAAATCTAGTAGTTGATTGACAGTAGAAACACCTTTGATAAAACTTGATGTATTTTGAGAAATAGCATTGTGAGAAAGAAGATAGTTATACACATATTTATATACACACTTTTCCATTGTTTTACCAAGTATACTAAAAAGCGAGATAGGCCTATAGTTCTTAATAAGAGTGGGGTCGTCTTTTTTAAATATAGGCGAGGAAGGGAATTTACAGTGAGCTAAAGAGGATTTAAATAGTTTAGACAAAGGGCTTTTCAGTTCAGATGCTGCGTGTTTAAGAAAGAAGGGACTTATTCCGTCTGGCCCAGTAGCCTTGGAGGTATCTAGGTTTATTAGAATATCATATACATCATATTCACTAATGAGAATACTAGTAAGAGAGTTGTCAATATATTGAAGATGAGTTGATGAAAGAGACGTACGGTCGTCAATAATTATAGACTGAGAGCAGAAGTAATCATTAAATATTTCTACCTTATCACTGGTGTCATCATATATTTTACGGTTGTGTTGAAGAGGTGGTATGTTATGAATTTTATATTTCAATCCTGTCAGAAGTTTAACTGTTTTCCACCAATCTTTCGTTTGTAAATCAGTTGAGTCTAATGTTGTCACAAAATCTAGATTTAGCTTCAGTACTTAGTTTGTACATTTATTTGGAAAGTGTCTGAAAGCAGTCCAGTGTTGAGGTCTGTCAGAAGTTTTAGCCCTATTGTGAAGTCTTTACGTTTTTTAATCATTTGCTTTAAAGTATTGCTAAAACAAGGTGGATCGTTTAGGTCGAATAATAACGTTTTTGTTTGGTAAAGTGTCGGATGCAGTTTGAAGTATTGTGTTTGTAATGTTATCTGTCGTCTGTTCCAGGCTATCAGAAAAGTGTTGTTGCCCATTATAGTTAGAAAGAGTTTCTTTGAAAGCAATAAGGTCGGCCCTGTCATAGCTCCAGATGCGTCGTGAGTAAGATGGATAGTGTTGTATGGAGATTTTTCTAGGAGGTAGAAACCGGACAGTGACACCTATGTAGGTTTTCTAAAAAGTAGTCTTCTATTGTAGTATGGTCAATTACATTTGTGTCACTTATAAGAATAAGATCAAGCAATGAAGAATATTTGTCCCAAAAATGTGTGAGTTCTGTGATTATCTGAAAAAGACCATAAACATTACAAATGTTACTTATTTTGTTATTTGATGTTTTGAGTTGATAGTTACCTGTTAAGAGAACAACGTCGGGATGTAGGTCAAAACGCTTAGTCCAGAGAAGTTTCAAACTTGTTCAAAAAGTCAGACCTGGAGTTTGGTGATCTGTAAAAGGTACCAACTAGAATTCGAGTACTTCGTACTTTAACCTCTAACCAAAAGCTTTCAATCTCAGGAATTTCCAAGTCCTGACGTCTTTCTGAATAAAAGGTATCTTTAACATAAACAATAATACCACCACCGTTAGTCATTGTTTCTCTGTCAGCACGGTACGGTATTTTGAATGTTTCGAATGTCAGATCGTCGTCAGGTATATTTGGTTTAACCAGGATTCAGTAAGAGCGATTATGTCGTAAGATAAGAACTCAAATTCAATCTTTAGCTTTTTGGGCAGAAGACTTTGGACATTCATGTGAATAATAGAAAACAGATCAATGCCTGAGTGCCCAGAAGAGTAAGACGTGAATGTCGAAGAAGAACTGTCGTGGTCGTTAGGTCCAGGATTTGATTCTATGTCGCCCTATAGGAGACTCAAACATACAATCCATTGTAAAAAACAGTGAAAAAAATATAAGGGTTCCGAGTAAGATGATATGTCAAAGTCTTCGCTCAACATATCGTCTCGTGCACTGGTCCTGTCTCGAGTTGAAAAACAAGCAGAGCAGATATACTAGTGATTGGGCACAGTCCCAACCAACAGGCATCCTGCAATGCCTGTTTTCCAAATCGAGCACAAGTGAACAGTAGTATATAATTTAGTGTATGTGAACGCGTTTGCAATAACCGATGGTTGTAATGTTAACAAAAATAGACAAAGATAACAAAGCGTAAGTTGTAAACAAAATATAATTGATCATGTCCATATTATATATAATAACACAAAAAAGGCATACGCCTATGCACTGGTCAATTCTGCAATGCTTGTTTTCCAAAAGGAGGACAAGTGAACAGTAGCATATAAATTAGTGTATTGAACGCTTTCGCGCTTATCGATGGCTGTAATATTAACAAAAATATACGAAAATGACAAATCGTGAGTTATAAACAAAATATAATTTTCAAGTCTCAATTTGTTTTCCGCATCTTTCCTTGGTTGTTGTAATTTTATGATTTACAACACTTTTTTACTGTTTTTTTCACATTTTTATCTTCGCAGTTTTCAATGCAGCTTACTTGATTGGCGCATGTGTATTATTATTATTATTATTATATTATCTCTTTTTTTAAAATGTGCTCTCATTCTAAAATCTGTGTCATTTCATTTAAAACAATTGTAATATATTTCGCAGTAAAATAATTTGAGATGGAATAACTTTTTTTTTCTTTTTAATTACCCCAGCATTAATTAGCCATCGGACAGTTGAAAAGAACTATGTTGCAAACTTTAATTGTGTTAACATCTTTCAATTATCGAGAAAATGTAATGCCGCCAGATTACTTAAAAGTTTTCTACATTACGATCATTTAAATTAAACTGTCAATAAAGACAAAGACACAAAAGAGCAAAGGCGATTTTTTATGTATTGATTTTTAGCCGGTGCCACTGTCATGTGCTGATTTTGAATTTCTATTGAAATAATGCATCAAAAACAGCACATGACAAGTTAACAAATATTCATCCGGTAGTCTGTCCAGTCCGACTTAATAAAATAATTTTTTTTTATAAAGTCAAAGATATAATCAATTTTCGTGTTTTTGACAAATTAACACTCGTCACGCATTTTCAACAGCTATGCAACCAACTGCAATCACAATTCTCGAGTAGGTCTGGACTCGACTCAATATGTTCATCAGATTCGTCCGTTTTTGGTTCAAATAATACGGCTATAATCCAAATTCATCACTTATTAGATTGTATACTGCTTCCCAAAATAAATGACATAAATAAGGTACACTGTCAGAGTAGTTACTTTCTTCTACATACGTCAATATATCATCATTGTTACTACTCTCTATTATGTAAGATACTACTTCTAATACTGCAATGACGTCACACATTATAACTCAAAAAGAGGTTTCACTGTGCGATCAAGGGAAAGTTAAAAATGTGGATTTCAAACCGCTATAACTTTTTTATTTTGTCACCAATTTTGATGCGGTTTTCAATATTGTAATATTTAAATAATATATAAAACAACTGTGATAAAAATGTGCTACGGATTCCCTTTAAAGTCATAAAGTATTTTATGTTTTGTCATTGCGATAAATAATCTGAAAAATATTAAATCTATTTTGTAGGGCAGAACAAAAATATGTACATGTATGTCATGGCTTATTTTGCATTGCGGATGTTGGCAGGCCTAAATACTGAAGTTAACTTAAAATTGCAAATCGCAGATCATGCAAGATGTCTTATAGTCTGATGAATTGAGCATATAAAACGCCGACACCGACGAACTGATGTTGACTGCTCTTGTAAATCTGGCAGAGGTAGTAACAAAATCAGCTTATCGCAACAAACCAGTACTGTACAAAGGTATGATGGGGCTAGAAAATGCGAATGAAGATATCCTTTTTAGCTCACCTGAGCACAAAGTGCTCATATGAGCTATTGGTATCAATAGAGGCAGACCCTCCGTCGTCCGTCGTCCGTCCGTCCGTCAACATTTGCTTCAAACGACTTCTTCTCAGAAACTTCTGGTCACATTTTGTTCAAATTTGGTTAAAAGTATCTATAGAACATTGCCTTTCAAATTTATATTTTTGGTTGTCATACTACCAAATGTAGGTCACACTGACCTACATAGTTGAAAACCTAAAAAATCTTCTTCTCCAAAACCACTTCACTGAGATACAGTCTGATGTGATATTTGGCATCTAAAGCATCCTATATACCAAGTTTGTGAATTTCAATAATTTTTGTGAAAAATTAGGTTACGTGTTTTTGCGGTTTTTTTTTATACATATTAAATAGTACATTTTTTACCAAAATTACAATAATGAATAATTATAGGTCAATTCTTTTTCCAAACATCATATTCTTATGTGAAGAAACATTCGTTTGACAATTTTCATGAAATTCTGTAAAACACAAGTCGCTTTTTTCGACCTTTATCATTTTCAATTCTAGCAACCCAAGGGTCGAGGGTTCAAATCCCAGTGAGGCCACTTTTTTTTATCTTTTTTAATTTCTGAATTTTATGACTTACAATGGTGCATGGAACAGATTTTATGAATTTTTACTTTTTAGGTTGCCATAGCTTCACTGAGATAAAATCTGATGTGATATTTGGCATCTAAAGCATCTTATATACCAAGTTTGTGAATTTCAATAATTTTTGTAAAAAAAAATAGGTTATGCGTTTTTGCGTTTATTTTTTGTACATTGTAAATAATACTTATTTACCAAAATTACAATAATGAATAAATTTAGGTGATATAGCTAAAACCATGAATTTTTTTTTGTTTTACAAAATCATTGTAATGTGACATAATTTAAACTAATTGAACAAATTTTTTCAAATAATTTGCAGTTGTCTTTTACAATTTTTTTAAAAAATATTTTAATTAATGTGTCAAATCTGTAAAGTCTTAAATCCGGATCTGAAAATTGCTCATGTGAGCTTTTGTTATGGATAGGCAACCAACATTTGAAATACAATATAAAATTTAATCTCTCTCTCTCTCTCTCTCTCTCTCTCTCTCTCTCTCTCTCTCTCTCTCTCTCTCTATATATATATATATATATATATATATATATATATATATATATATATATAGTAGCACATTGGCGCAGTTTGTGTATTTTAATGCGCAGGTACTATTTCATGAATGACGTTTTTAATTAGTTTGGAATAACAATATACCTGTAGAAAAAAATTTTCATTTAAATACCGTCAGAAAAACTTGTTTAAGTCAGTCAAGTGTGAGACCGATGCTTCAGGACATAACATGTCCAATATCGACGGAGGAGTGATATTAATTTTGTAAAACTGATTCAGTATGTAAAAACTGTAAGCAGTGCTGAAAACTTAATTAATTAAATTGTGGCGTCATTCAATTTTTGAAACGTTATTTCTACATTTTAAGATTGTCTTTATACTATAAAATTTTGTTGAGATTTATTAGAAATATCGACATAATATGCAAAAAAACCTAGTTGTAGGTATTCGCATGGATCGGCTAAAATGATCGTTTTCTTTTTCTCCTTTTTTTTAATCCTGCAAAATTATTCGGTCAATAGACAATTGTTGTAGATAACATACATTGATTGCGCAAAGTGCAAGTTATCTAAGACAACCCGATGTACATTAGAGTGAAACTGAAATTAAACTTATCAGAACTAAACTCACTATCGGGTAAAATCACTGTTTAACAACATTTACCTCAAGATAAAGTTTCTGTTAGATAACAGGTGTATGCGCATGTGTAGTATTTACTTCAAACACGTACTATCAAGCATATATGCAAATGCATAGTCAAAATTTAAAATTACTTACTTCTAAAGTTGGTTAATAATTTTAATGGAAAGTCATGGTTCTAAGATAAATTAATTCAAATTTAAAGCTGACGAAGATTTACCTATAATTTTCTTATTTAAAAATTTATGGAGAGAATAACTTAATTACACTTAAATGACTGTTAAACACACTTCCTCACATTATCTTGGCTTAACAAGACCTGTATTAAAGGAAGTATTTCACTCGTTGTATTTTACAGTAAGTTTCTGTTTATGATTTTTCTTCTCAGAAATGTCAATGATAAATGGTTAAAACTAAAGAAATATTCACTATTTTTTGTATTGTTGTAATTTCATTTTAATTCATCAGCATTTAAAAATTTGTTTATATAGGAAACTGTTCCTATAAACGAGTTTGACAATTTTCTTCTGTGCGATAATTATGATTTCAAACATTGGTTTTGCGATCCTTTTGATAACAAAACAGATCAGTTAAATTGAGGAAGTCATTATCTCTTGCATAAGTATACAAACACATACTATTACAATAACACGGAATTCTGAAACAAGAAAGGTCTTTTTGTGTAAAACCTCCGTCTAACATATTTATTTCAAATATTGACAAATGATTGCGTTTTTAAAACTTATTATTAATGACGCTAAAATATTTATGCAATCTGTGGGTTTATGTTCAGATTTAGGAAAATTGTTGTTGTTTAACGTCGATTAGCAATTTTTAGTGACGGGAGTGAGGTTATCAATATTTTTCGATAATCTAAAAACAAGATAATATATGCGTGTGATGCGCTAATGTTTGTAATAGCCTGCACTGTACTAGCCTGCACCAAGGCTAGGGCGAATAACTTTTTTTGTAAGGTGCTAGCTCAACCAGTCAGCATGCCGTAGGCATGCATACTAATAACCCAGTGCTTTATCCTGGCACTGTTTGAATCCTTTTCATGCCGAGCGCATGGCGAGGAAGCAGCATCTCAAATTTTAAAGTCATATGCATGACGGCGGGGGTTTGAACCAACTAGGCGGAAGACTGAAAAGAATACGGACAGTAATTAGGGAACACGACGAATAGCAAATCGCTTAGTATACCATAGCATAAAAGATATGCGTTTAAAAAGCCTCTTCGGGTATGTTTTATTAACACAATCCTTAATTATTTAAAGTGCAATATCTAATAATCTAATATAATTAATGTGTTTTAATCTTTTTTAATGCAAATTAGTTTTATATTACGTAAAAATATTAAGTTTTTGCCAAGCTTTTTTCTTTCATACGTGATGCCAGAGATTAACCCCATGTTCTTCAACTGTTAATCTGTTAATTGTTTCCTTTATAATTTTTTTTTTAAAAATACATACATGTATAAAAAAACAATAGATTCTATATTTAAATATAATCTTAATGTTATACATAAACGTAACAAAAGTCGCCCTTTAAAATATACAACTAAGAAATCCCGTAAAGAAATTACTTTAAATCAAGATTTTTATATCTAAAGAGTTTGTTCTTTTCTATTAAAGAAAAAAAGAAAGAATGCACTTTATAGTATTGCAGTAAAATTCAGTTAGATGTGTTTCATTGGAAATATCGATGCAGTTATTTGTACAATTATTAACAGGTATTTCAACATTTTAATGCTTGTGCATGGGACAATCATACAATTAACAATGACAGTGCATCGAGAAATATTGCTATTATTACTGATTTAAAGTTTTAGTTTAAAGACTTGAAAACACACACACACACACACACACACACACACACACACACACACATGAGTAATGTATAAAAAGACCTACATGTATGACCCACATTTCAAAAAAAATATATGCAGGAATGCAGGTCTCATTTAGTATCATGTGTAGTTTGTGTTAGGTTTCAATGATGCATGCGTTATGCACAACTGAGAAAATCAATGACCTTTACGGTCAAAAGACATTTTGATTGTTTACTGACTGAATTTTAAGTACATGTATATTTTTTCGCGTTGCATTCATTAATGATTTTTTATATACAGGTAATGCACAATGAGTAAAAGACATTCTGTCCACTTGGAGAAATCAATGGACACTGGATACGCATGGGTAATATTAGGAGGTAAGACTTACGTCCTTTAAAAAGCGACAATCGGACACACACACACACACACACACACACACACACACACACACACAGATTATCCTCAGTTATTTATGGACATTTATTTTTTATTTCACTTTTTCATAGGAAGACACTGCGAAGATATGAGTACAAAATAGTGTCTTCACATTTTTATCATAATGGTTATAAAAACTTTAGACATTTCCTCTCGCACAAAATCCTCAAATTTAACTAACAACTCTTTGTTATATATATGAAAGTTTCTATTTATTTGTCTCTTTTTGTTCGAATTTTACGGCGCTCGTCTGAGAGAGAGAGAGAGAGAGAGAGAGAGAGAGAGAGAGAGAGAGAGAGAGAGAGTGTGAGAGAGAGAGAGAGAGAGATGCCTTAATTTTATCAATATAAATAACTATGTCAATTGAAAAAACTTTTTCCAGTCGCGTTATATATTACAGTTATTTTTAACAGTTTATTGATTTTTTAACGTTTTATCTTATTACAGCATGTTTTATAATGTACATGTTTTCCATGGGTTGTGTGAAGTCATTCGGAATTTTATATGGAGAGTTACAAGAAGTGTACGAAGCCGGAACAGTAAATATAGTCAGCATAGGAAGTACAACAGCATTTCTTCAGTCAATTCTAAGTTAATATATTTAATTTTCATTTGCTTTGCATAATAGCTTCTTTGCATTAAGACACCTTGGAAAAGACGTTTTCAATATATTACACAAACAGAAACCAACCATTTAATTATTAGCATATGTTTTAATGAAATGTGGCATTTAAGATAATATATACAATATGTAATATAAGTTATGAGGCATAAATATATATGATTATAAAATGTAGTTAGGTATACATTATAAGTACATTGGTCGACTTTACGGACATATCAAATTAAATCAGACTAAAATGATTCGTCAAAAAATTTCTTTTAACTTTAATTTGTTTTAAACCTTGAAAAAAAATTACGACCTACATTAAGGAAATTTAAAAAAATATTACATAGTAAGTAAACTAATATAAATTCTTTTAATAAATAGAGGCAATAAAAGAAATAAATACAGTCTGAATTTGTTCAATGTATTGATCAGTGACATCGGTTAGGCACTTTAGATATTTTAATACAGCAACATGTGTATGTAATATAAACCGTGACAGTCAAATTCATAAGGATGTAAAGAATCCGGTTAGTTGTCGGTTGTCGGTTTCCATATCCGTTGTTTACATACCAAGAGTGTGAAATTAGACAATTAGTGCTGTGTATGTATTTGAAAATATTATAATATTTAATAAATTTCAAATACGTGCTTGCATGTATTGTATTTAAATTGTTCTCTTATTTTATACATTTCAAATACATCCACAGGACAGTTTTTATATATGCGAGTTCCCCACGTAACGCTTCATAATATGCAGATTGGTTTTAAGAAGTTCTATCGTAAAGTTCTATATCTTACTGTCTTGTTCAAACTTTAAGATTTATATCTACCCTCGGCAATGTTATGTTTTATCATGGTTTAGGCATTTTGTATTTTTGTCTTACTATTCATAACTTTTAGGGGACAAAGGTAATTTTTTCCAAATGTTCTTTGTTTATGTTAAACCTCTATTTTCCAAGATCATTACTACGTTGTTCCAATGTGTATATATTTATAAAATGCAGGAATTATGCACATGCAGGTATAGGTTAATTAAACATAAAATACCAATTAAGACCTATGAGCGTTACATTCGTGCAGTTTATGATGCATTATGGATGTGTCTAAAACAAGATAAATGCTTCATAAGATGCTATCAAATGATGACGTTTCAAACGTACATACGATATCACTAATGCATCATATAACTAGTTCAGAGGTATATATTTATCAACTGATAATGTTTCTACTAAAATCAACACTTCTAGAAAATCACGTAGCCAAATTAAATGTATAAGTATGCATTGCCGAATATATTTTAAAAAAAGTTATTGAGTCGTTACACGATATAGGTTGTATATTCATGTTACCAGCAAAAATAACAGAACTAATAATAATAATTAAAAAAAAACTTTTCGAAACTTTTAACCATAAATTTAACTCTCTTAAGAGAAGCTACAGAAAATCAGTATTTTTAAACACTTAACTTTACGAGAAATATATGATTTTTAACAATTTTCATGATAAGTTTAGTAAAATCGAAATATTAACTTTGAAAACAAATTTAAGAAACGATAAACATTTCGAATCAGCGTTATACGCATCTTTTAAAAAAATGCATACACATTTCCAAATCCAAAAAGCAACTGCTGCTAGCTACCAGTTTTGTTTACAACCCCGTAGTCATATTTATTATCATGAATTATCAAAATGCATGTTCTCAGCATAAAACTTTAAGTATTAAATTTCTTTTATGTTAAAATAATAAGCAATATAGCAATTTCACATTTGCTTTATGTTTAAATAAAAACTTAATGCGGCAATTCCAGTAGCATTGGTCTGAAAGGTTTGAATGCCTTTTATTGAAACGAGTGCATGCATCTTCTTTCATATATAAATACTAATGTTAAATTTTGATTTTTTACGAAAGCGCACTTCATTTCGTTTAGGTCCTTTAGCCAATTCCTTATGTATGTTCATCTCCTTCAGAAAAATTATAATTGTTGGCGGTATTTTGGTTGGTTTGGCATTTATTTTTAGCTCCATAGTGACCTGAGATATGGATGATGACAATAACGTACAGTTTACTAGGAGGTAAGTAACAACGTGTGTATAAACCAAACTCACTACCATGCATAAAATCATTATTTAAAATAATAGTTAATGCCATTGTCTTTCAAAAATTATATATAGAAAGTAGAATATTAAACTTGATCAGCGCAGTTTTGACTATCTCTGAAAATAAGGTCAGACTCCCTATTTAAAGTCGGATTTATTACAAGTATTGGTTTCAGTGTGTGTGTGTGTGTGTGTGTGTGTGTGTGTGTGTGTGTTGTACTTTTTATGTAAGGTATCTGGAGTGATATGTTGCTGCCGCTGACAGAAATTGTCTGTAAATTTACGTAAATTTTGCTTACTTATGTATTTAATTACGATTGAATTCAAGTTTGTTCGAAAAGTACCGATAAAAATGTTTTTAATATTTGTATTTCACTAAAACAAAAACTGTATAAATTTTAAAGAAAACAAGAATAGTATATAAATTTCGTACTTTTCTAAAACTTAAAAAAAAAAATTTTTATCATAACATTAAATTACAACTTGTTTTACATTAGAGCACGTGTTAGAGATAAATATCCATTAAAAGATACATACTAAAATGTGCGCCATTATACCTACGAAAATGTCTGAGCTTTGGTTACAATTATAATTATCCATAATGCATTGATCGAACAAATCTATTTAATTTTATTTATTTTAAGCAAAACATTGTCTTTCAACTGCAGGTATAGGATTAGGACTTACTTATGTTCCTTGTACTACAATTGTCAACTTTTACTTTGAGAAAAGACGAAGTTTTGCTAATGGTGTAGTTGTATCAGCGAGTGGAGTTGGTGGCTTTGCCTTCCCATATTTATATCGATTCTTATTTGACAAGTACGGTTTACGTGGAGGATTACTGATATTAGGTGGTTTTATGATGAACATGTGTATCTTTGCTAGTCTCTTGAGACAACCATTTAGATTAAGTACAATAACTGATGTATATAAAAATGAAAAGCAACAAGAGAGCGAATATTCACAAAAAAGAAAACCAAGTATTCTGATAGAAACAGATGAAACTCCAACAGAAGATAAAATTCCTGAAACTTATTCAAACTCAGCAATGCAATGGTTTCGGAATGTATTTAACAACGTTTTCAAATTTGACTGGAAACTCTTACAAAATATACGATTAGATTTATTTATATTAGCATTTAGTTTCGCCATGTTAGGCTATGGGTCTGTATTTTATATGTTACCGGCACAAATGCATGTAAATGGACAAGGAAAACAAGTTATTGTTTTTGCACTTTCACTTCTTGGAATCTGTGAAGTGTTTTCAAGGATAATTGTCGGTATGATAGTTGACGCAAAAATTATATCCCCTCATATGATTTTTTCTTTTAGCATGTTAATCAGTGGCATATCAATGGTACTTGTACCATATATGACAGCTTTAATGCATTTTTGTATATTTGCCGTAATTGTTGGTATTTTTCCAGGATCTATGTTTACAGTTCTACCAGCAATAATTATTGAAGACCGTGGTTTAAACAATCTACCTGCAGTGTTTGGACTAGTGTTTTTCTTTTCAGCAGTATTAAATGTCTTGGGACATCCATTATCAGGTAATATTTTGTATCTTTTGCATTGAGCCATGCTGTTAATGTATACGCCCTAATATAGACTTTAAAAGACACATCAACTTTAGGAATTTGTTTTCTTCCCTTTAGAAGTAAATATATCTGAAAAGACCTCATAAAATTCTGTTACTTATTATCGAATTTCATTTTCTTCATTGATGTAATGGACATTTAACGTAAGTCGTCTGTTTACATATTTGTAAATATAAAAAACAGTCGGATTGATTTAAATAATCAGAGCATTTAGAATGTTAAAAATAACTTTTTATACATGTCACTCTTTTAAAAATTGTATGTTGTGTATGCCCGTGTGCTATTGTGTTTCGGTTTTAATATTCAGATATTCATTGACCGATTAACAAAATATTATTATAAAAAAGAAAACTGCAAAATCCTTTTTAACTAAAACGTTATAAAAGAAAAATATCTAATAAAAAATGCAAATCCTTATAATTGAAACTATTTGGGTTAAGCTTATATAACTTTTTTGTTTGTATCATATAAGTATTGTATATAAAAAAGTTTATTTATAACACATTTTGTTCTGTTTTCTAGGCTGGTTAAAGGATATAATCAGGTAAATGGAATATTTCTTTTTATGTTATTGGTGGGCTGCTTATGACGTCATCGGGTATCGTGTTTATGAATAAAATTTCATCGCTATTACGTTCAAGAAAATTCAAAGAAAATAAAGAAACAACTGAAATAAAAGACATTGAAGAAAAAGAAATGATGCTGATAACAGATAAATAATTCAAAGATATTTGTAATTGCTATATTAAATAACTTATGAATATAAATGTATTGGTACATTATCAATACAAATAAAAAAGTGTTAGTCACGCTTTTTGAAATCAAATACGCTGCCGATATGACATTATATAAATGATTGGTAAGTTAAATTATTTTATAAGTAAACAAGTACTTTAACTGGAAAAGGAAATAGAACAGTTTTATCATTTACGTTTTAGATAAAAATAGTGCTTGTAAGAAATGTTTTAATATGGACTATAAACATTTTCTACTAGGTGTTTAC
Source organism: Tegillarca granosa (assembly GCA_029721355.1). Classification (NCBI taxonomy): domain Eukaryota; kingdom Metazoa; phylum Mollusca; class Bivalvia; order Arcoida; family Arcidae; genus Tegillarca; species Tegillarca granosa. Next base: position 13,334,649 of record CM056595.1, read on the forward strand.
TTCATTAACTTCAGCTTTTATGATTAAAGTATTCAGTTTCGTATTACAGTTTATATTCGATCCAAAAATATTTTAAAATGATTAAGCAATGTTATGAAATAAATTGCATTTGTTCTGCATGTACCATTGTCATATCGAAAAGGGTATCTCCTATTGCTGTCAGAAGACCAATCCCCTCCTTTAAGGATCTTTAAGAATCCTTAAAGATCCTTAAATATGTCCTTAAAGATCCTTAAAGGGGCCTTAAAGCCTCCTTAAAGCCATTCCATCTTTAAGGATCTTTAAGGGACCTTAAAGGACTTTTTAAGGACATATTTAAGGATCTTACAGGATCCTTAAAGATCCTTAATGGAACTGAAATTTAAAGGATCTTTAAGGAGGCTTTAAGGATCCTTAAAGATGTCTCGTCATAAAAAACTCAATTTTGTTAATTAGTAATGTAACGATGGCTATTACATTCATTCAGTTAAAAAGTATGGTTTGTTTTTAGTATGTTTTGAATTTTTATAATTTATACAACTTAGGAGACATAGATAACGCCTGTCTGAATTCTAGTTTCTACATTAAGTTTTTGTAGAGGAGCCGTATGTCTTTTCCTAAAAATTCATAAATGAATAAGATAAAAATATGCAGTTTTCACAGTTCAGATAAACAACCCTTGTTTTAATCAGATCGGCAGTAAGCATAAGTAATTAACGGTATTTGTTAATTGTACACAGCGGTTCTTGATTGATTATCGATCCCAGGTGATTTCACGCGCGGATTTTGACTTTGATGTGCAGTTTCTTATCTAGGTAGGAGATCACTATGAAGTCAAATTACATGTTAAAATGATTACTTAACCCTGAACTCTGGGTTTTGAAAATAAAGGTGTGTTTTTGGAAGTGATTTTAAGAGAAAATTTTAATATTAAAATATTAAAACATACATTAAGTAAAGAAATAAAAGTAATCGCAAAATAATCTAGGCATGTCTTATATTTTATTTTATTTTATCTTATTTTATTTTATTTTATTATATTTTATTTATTTGTTTTTTGGGGGGGGGGATAGTGTTATGCATATATGCAAATAAAGCATGAGAGAGAGAGAGAAAAAGAGAGAGCACGCACATTTTAGTGTCTTTGAATTGACAAATATGAAACTCATTACTGACAAATGATGATATCAGATTTCGAATAATTTCAATTCCTAATGAAAAAGAGTTGGTAAAGTAAATATTTAAAATAAAATAAGAACATTAGGGAAAAGGTTATTTTTTTCAAACATGAACAAGTAATGAAGTGAACATATTGAAGTAAGAAACCAGTCACAGAAGATAACCATAAAGTGACAAACTTTACCCAACTGGATGTGAATTTCCGCAGTCAAGATGGAGTGCAGTGGAATAACGGCGATAACCTCTCTCTCTCTCTCTCTCTCTCTCTCTCTCTCTCTCTCTCTCTCTCTCTCTCTCTCTCTCTCTTTCTCTCAATGTATTCACTTCCCGATCTTGTTTTGTCTCTCTAAAATAGTTTGCACTGAACCTCCCCCTCTCACTCTCTCTAAGCATATTCAGTCTGCTCTCTCTCTCTCTCTCTCTCTCTCTCTCTCTCTCTCTGTTACTTTTAATTTTTTGGGGTTGAAAAATAGACTCGGAAAGACCATATTTATTAATTAATTTATTTTATTTTATTTATTTATTATATATTTATTTATTTATTTTTCTATTTATTTATTTATTCATTCATTTATTTTGGACATTATGGCCAATTATTTAATTTAAAGAAATATAATTTTTTTTTAACAAATAAATAAAAAATGTCCACTTGCTTTCTTTCCGTCACGTGATCTCATTTGCATATTGTTAGAGACATATTTTATAATTATCAATGTCAGGACCATCTCTCTCTCAATGTATTCACTTCCCGATCTTGTTTTGTCTCTCTAAAATAGTTTGCACTGAACCTCCCCCTCTCACTCTCTCTAAGCATATTCAGTCTGCTCTCTCTCTCTCTCTCTCTCTCTCTCTCTCTCTCTCTCTGTTACTTTTAATTTTTTGGGGTTGAAAAATAGACTCGGAAAGACCATATTTATTAATTAATTTATTTTATTTTATTTATTTATTATATATTTATTTATTTATTTTTCTATTTATTTATTTATTCATTCATTTATTTTGGACATCATGGCCAATTATTTAATTTAAAGAAATATAATTTTTTTTTAACAAATAAATAAAAAATGTCCACTTGCTTTCTTTCTGTCACGTGATCTTATTTGCATATTGTTAGAGACATATTTTATAATTATCAATGTCAGGACCATCTCTTCCATAGCCACATAGGCAAGTTGATGGACTCCTAACTTGAGGGACCAGTGTTCGAATCCCAGTGAGAGCGGGATTTATAAAATTTATAATAATTTTGATAAAATTATAAAATCTCTTGTAATTTCTGTTTAATTAAATAAATTAAAACTAATGTAATAATAAAATTAAAGAATAATTAAAACTTGAGATTAAAAATAATATAAAGAAAATTAATTTATTTTCACTTTATTTTTTCAAGAGTAATAAATGCAATAGTAATTTTTAAAATAAAAGTTTAAAAAAGATAATGAAAAAAATAACATTTCATTGCTTTTCTTTTAAAAAAAGGAAAAATATAAATTTTTCCTTAAAGATCCTTAAAGCCGTCCTTAAAGATCCTTAAAATTTGAGTTCCATTAAGGATTTTTAAGGAGTCCTTAAAGACTCTTTAAAGAGTCCTTAAAGACTATTTAAGGATCCTTAAAGCCCCCTTAAATATCCTTAAAGGGACTTTTAAGGCAGCTTTAAGGAGGCTTTTAGGATCCTTAAAGATGCCTTTTCATCATGTGTGTACTTCTGTATTAGTCATTAACTTTTTTTTAATTTTCAACCTTGATAGAGAATTGTTTTCAGCAGTTAACATAAGGTAGAGATAGTTAAATAAGGACTAGAAGGTTAGTTATTGCTCTTTTAATGAATTTGATATAAAACCGTGAGCGAGACTTTCCTAATTGTTATGAGTGCAATAAATCATCTTCTAACTCACTTAGAAGGCTATCTTATGCCTAAACAATCAATGATAACCATCATAACTTCAGCATTTTAATTCAATTACATCCATTTGGTCAGTGGGCTCTGAAGCATCCAAAAACAAAAAGTTGGGTGTTAAATAATCTTTTTTCCTGTTGGTATGCAGGGAATAACTTCTGTATAGCAAGGAACAACCTTTCATATATCGAAACTACACAGAGCATCAATTATTGATACTTGAGTTTCATTTGTTGTTGTTTCAAACACTAAAAAAGAAAAATGTTTTTCAAGACAACTTTGGAGTTATTCACCTAAAATGCAATTTATGTGGTTTTCAACATTTTTATTTTAAGAGAAAAATACCTGATGGATAAGAAATATATTACACAAATACCAGTTAAATTTTGCTGATTATTAAAAATAAATGACAAAACCTATGATTATTTCTCTCTGTGAAATCATTCAATGGAAACTAAACTGTTTTTGTAGAAAAAAAGAATTAGTTTGGAGTGTAGTTACCCCCGTAGGGAACACGGGTTAAAATAAGTCACCAGTATCTTGTGCTTGTCGTAATAGTCGACTAAAATGGGGTATTCCGTTTGCTTTGATGGAGGATTTGAAGTGATTTTGGAACATATAGGATGCTGTTTACTTTGGACTAATACATCACTTTGACCCTTACTTCACCTACTAGAAGGACGGTTGGCATCAACAAATCGGCTGACCTCTACAGAAAGAGAATGGTATTTACATTAGCTATTCTCTCCATTTTTTACATTCGTAGTGCTTTACCTTAGTTTTGTTGCATTTGAATGTAGAAGGCAGTGGCTTATGGTTCTTTTGTGATGATGTTTAATCGTTTGGATGTATATCTTCATTGTAGTCCTTGGTGCTGTCACAAAAAGTATCCCCGGGACTTCAGCATAGGCCTTATTGGCACTCCAAATTGGCGGATGGGAATTTAGAAAGATGAATCACCTTACACCACCATGTAAAGTAAAATTTAAATCAAAATAGTTTAAAATATTAGGAAAAGATATTAAAAAAACTGCGTTCAGGGTCGTTACTTTTACGATGTAAAAATAGACAACAGTCAATCGGCCCTTAGCTGCAAAATATTTTGCGGATGTTACTGTAAAGATACCTCTACACAAAACATTACATTATAGCAGGGGTATAATAAGGAACCCTGATAGAATTTGGAACAATATGAATGAAAATAATAGGAAGTGAGCTAAAGCAACAAGGCATTACTCACATTAAACGTTTTATTTTTAAAAAGGAGAAAAAGGTAATTAAAACAAATACCTTCCTCCTTACTTTTGACATGGCGACACCACCACAGAACATTAAAGCTATTGTAACATAGGTTGATAGGTATATTCCTAGTTCATTGCGGTTTTATAAATGTAAAATATATGGACATGGTTCTCGTTCATGTAAAAATACAGTAACCTATTGTCGTTGTGGAACGAAAGAACGTGCTTGTGATAGATGTACCCTTGCTCCAAAATGCACATATTGTTGGGGAAACCATATGGCATGTTCCAGACACAGTTGAATATGGAAACGAGAACACGTAATTCTCAAAATCAAAGTTAACAAAAACATATCTTATGGTGATGCAAAAACCATATATCTTAAGGAGGAGAAAACACCCGGCGCATAATATGCTCTGGTAACATCAGGTGCTGCTTCCAAAACTTTCGAAAATGATGCCTGCCAAAAAGAGACTAGTCGGTAAACAATTCAAAACAATAAACCTAAAGAAAAAAATACAACTTCAAATGCATCATCTCAGACAGATAATATAAAAAAATAAATCTTCAAAAGAGGAAACGACGACAAACATAAATCACGAAATAAACAATTCTTTGAAAAATGACTTTCCTGATAAAGACGGTTTTACGACTGTGACATCAAAGCATTCTGTCGACTTTAAAAATGTCCTTGGACATAAAATATTGAACTTCCTGTTGAATATTGAAATTAATTTATTTAATAAAATATTTATATTTTTTATATTATATTATCCAGTCTTTTATTAACAACCTATCTGTGATATAACTGGTTCTTATCGGCGAAGGATTATTTTTAAGATCATATCTTATCTAATTCACATCTGTGTAGTTTTTATATATTTAAGTTTTTAACAATTTATTGGCGCAAAAAGCTCCATTAATGCTGATGCGGCTCTAAACAATTACTTACTCATGAAGTCCAGTTTTTAAGAAAGATTAATCCTTTTATATGAAAATGAATTAAATTTAAGTTCAAAAATTGGATTTAAATCAAATTTTCATTAGTCGTATTGTTTTTTAAATTGTTAAATATGATACTTATATCTACGTGATGTGATTTATTCATATTTTTATTTGTTTTATTTTTTGTTTTTTGCTTTTTATTCCTAAAGATTTTTATTGCCATGCCTCAATTGGTATAAGTACTTCTTTTGTCATTGTCTTATTTTGATGTTACTATTAAGAGAGACAGTTAAGAGTTTAATAGTTTAGGAGTTTAGGCAATTAAATCTTCAGAAATATGAAAACTAGCAATCTGATTGGTCCAGGATATAAGGTTTCCCTTTTGAAGACCCAAAGAATAATACTTTTTAAACGAACAGTCTGTGTTAATCATTTACCGAATCACCATTTTAAATTGTTGATTACAAGCAGGCATTACAATCGTCTGTATATTTTCAGATATAACTATAGATAATGACGCTGCGATACATTAAATTATACAGACACGTAAATGTTTTAAATAAATTGATATTTGAAAGTAGTATAATGTATTCTTACATTAAGGAATGTAGAAATTGGAATATTTGTAAATTATAACTGCACTTATCGATCCTTTTTATTGCAGTAGATTTTGGCAAACCTATTGCTTTCGGTTTTACATAACAATTGTCTGGTAAACAAAAATGTTTCGATATCGTGTCATCTTTCTTTTTAGTATAAAACAAATTCGCACTCTTCATGACGTTGGAAAGAATACATATATACAATCACAATCACTTATTCATAAACTAGATAAAATTTAGTAATGTCATCACAAGTCAATTGGTTTTGCTACAATTCACATATGTTAAACTTAATATGGAGCACACAACACAATTACCGCAAATCATTTAGATTTAAACGTTAATCCTTCAACATATGTAAAAGCAATTGGCGTTTATATAAATGAGGCTTATATACTAGCATGAAACTCTGTATTAAATAACCTGTAAATGTAAAAATGTAAAATTAATCACTTATTTGGAACTAATATACTGCTAGAACTATCATTATACATGGATTTGTTATAAGCCTTTTGTACTATTGTTTTCATCTGTAAAATTAGAATAGAAATTTTATTATCATTTTACAACTTACTAATAAATAAAGATGCCAAAAGCAAAACACGATTTTGAATCTAAGATCCATTTCAATTGTTTTAATGTACTCAGAAAACATGACTTGCCATAATTACTTTTTTAAAGTACATAAACACATTATTTTAATCTTTAGTCGTTCATTGACTTTTGAAGTGTTATATAATGTAAATAGTCTTTTTAAGAAACATTATGAAAGTAAATATATTCGTCATAATATGATCAGTTAAATTAGATTAAATACACATTCAGTATCAAAAGCAGTAGGGAATAAACAATAAACTCGAAGTTAACATTCCAATTGTAAAAAAAAAAAACAAATCGAAATGTTCATAATAGTTGTCAAAATTATACTGAAGTTTGGAAATCCGTTGTCTAAAATCAAACTGTAGTTAACATAACCGGTGTTTTCAAAATACCGAAGTATAGAATCTCGTAGTCAAAATAAAAGAGTAGCTTAGTATACGTTATTTACAAAAAGCCGCAGTCTACATATTGTTGTGAAAACAAAAAAACTGTATTTTACAAACCCGTTGTAACATTTTTGTTTTCAACAAAAACATTAGTTTATATACCCGTTGTCAACAGTGAAACTTAATTAACAGTTTAAATATACTTGTTTTCTACAAAAGACAATAAAAACGCAGGTGACGTACTAATAGTTTACATTTCTTGATTACATTTCAAATGACTACACTAAAACTTTGTTTTCACAACCGTTGTCGACAATGGATTATATTTCCAAAGTCTTCAATAAAACCCTTGTTTTCAAAATCGTTGTCTGCAATTGTACTATAGTTAGATACTCGTTATATTAAATAAAATAGTAGTAAACATTCCCGATTCGCTTTTACATAAAAATCTGCCAAAAGTTCTATTTATTATGAGAAAAATGTTAGAATACATCGTTAAAGCTAGGGGGTTGTTTTACCTTTGCAAATCATGATTAATTATAATCACGAGACTCACACACAGGACATATTCGTCTTTTTAATACAACAGACCTGCTAGAAATTAATTATTGACTTACACGTCTTTCTATATTAAGCATACCGTTCATCCACCCCCTCTTATGTGGATTATTTCTTTACCAGTAAAGTACAATAACATATAGAGTAATGATATACAAATCTAATAGAGATATTTTAAATTATCTCCTAGTTCTCAGAATGATGGCTTTTCTGTCTCCGTCTGTTTACAGATAAGATTTTTTTTCTATTTTTGGCCAATTATCTTCTTACATCAATTATAAACACCAAGTCGGTTACACCAAAACATACAATTGCATCCAAAAATAGTAAGCCTTTTACTGGTTGATGGTGTTAAAAATTTATCTATTTGGCAAAGGGTTTACAAATTATAAAATTTCGATTATGATTTAGGGCATTAGTTATATATACTTTAAAATTTCTCGTTAAAAATGTCGGTTTCTTGTATGTAAAACAATATCATCAGGAGGGTATTTCCGGATCACTATGATTTTACACATAGTTCTTGCTTAAATTGTGATTTTATTTACATGTAAATTCAACGTTCTGGTAGCAAACCGGATGTTTGTATCATGTGCAGAACATACAGAATGTTTTAAATGTTTAAAAGACAATGTCTAAAATTGTAATATTCGAAAAAAAAAGCGTACAATATAATGAGAGGTTTTTAAACCACAAGTAAAGCTTAGCGAAAAAATTTTAATGTATTATATACAACATGTGACGCATTTCTTATATCTAGGTATATAAAAATGATATTTAAAATCTAAACATAAACTTGATTTTTCTTGCAAATGCAGTATATTTGTCTTTGTGATTTCTTTAACTTATTTCATTTTTTAAGAAAATCGTGATGCTTTTTTCTTCTCGTCATTTGCAACCAAAGCAATTCTATTTAGTCAACTACTACATACTGTAGATTTTGAGTATTGCAAATATAACACAAATACCTCTAACGAGTCACCCAAGTTCACAAGCATGGAGTCTACAAACAAACTTTTTCTTATAAACGTTGAACCAAGATCGAACACATCGTAGTTAAAACTATTATTTATAAGTTTTACATTTCAACAAAATAATCCTTTCAATTGTCACGATTTGGTGATTATTTATTTAAAACTGAAGGATATAAAACTACATGTCATATCAAGTTTTAGATACTTTTCGATAAGAATTCAAAATTCAGCACAGGACACACATCGCATAATTTAATAAAGATTTTTATATTTGGGCTTGAAACATTTGCCATCCAAATTATTGTATGTGTACAATATGATTTTTTCTGAGACAATTTTATAGTAAAACTAACAAAATATAAAGAGGAAATTAAATGTTTTGAATGAAACTCAAAACTAGTAAAAAAAAATGTTTAGATCAAATTGGGGTTAAAAATATTCTGATTATAGGACAAAATTTGGTTAAGTTGTTTAGTAAGATATACATTTTGTCGATCATAATACAATGTTTTAAGAAATATTAAAGATAAATCCGTAATATATATGCATCCAATTGAATGTACTAAGCACAAGTAATGAAACATTACTCCTGTCTCACCGTTGGTCAAACTTGAAGACGAAAAGGAGGATGATTCGCAAAAAATAGGTAATGTCAGTTTGCCTTCCTGTATCGGAATTTTTTTTTTGTGTAAAGTAAAAGATATTTTCCCTACATCTTTATTCTTAAATTTTCGTATACTCATAACAATAACCTTTTATTATAGGAGTGACAAATCGATGATTCCCAGACATTAAACTGTTATTAATCGAATTTATATTATTTCTTCGACTTCATGGCTGCGTTGCATGCATTTTATTCAGCATGTTATGTAGAACATTTTAAAATAAAATTAATAACTCTTTTTTTACTTTTTCTAGGGACTATAAGGATTTATTTTAAAAGCTCTTATACAGTATGTGGCCATAAATGAGTCATCAAAATGGCGACCGTAAATCCAAATTTGCCGTGACCCGATATGTTTTTACAGAATAAAATATTTAGTACTTGCATATAAACATTGTTATCAAACAGGTGTTTACTAGAGTCGATACGTGTACATCTGCATTACGTTATTGATGACGTAATGCTCATCCAGCAGTATTGTCGTCTGTTGTAAACATGGCTGAAAAACGGAAAGAAATGACACCAAGTCAGAAAGATACGGTTGTAGCGTTTTATCAAAAAGAAAAATAGCAGAGATTTTAGGTATTAGTCAGTCTGGTGTTTCAAAATTTCTTAAGCGTTTAAATCAAAGAGGGGGTAATGAAAATCTGCATCGCAGTTGGCGGAAGAGAAAAACGGACATTCGTGGTGATAGGAAACTTTTAAGATCTGTGAAAGCGGACAGAAGACAAACGTTGGCAGAAATCACTAACAATATTAATAATGTATTACCGAATCCTATCTCTAGCAGGACAGTTCGTAGACGTTTACGTTTTTATGGATTTACGAGGCGTAAAGTAAGAAAGACTCTTACTATTTCTGCTACAAATCGGACTCGCCGGGTTAACTGGTGTAGGGCAAAGTTACATTGGAGTTCGGAATGGAAAAAGGTAATATTTAGTGATGAACCCAGGTCGTAGTTGATCAGAACAGACGAGTGTATGTGTGGAGACGAGCAGACGAAATTTGGCGACCCGAATGTCTTGGGCTTCGCGGCAGTAGTAAATTTTCAGCCATGTTTTGGGGCTGTATTAAAGGAATAGGGACATTTACTGAAGTTGATGGTATAATTAATTCTCGTAAGTACATAGAAATTTTAGATTCAAATTTATGGCCGGTTCTGGTTCGTCACTTTCCGACAAATGATTATTTGTTCCAGGAGGACAATGCACACGTACATACATCAAATGAAACAAAAACGTTGGAAGACTGAAAATAGAATTAAATTTTTAACTTGGTCCTCACAATCACCGGATATTAATGTAATAGAATATGTGTGGAGGAGAATTAAAATTAAACTGCAAAAAGAAATAAATGACATTAAAAACAGACAATACTTGGTTTGCAAAGTTAAAGAAATTTGGGCTTCACTTCCGACTCACTACATTCAGAGTTTATATTCATCCATTCCAAAACGTCTACGGCAGGTTATTAGGTCCAGAGGACATGCAACAAAATACTAAGCATTAAGGGTTAGTATACTTTTATTTATGCCTACAATAAACATTTAAAGTTGAGGCTAAACGTCAAATGACGTTACACGGTCGCCATTTTGATGACTCATTTATGGCCACATACTGTAGGTTTTATTTTTGTTGAGTATTAATTCAGACATTTTTGTTCATACTGTTCTGAACATTTCAGATCACAAAATCTCTTTTAGTACTTAAGGAAATTTATTTATGTTTAAGTAAAATAATTGCATAATCAGATTGATCAGTATTAAATAAAAGTTTGTTTAAATATTACTGCGATTTTGGCAGACTGACAATAGTTGTCTCTTTTTGATGTAAACTACATATATACGATAAAAAAATATGCAGACACAGAAGTGTTTACTAAAAACAAGATATAATTTAAAGATACCTTTTTTATTTTACATCATCAATCAGCTTATAGATTTTAATAAATATATTTTTCACTCGAGTTTCATACTCAAAATAAAAATAAAAATTTGTAGAAGCATGCTCTATCTATAATGGAAGAGACGACGTTAAAATGGCAGATAAAACAAAACGAATTGAAATCGACATGTTTTACCTGTTTTATTTTGTATGTTCAACCTTTTCAGTCTTTAAATATATACTATGGCTGGTCACAAGGACTTTCTTTATTTTCTATTTTCCAACGAAAATCGTTATATAATTATTACTTTATTACAACAATCTTTTTATATCTGCTTTTGCATAAGTATCATAAATGGAAAAACGTTTATAACGAAAAGAGAACATTGGGTTTTTCTTTGTTGAATTTTTGTATTTAAAAGAAAACTTTTTACCAATATTTAAAATGGTCTTACTATGTTATAAAATGTGATGTCTTCTCTTTGACAATGTCATTTTTCAATCGAGAAAAAAGACCAAAATTAGATGTATATATATAATACAAATACCAGTTAAATTTTGATGTGCCAGATGTGCACATTTCGGAAATTCATTTCTCATCAGTGACACTAAGACCGAAAAGTTTGATACATAAAAAATATAAGCCAAACAGTTGAAAATAATGAATCTAAAGTTTCAAAATTATATAAATCCAAATCCAGCTAAGGAATACTGTGCATTTTATTTGTACATCAGGCTCTCAAAACAGTGTGAAGCTAACATATGTAAAGGTAGATGCTTAATCTTTGCAGTGAAAATGCTACATTCGACCGCTTAGATGAATACTGTATATCATCTGGATTTACTATTTAGGTGACCCGGTTGGTTTCTTTGCGTCTCTTCAGGAATTTTTCCATTGTAATTCTATAAATCAACACCAGTAACAACAAATTCGAAATAACCCGTGCTTATATATTTCATAATCTTTAAGACTTATCAATAATCACAAGGCAATGTCACAATGCAGTTTCAAAAATTCGTTTTAAAGTGCTAGCTGTTTAGACTGAAACTGTAAACGTCTATATCCGCTAAAATAAGACAAAAACTAATGATACTTTGCCTTGAAACTTGTATGCAGCTGACAAAGTTAAAGCAGTAAAATCAGTTGTTTTATATCATTTATAATAAATGATAAGAACGTGTAAAAGTTTCGTAGTGTTTTTAATTAAAAGACTAATTTATAGAAAATAATTGCATGCCGATAAATGAAATTACCTAGCAAAAATTAAACAGTGTAAAAACGTATTAAAACGATAACGGTTAATCAGTCCAAACAAAAGCCTAAATCTTGAATGCATTATTGATTTAAATTTCACATATAAATTTTTATGATATCTTTTTTAGTTTTATATAACCTGTTGAATAATATGTTGCTTAAGTGCTTATTTGCTGTTATCAATTAATATACAATACCATCATTATATTTTTGTCTATTATAAAAACATCTTAATTGTAGAATATAACCTTATATAGATTTTTACCGTATTTGACGTCAAAAGTTAAGCAAAATATGTATACAAAGCATAGCAAATTAATAAAAAAAATTAAAACAATGGATAAACTGTTGCATCGATTATATTGTTTTTGTGTTCTTCTGTTAATTATAATTACTAATTTTGTTCTTTAAAAAATTCAAAATCTTATAGAAATACAAAATGCTTTGAAAATATGTTTGATGATAATTATAATGTAAACAATAAACCTTTTAATTAGATGTTTATTAAGTCAGCTACTATTTTTGATAATTTTAAAGCAATCCACTTGACGCATATACTCTTTCAATTATAGTAGAATTGTAACACACACACAAACACACACACACACACACACACACACACACACACACACACACACACTAACTTACTTAACTATATAAATTTGTTTAACAATGGTAATGTAAGAAGCAGATTGGATCCAGAATTATGCAGATAGTTTTAATATTTCTGTATGTTCAATGCAAAATCACATTAAAATCCGACTCTCTTTATATGATACTCTGGCGTACAGCCAAAATAAATTAGAAAAAGTCGATTCTAAAAATTGACAAAATGTACCCTGACACAATATTACTCAAGGAAATACTGGATAGTTTATGTCAAAATATAGATCTTTTGCAAGAACCAAAATGCTAATATTTTCTTTGTTCAGAACTAAATCACAGATAACGTATGATTATGTCTAAATATATGCGCATTGTATGCTTACTAAAATCTAGAGCATCTTGGCAGACTGCTTTCATTTTTTCCGACATTTCGAAAGACTTTAAAATAATTCAGTTAAAGCATCAAGCCGGGGATTCTTTATACCCCCAAACGCACCTTTAAATGATTATTGACCTTATCAAAATATTGAAAACAGTTTTAAAAGCACGGCGCATGCTTTTCAGGAATAGAGTTTCTTTAATCTAATGACTGATGATCTATAACAAATGTATCTCCTGTTTTTAAAAAATTAATAATTGAAACAATTTTAATGTTTTTGTTTTCTGTTCTTTCTGTTCAGAATTAATCTTTAGATAACGATATCACTGAAGTGGGCGTGGTCTAAATTCCTATCTGTCACCATTTTAATACTGTGTTCAGAAATAAATTTATAAAAAATCGGAAATGCATTACTAGAAAAAAAATTAGGCAAATTTGAATAAAAAAATATTTAAACTATTGAAAAAATATATGTGTACCAACAAACTATTGCCAAGTTGGCTGTAAACACTGTGATTTCTATGTCAATTTTCGGTAAGATTTGCCGCTGTGTCCACCGCCATTTTGACTGTTTTAGTTAGGATCCGTTCTAAAAATAAATCGGTCTCTGGAAATACTCAATGGTTTGACACATATGATACGTCATTTTTTAGGGAAAACCCTACTGAATATGCAAATAATATTTAAAAATATGTAAATTATGCAGGTCATATTGAAAAGGTAGCACAAACTTCGCCTATATTGGTGTCAATAATGCGATAAAAAAAACCCGGGAACCGCCTGGAACCACGTAAAGATATAGATTAAACATTCTTTTACTGAATTCTAAAGTCAATTGCTCAATAAACCATATCGCTTTTGAGCGCTTCCGCCTCGAACATGGTGACCTCCTGATCAGCGATCGGCGCTCATTTTGGAACGCAAGATTTATTTCCCTTAGGTAACTTCCGGTAAAGAGCCCGGATATATTGACAGATTTTTCCTGATACGATGTACGGCGGTAAATCAAAGATTAGACAGTAGTTCTGTGGTTGTCATTGCTGTTTTATGATTATTTTCTAAAGCTTAGAGTTAAATGATATTAGAAAAATAATTATTGACGAAATATAAGTTTCTTTTACTAAAATTTAGGAGTAAAATAGAGTATTCTGCCCCCCCTCCCCGTCAGTACTTCACGTGTAGTATTAAACTAAGTTGCTTTCTTCGTTCCTATTGCATCAGACACAAATTTACAAACGTTACAAGTTTACATCACTATTATCTTGTCATTCCAATCTGGCAGATTAACCCAAATCTAGTTAATTATAAACATGTGATGCCCATGTCTGATGTCGGCTACTACAACTTACAAGCACTGAGTAATATGGGTACAATAAGTGTTGGTATATTAAACCATATACTGTTTGACAATATTGACTATGGATTCATATTTTAAGTCAAACGTAATACATTTGGATTTATTATATATGTTTAGGGTAAGGGTTAATTTAGGGGTTGGGAATTTTAAAGTGTGTAATGGGGGAGAGGGTGGAGGGGTGACTAAGTCTAAATACTTTCACTTTTTTTTTCAAGGTCAGGGAGTCACAGTAGTGAAGATAGCGGCAAGAGGAAAGATCATTCATCACCAGTGTTTGGGAGGGGTGTTGGACACAAAAGAAAAATACTCAGAGAAAGTGACACTGAAGAGTCTCGAGAGGTGCTTACTATCATATCCAAATCAGGGACCCAGAAAGGCAGTTGTTGGATTTTAAACTGGCCTTACTAAACCAGCAAAATATTTCAAAAAATATTGTTTTTGCAATAGACAGCATAGAAAATTGTTAATATGGCCCCAGTGGTCAAGTTAAGCTAGTAAACTAATTAATTTTTTATGATGACTTCGGGGGGGGGGGGTGCAAAATATAACTTTTCTGTTTATTTTAAAAGAAATCATTATCATACACATTTAAGTTTGTTAAAATGTCAGTACATAACTTTTGTTAATTGAAGAGAGAGTGTGTGTGTGTGTGTGTGTGTGTGTGTGTGTGTGTGTGTGTGTGTGTGATAGGAAAGTTGTATGCTCATGCTTTCTGCTATTTCATGAATATTTTGATGTGATACCATTTCTACATGACTACATGATTTGCATTTGTTTACAGGATTATTATAAAGAGAGTAGAGGTGCTACTTCTCTACAAGTCACCAAAGAAGAATTTGAATCCTCCATAAAACTGGGTGAGTTGACTTCAACACCTTTAAAACATTCACAGCAGCCACTGCTTGAAAGTGACAGTGATTATACGATTAATCCTAATTCATTGTCATTATTTAGTGATACTGATTTGTCATTTTCAAGAGCTAAGTTGAACAATTCGACACAAACAGATAGATCATACAATGAGGTTGAAAATGAATTGCTGCAGTTGGATCAAGGAACAGAACTTGTAGAAATATGTTCGCTTATTTTTTGTGCCACTTTAATAGACGAGGAGTTATACCCAGAAACCCCAATTGAGAGGAGTACACAAACTTATATGAAAGGTATTGTTTTCAGACCATGTATGCTAACACAAACAGATATGGAACTGAGCTGTTATAAATTTAGTTTAAACAACTTTTTTTATGGAAACACTGTTACAACAAATCAAAATTCAAAACAAACTCAAACACTGGTTACTTTGATTTAAATTGTTTTTTAAATAGCTTATTCATTTTAAATGTAGACTGTTAAAAAAAATAGTTTTAGGTTTATAATATACTGGTTTTAAGTAGTACATGTTCAGCTTTCATCTTGTGTAGAAAACTGTTTAACAAGTCATAAATAATGACATTATTAGTGTAGTATGGTGATATCTCATGAAATATATTATCTGTTTTGTCAACATTGTATGCAGCCTGATTGTTAAAGGGTTGTGAATAATTTTTATATTTTTTTATTGCCAAACATGTTTGCAGCCTGATTGTTAAAGGCTTGTGAATAATTTTCATTTTTGCCAGTATTGCCAAACTTGTATGCAGCCTGAAAGTTAAAGGCTGTTTGTATATATTTTTATTTTTTTCTCTTTTTTTCATAATTTTGTAAGGAATTCTGTCATGTAAACAGGAGCCTTAGGTATAAATTGGAATACATATTTCAAAACATGTCTGATATTTCATATAAAGAACTGATAGAGATTTTTGAAAAGGAAGGCACAGATGGATGTTTTTCACTTGTCAAGTCAAAATGTACAACAGAATGTGGTGACAAAGCAATTAAGAAGTCACTTGATAAAATTATCTTAGAATATAAAAACTTGAAAAAATCTAAAAGCAAACCTTCGTATCCTTTAAAAATTCAGTCCTTTTTTGAAAATGTTTACAAATTTCCAACTAGTGTTACTGGAGAAAGTGTTAAAATGTCAGAGACTGAACAATTATGCTCAACCATGGGTGAGTCTTCGGTTGCCACAGTAGCATCTGAATTACAGCATTTAATATCTGTAAACAAAAGTCTTGAAACTGAAAATAATTTGCTTAAAGAAAAGCTGAAGGTGAGGTTATTGAGAAGGGACAGGTATCAAAAGACTGTTGATGAGAAATTGGCTCTGGCAAAAGAAAATAATGTACTGGCAAAAGAAAATAAGGTATTAAAATCTTCTCTCAAGACAAAAAATGCAATTCTCAAACAGGTCCGTTCTTCAAAATCATACACAATAGTTCAGTTAAATAAGTTAAAGCAGGAAGTAGAAAAACTAGGTACTGAAAATGCTGATCTGAAAGTGTCATTAGAGGTTAAAGATCAGCAGCTGAAAGAATTGAAGAGTGAAACCAGTGAGCTTAATCAATCAGTTGATTATTTGCAATTATTGCTTTCTAATGATGAAGTTGAATTGTATAATAATGAGCCTAAGTGTTACAACAAAAGTTTTCAGACATGTGTCTATGAACTGTTAACTTTAAATGTTAGCACAAGTAAAGTGTCTCCAGTAATAGAATGTGTACTCAAATTGGCTAATTTAAGACCTAACAAGCTACCTTGTTTAACCACGGTTAATAACATGAATATTCAACGATTAATTCTTGCACAAAAGCAATTATCTGACACTCTTGCAGATAAACCTAGAACTTGATTATTAAGTGATGAAACATCTAAATTTGGAAAGAAAATAGAAGGTTTTCATATTTCTGATGAAGAGGGTAGAATGTATGTTCTTGGGTTGAGACAAATGGTGACTAAATCGGGTCAGTATACTCTGGAAACATTGAAAAGTATTTTATCTGACATTGATCATGTCAGTCAGTTTTCAGAAAATGTTGTAAGCAAAACTATTTTGTTGAACATCATGTCTACCATGTCAGATAGGGCTGCAACGCAGCAGAAATT
This sequence comes from Tegillarca granosa, assembly GCA_029721355.1. NCBI lineage: Eukaryota > Metazoa > Mollusca > Bivalvia > Arcoida > Arcidae > Tegillarca > Tegillarca granosa. Next base: position 13,352,141 of record CM056595.1, read on the forward strand.
TAATAATCTTTTAGAAGAATACAGAAAAATTATGATAATGGAAAACCTGGGTGAGGCATGGTTTGAAATGACTGAAGATGAGCAAATGTCTATCAGCAAGTTGAACAATTTTTTCTGTGGCTTGCATGCACTTGTTCATATGGCAGAGGCAGCCAATTCCTGTATTAAGGTGGTAGAAGAGGCCTCATTTGAAAGTGTCCCAATCTTTGATCCTGGGTTTAAGGTACCAAATGAGTCTGGTACAACTAGATTACTGAGAACGTGCAGTAAAGCCTTTTCTATGGGAGGTGACGAGAAGAGTGGTGTATATGGCTAATTTTTTGTTTTTGTGAAGGATTTCTTAAAAGCACACAAAATGCAAAGTTTACCTATTCAGAGGTTCAAAGGAAATAGATTTAACATTTTATTTTCTAATGCGGCAAATGTATTTTTCTTGCATGAGAAAATTAATGAATATCTTAGCTCTGAATGCTCAAATAGATTGTTAAAATCCATTTTTCATGACATTAAGATTCCATGTTTTGTTGCTGGCCTTAAGGCCCTTGGTTTACTTTCATTTTTACTAACTCTCCCTTTTTGGTGTTTTATTGAGGACAAAGATGTCCACATTTTGGATAGTCCAAAATATTACAGTGAAATTATATCAATGTTAGAAAGTGTTTGTGACATTGAAAGTTTACAAAAATTTATTGAAGGCAAAGTTACACTCTCTTTTTGTAACAAAGAAGCCTTAGTGGCTGATAGTATTTTCAACAAATTAATTGAGCCATGGGAACATGATGATAGTCATTTCTATTTTATTAACACTCGTACCAGGACTGTGTGCATCTCTGAAATCATTATTTAGTGACTATATTGGTGAGGGTCAGTGGGCAAAAGTTCCATCATCAAAAAGATCTTCAACTTCATCTGTTCCGAAACACAACAAGTTCTCGGAAACAATTTTTGGACATGTTGATAGAATCTTAAGAGAAAAACCAAATATAACGGTAATAGCCCAGGAAGCATATATTATGTTCTGCCATAATAAGACTTTGGACTGGCTGAATGGTAAATGTGAAAAGGAGCGTCAAAGTTTACTGGCTTCTGCTAGAAGAGACGTAAAAAAAAGCAAGGAAAATGTTTGCAGAAAGGAGAAGAGAGATTGAAGCAAGAAGAAAGGAGATGATAAAGGCACAGTTTGAGGAGAAACAAAGAAAGGAACAGAGAAAGGTTGAACGATTGGAAGGTTTTACAAGTGGTATTATTAACTGGGGATTATGGCAAAATGAAAAAGACGTTGACAGTCATTTAAAGCTTTATACAACAATTAAGGATAAGAAAGCTGCACTAAAAGCACAGCTTAATTTTAGGAAAGAGGTATTGCACCAAAAGCCAAAGGACGAAACAATGCAAAAGGTGTACAGCGTCACAAAGTTAGTTAATGGACGAAGAGTTCAATTATCTGTAGCAGAACTAGCCAGCAATGTTAAAAATTGGTTAAACATGCATTAAGCATTCCTTCATTGGGGGATGATACTGGACCAGTCCTTGTTGGAATGAATGTTAAATTGAGGTTTGAAGATAAAGATGTCAGATATTGGTACAAAGGCTATGTGATATCTAAGGTATCTTGTGCATGGAGTTCAAACACAGGAACAGTTCAATAGTTGTTACAAGATTTTTGTTCTTTTGCATGGAGTTGAGAAACAGTTTAAAAATAACGTTAAACACTTGTTACAAGATTTTGACCCTGTAATATTTTGACAGGGTTTGTGATTAGGTTTTGATGAATATGTTTTCATTTTTGCATGTATTATTTTTCTGAAAAGTTATTTTCTTATGTTGTTTTTGTTGAGTTTTTCAATTTTTGCATGACATTCTTTGCTCTAGTTAGTCCCCACTAGAGGGTATATGCTTGGTCTGTCTGTGTATGAGTTTGTTTTGTATGTCAAACCAAGCACTGGTGGGGACTATCCAGACAATACTTTTCTTGTTCTTTTAGACTTAGGCCTAAATTAAAATTATGTTTGTTTGCCGTTTACAACCCTACCTACAAAGCAATGCTCCTACTGAAATATTATGGTCTTTTGAAATTACAAATTTTATTTTTTGCTAATTAAGGCTCTTTTTGCTCCAAATCAAATAGTAAACAAACAATTTTTTTCTCAAAAAAGAAAAAAAAAGTTTTTCCTACCTACCTACCCATACTATGACACCATGGGTAGGTAAACAGCAAACAAACAATTTTTAATTTAGGCCTTAGAAGCAGACCAATTTAAGAACTATTACATATTTATAATTTTTTTAATTTTTACTAGTAAAACCACAAAAGTATGTTATTGAAAAGGCAACATAAACAAAATTTCTTGTGTTTCCTTTAAAGAACAAAAGCCATCCTTCCATAATTTACATTGGTTAGCATTCTACATAAAATGATTTATCCTGAATTTTGAAAAAATGTGGTAATGTCACTAAATGCTTATTCGTCATAACTTTTGTTCAAATGCATGATATTTACATCATTGCATCAACCTAATCACAACAATTTTTGAATTTATTCACAAGTGGATGGTAATTAATATTCTAAATCAAAAAACTATCACCATTTCAAGCATTTTTACAACAGTGGAAAAAATATTTGTTACATATATTAATTTATGGAATATTTTCTTTTATTTTTTTAGGTACCTGGATTTATGACCTGGTATAATCTAAAGTTTGAAAAGGATCGGGCCATATACACTTACGAACTGGAGAAAGATTATAGCAGAGGGGATTTGGAAATACTTGTTTAGGTTTAACTTTAAGGTAAAGAAGTATAAAATATCAACTTTAATTGGATTGTGTCAGTGTATACTCAGTATTGGACATTGTTGATAAAATTCAAGTTTTTTTGAAAAATGTTCAGACTTTCTTAATTATTTTCCTTCATAACAAATCAGGCATTTACTTTTGATATTTAGATTGCTGTTGATTCTGATGAAAATGACATAGATAATGCCTGTGTTGGTCATTTTTTGTGAAAAAATTGAGCTTTGTTTCTTTAGATCAGAGTGACAGAAATGAGGTTGAAATCTTAAAACTTTAAACCTCTGTAACTGTTTTGTCTTATAAGATATCAAAATTTGGTTTTCATTTTCAAAATCCTCATGAAATTTCCTTTAAAAAGATGTACTGCATGCCTGTTTTGAAAAAAAAAAAATCAAAAACCTCTGATATCGCTACTTTAGAAGTATCAATTATATATATATATATATATATATATATATATATATATATATATATATATATATATATATATATATATATATATATTATATATATATTTGTCAAGAGGAAGACTATCAAAAGCGTCGACGAGAAATAATATTGAATTATATAACTTTGAGATAATTTATTCCTTGTTGAGCCAAAGGAATAATAGAATATTAGGCAAGTCGGTCAATAAAGAAACTTAAAAATTCATAGGTCAAACATAACAAGTCTAGAGAGTTATTGACAAAATGTAGGCTTTGACTTGACAAGAACGCCAATATTTCTTTCACAAAATTTAAGATATCGATCACGAATTTTGTAACGATTTTTTGTCTTCTTCAGCATCACATGCTATTTAATTAATTGGATTCAAGTCTTGTTCATTATTTCTCTTGATTATTTTATTATCTTCATCTAAGACGCAAGTACACATATAAGTTAAGACTGTACCACTGACATCTTTCTTGTTTTAAAAGTCTGTGGTTTCTATTGTAAAGGTAAAGAAATGTCTCTATTAAACGTCTCTAACTTTGCCACAGGTACTTTGTTATAATTGTCACAACTTCTGACAACTTTGCATAAAATCAATAACTTGTCCAACAAAGAGTTTATTTCAATTTGACTTTATGAATTTGAACTATTTACCTTATAACACGTAGTTTATAATGAAGAGGACTTTTTGTGAAACAGATACAAAACATGTCGTAAATTGTTGCATCTAGAAACAAAGTCTGAAGGTACGAAACTTGAACAAAAAATCGGTATATCTTGTGAAAAAGAGTATGATTGACACTTTTTATTCATCTTTTATGAGATAACCGTTTACTTTTGTAAAAGAACTACTTTAAAAGACCTAATACACAATAAGTCGACTTAAATCATTTTAGTTTTCTAGCATCAAATTCACATGTTTGCATCTGAGACACGATAAACGACACATTTTCTTGCATACATTTACTCAGGGTCGAACAAATCGCGATTTTTCCTGTTGTTTTGAAGGCAAACTTAACAACAAATAAACCTTCGCAATGATCATTACTCACTGATGATTTTTTTATTGTACATTCCAACGTGAAAGGTATTAAATCGCAATGCGTGATTTGAAAATTATGTCAGACATAAGGGAATGAGACATTGTTTATCGCGATTTTTCCTGTTGTTTTGAAGGCAAACTTAACAACAAATAAACCTTCGCAATGATCATTACTCACTGATGATTTTTTTATTGTACATTCCAACGTGAAAGGTATTAAATCGCAATGCGTGATTTGAAAATTATGTCAGACATAAGGGAATGAGACATTGTTTATCGGGACTTTCAAACCACTTGATCATTTCCGATCTCTGATGATAATCTATTTTAAAGCTTTTTTTACTTTTTTCAAAAGGAGGTGTTTTAATTCTGTACATTACACACGGAATGTAGTAATGTCCAAACAGTAAGTTTTGTGTTAAAGAATTTGATAATTGATGTGTCATTTTTTAATTTCTATTTTTGTGCTTTAAATGAGATGCGTTCTTTGTAGGTCATTTGTTAATTTATTTTAATATTTCTACCTTACTCTCAAATGTCAATTTAAATATCAATTTACAACCACCAACAACATGATTAATAGAAAAAAGTATTTTATGATAGTAAATATTTTATTTTTATGAGCTTTTTCAAAACATAAAGTGCATTAAACTTATCGCTCAAAGAAATAATTTGTTTGATGATAACAAAAAAAAAAAAAAAAAAAAAAAAGCTTGCATAATAGTTTTTGAACAAAGGAATAATCATTAAATGCACTAGAATACAAACAATTTTTGTGACAACTTCATTATTCAAATGTTGATTTATACCGGAAATTAAATGTTTCATAACGCTGAAAATTCAAAACATTTGTACATGAAAATGATATTTCTACAAGTAAAAACAAACATTGTCAATTACATCAATGTTATTTAACGTTATTTTATCCATTTGTTCACGTTCGTCAAAAGTAAAAAAAAAAAAAAATTATAGAAATGCAAAAGTCAAGAGTTACATAAGCAATAATATTTGAACATTATTGTTAAAACCAAATACCACTTTTTACGCTAAGAACCAAATTATACCCTTTTTCATATGACAGGGTAAATTTGATATTTGAAAAATTTTATTTATATTTTATTTTAAGGTAATATCAAATCAGTAAACGAAATTTCAAATAAAGTAGATGATTTTGTAGATACATTTCCAATGTATTTTGTAATTTTTTTTGATAATTAAGACTTGTTTCTTTAAGGCAATAAGCATTAAAACGCCGGAATATGCTATCGTCTGATATGTGCATACCGTAACTGGATAAAGAATAATCAAACAATAACTTTTTTCAGACGCATCAATTGAAATCCGTTTATCATTATACTATGAAAGGTTTTTTCTATATTGAACAAATGTGGCAGACGGACAATGTTTATTCAACCCTTTTAATATTATATTGTTAAGTTCCATATAACACTAGTACCTACTAAATTTCGAAATGTCATATATGCACATTTCGGAAAATCATATATAATAATATATTTTTCTGTTTGATGATAAAAAATTTAATATAAATATTCAAGACACAGCGATGTATATCCAGTTAAAATGAGGACGTTATATTTAAAGATATATATTCAGCTATAACAGTATCATAAATTACTGAAGCCAAGCTGAGGACCATATAGCCCTTTTAGGCAGAATATTCGGTCCATAAACTGTCATATAGCCCCTGAACCCCCAAAATATATGTTGTATTATATCGAATCTCCAACGACCCAATATTTAATTACTGATCTAGTTTCTTTTCTTACTCCTGTAGAATACTTCGTAAACTGGCAAATTTAGGTATACACGTGAACTTTCATTAAGGAAGTGAAGCCGGCTGCTCTTGCAATATCATTTATATAACAACTTTATTGTAAGCAGGTTGTTTTGTTGTAAAAAGTTCCCGTATTTAAACAAGCTCTTCTATACCGTATTAACTATGAAACATAAACACCATGCACAGCAGAAACAGGAATAACACTGCATAGAAAAGGAAAGTTAACAATAATAAAATTGAAGTGATCACGTTTGTCGTGAAGCTTCAGATCCAATCTTTTTTGGGTGTCATAACTGAAGTTTAAGTTCAAATATGAAGCAAAACCTGATGAATTACTCGTAGTTTTTATTTCAAGCTCACTTGGATAGATCACATTGACAAATTCTCTAAATGTGGGATTATTTAGATGCAAAACGCCATGTATATATCTGTATGTTGAATTGAATGATTTATCGACAGACTTTTCTCCAGATTAGACAAGATTATGTAAAAATTCATCTTTATATAAATAAAAAAAAACATGTCAGCAAGAACAGGTGCACAATTTGTGCTCATTAGTATACCAATTGTGTTTTGATATGTTGTCTATAAAAAACTAACATTTTTTCGATGGTATCTTCAGTATATTTTTGTTAGTAGTCTTCATGTTGTTTTACAAAATAACCAAAACCGTTTCATCATACTATCCAGTGCACGTCAGAATGTTGTAATCAGTGCTATTATTTTTCTGATTTTTTTATTACCTTGCCATTATTATGATTAAACCAGGGTTAAATAAAAATTTAGAAACATTTAGAAAATACTGTCTTTGCGAAATATACATTTTATGTTGTTTAAAATGTATATTAGATTTTAACATTTTTAAAATGGTTGCACACAAAATCTATATAAGTTAATGATGCATAATTGTGGTTGGAGTTTATTTTAAATGACATAGAATATCTAACATTCATTGTCTATGGTTTACTCGTTGTTTGTTAATAAACCATTGTTTAAGATGGATATTAAATACCAAATGTAGTGTCATATGAGTTATATAGGGTTTTTAACTGCAGTAAATTATAATATTAATATTAATTTTATCTTATTACCGGTAGATTAAGTATGTTTTGTTTATTATTTCTAGTTTCCTGTTGCATCATGCTTTTTGTCAGTGCAAATTATTTTCTTGAATGTTCCCGCCTGAAGTATCAAGTTAATGGCGTTTACCATTAGACTAGAGCATCTTGGTGACTGGTAAGTGTTGATTTGCGGATCAAATCGCCAATTACTGCCTTAGTGATATCATGTATGGGCAGATTCTACTACATGTATAAGGAAATTTGTTCGTTTTTTCGAATATTGGGGTTTACTGAGTGTACTCACGGGTCGTGTAACCTTTAAGAACTTACTTTTTATATGATTTAAGATTTTTTGGTTGCAATTTAGTTACCGGAGAAATTTCGAATACTTTTTTATTATACATTTTTAAATTCTGCAAGTCTTAATATGCTTCATAGCTGAATTTTGAAGTTCCTTCGCAGGTTGTTTTCTGATGACCTTTGATGTCCGTATCTCTTCAGGAATTTTAAAACCATGATATTATTAATTTTAATAAACTTCGCTATCAATTTTTGGTTAAATCATCCTCTGACTATACAACAATTATGTTTTTCGTCTCCATAGACAGTTCTTTCTGATGATGCCTCATTGCCACAGAACTGTCAATTCAACAGTAAACGTTATGTAAACATTTGGTTTAAAAACATTAACAGTGTTACCGTAGATACTCTAAAGATTGCTTTCGTTTTAATATTTTACACTTCTTTTTACAGAAATAACGGATGAAAGTTAAAACGTAAAAATTTACAAAATTAAAATATAAGAAAACGCATAGACTTTTGTCACCATGCTGTATATCAAACACAAAAAAGTAGGAATATTACTGAAAAAAAAAACGACGGAAACGTTCACTGTTATTATCAGATGCTAATCTATAATTATAATCTCTGTAAATATTATTATAAATTTAACATGATATTATTTATAGAATTTAAGCCATAGATTAGTATCTATTTTTTATCGCATGAACATAAACAATCAAAATTTAAAAGTAAACCATCTTGATAATGATTTAGTGTCGTCTATTCTGAATATTGAAATAGTTACTCGCTAGCAGTGCGTAATGCTTTGTTGAAACCTTGGTTATTTTCAAAGCGAAAAAAATACAAAGAAAGTTTTTGCAATTACGTGTTAGTTTTATTTATTTTCAAAGGAGAAAAAGAATATCAAAAATAGATAATCCAGAACAGTGGAACATTTGTATTAATATTTTAAGAACATTTATCATAAATGCGGCTGAACTATTTCTGTTTCATATCAGATAACGTTTTCAGTAATTATAAATAAAAATAGAATACGTTATGTAATTATAAGTTGATGTACATAGAAATAAAAATAATTGTTTATTACTGATCATGTTATTTCATTTTAACATACAATTATTTAATAGTTCTAAGTTAAAGTTTGATTATTTTTTATATTAAGTAGAAAACCTGTTTTAACAACTACTGAGGTATAAAAAATTTTCCATAGTACAAGTTACGCATTTGAAACTAAAAAGCATGAATCTGACAATAGTCAACACAACTAAAACTACAAAAAATATACATTTTAAAGAAATTGCTTGAAGAACAAAAAGTACATTAACTATATAAGATCAAAATAAACCGTCACTGTCAACATTCAATATGCACTTTCTCGCTTAAGTGATAAATATATATTTATCTAAGATGTCCATAATTATTGTGGTACTGTTTAAAATTAGTATTCAAGTTTAAAAATCTTTACATTTCCATTAGAATAGCAGTTGTAGAGAGGATTGACCTGAGACACCATCAAGAGGGTTTCCGTTGAATCCATTGCCAATGCAGATGGGTATAACACAGATTTTTTCTCCAGAAAATCTTCGAATTGACTTTCGTTTGAACAGGCAACGATGACATTTTCAGGCTTTGACATTAACTTTGAGTCCTTATGATATACAAGACCATGACCATATTGTCTAGAAGTCCCAAACGAAATTCTATCTTTTACTTCTCCATTTAAGAGTAAGACAACTACGTCAACGTGGTCTGAATGTCGGTCAATGACGCAAATTTGGCTCTTCCTGTGGTAAAAGGCAATGTAAGAATAAGATAACGACGTAAAGATTGGAGCTCCTTCGCTGTCGCTAAATATATGTCTGAACAAAGTACCATTACGATTGTAGATTTTCACGCCGGTAGGACAAGATTTATCACCTTGGCAGCAAACAATCAATTTGTCTAATCCAATTGCTAAACCGTAACAATTCTGCTTAGTGTCAAGATCCCCTTTTGGTTCGAGTTCCGATATTGTTTGAAAATAACGAACAACTTTTTCTTTCGGCAGTGACACGGCAATTTCGTCATGACCAATGGTTGTGACGTCAAAAACGGATGATCCGACGCAAATGTAATGGATTAAATAAAGAGAGTCGTTGAAAAGTTTAATGCTTTTGTTTCTCCTGTCCACCAAAACGATTTTTCTGTCATCTAAAAATGTCATTCCAGTTATCCAACAATATCGCCTGTCTGTCTTAGTTCCTGCATAAAACGTTGATTTCAATTTTGGAAAACAATTATAACTTTCTTCTTTATTCTCAAAATTCCGTGAAACTGGCATAACTTTAGGGATATCAACGGAAAAAACTGTTTACTTCTAGGCTTCCAAGTTGTGTGGACAGAAGGCAGAGCTGTTCTAGAGTCTCATCTTTAAACCAAACTAAATTTGATCCTTTAAATGCAATTTTCGTTTCTAGTAACACGGCTTCTTCAGATTTAATTTCCCTTTTTCTATCAACAATGGACTGAAGAATACGAACAGGATGTTGATTTTCCATAGTGTGCAAGTTTTCTGTAGTTTCTTCTGCTTTACTTAGTATATTTTTGCAGTGAAAAGACCGATCATCGTATTCCATTCGTTTTTGCTTGAGAATTATTTCAAGTCGGTCCAATGAATCGCGCTCAAGATTATTGATATGAGTGATTAGCCGTCTTGTCGTCAACCTGATTTCTTCTTTGATAGTCTCTGCATCTTTTTTCAAACAGTCCTTTTGAGAATTGATTTCGGCAAGTATACCTTCGGCTACACGTCTGTTTATTTCGGTAGACTTTATGAGCTCTGAAACCTCAAACATTCCTTCTATCGCCGCTTCTTCACAAGTGAACAGTTTTGAGCATGTTCTATGATCGCTTACAGCGCAGGAGCAACACAGTATCAGCTCGTGTTCTGAACAAAAATATTCTAATGGCTTGGTATGTTTTTCGCAAATATGGATATTGTCTGCTAAGCTAAGAGTGTTGTAATCTTGCGAGATATAAGTTTCGAATTTTGATGATTGAAAGTGTTCAGTGCTGTTTAAGAAGTCCTGTATCCCGTTTAGGACAAAATTATTTTTAATCTTTGAAGCCCATTCCGAAGGAGGAGAAGTCTGGTCAGGTGCATCTATTATTTCTCTACATATTGGGCAAAGAAATTCTCTTTTCTCGTTGTGATCGTATGCTGTTTTTATAATATAATCAGTTAGACATTTTTCACAAAAGGTATGCTGGCACTTCAGGGCTTTTGGTCTTTTGAATTCCTCTGAACATATTGCACACGACAAAAAGTCTTCTTTTATTTTAACAAGAAATGGGGCTGAAGCTATTTCTGGAAAATGAAAGAAAAAACAATCAATTTGATATTCTTAAATAACTCTTTTGCTATTAACAATAATACTTATTCATCCTTCACATCTAAATACGTTAAAATATTCATTTCAAGGATTCATTACATTAACGTTGTACGCATTAAAAATCCCGTGTCTATTTTAAAACCGCAATAGAACGGGGTTTTCGTTATTTTACAATAAAAATAATGTCCAATCTTTTAAAAAAGTGGGTTTTTTTATGTTCATGCTTCTCTTATTTTAGAAAAATGTTTAATAATATATACATGTAAAGTGAAGTGTAACAGTAAAAACAGTATGTAAAGTGTAACAAACGCTTTTTCTAATTTGTTCAAGGTTAAAATTTTATTAAGTTACAAAGACGTGTATTTTCTTTATTACCAGAGAAACAAGTCATATGTCACAGAAAGAGGTTTCAAATATTGTAAAAAATTTGAAATATGTTTAAGATGTCTTACCTTTTTCTATCCTTCTCTCATCAATTGCAAAAACTCAGATTCTGTAAGCCTGTTATTTTGCAGAGTTATCAAGTTGTCTGTCGGACATGTGACAGAAAACATGTCAAAAACGGGTATTGTTATTTAAGATAAGTCTCCTCTCTCATATTTTTTCTTGTTGTGCAGATATTCTCCCAAACTACAAGATGTTACTTTGAAGGTAGATGTAATGTAAAATTCAATGACTTGTGCAAATGCAGCATAATTATGCACTATTGTAATCAAAACAATCCCTCAATGGACCTTTATATAAGGAATTTTATCTGCCTTTATGTGTTCATAATCTATTTGATTATTGTTATCTTTATATATTTGCTTATATGTTATCTACACTTTATGAAATAACTAAATAGTATTTATATGATATAAATATTGACACGTTAAATTTGTTTTTAATATAACTTATAATGCTGAAAGATTTAACGTACAAACAACTTATATAAGCTATATTTTACATATTATACGACATATGACAATAACTTCTTCTTTTTATGCAACTTTTAACTTGGACTAAGTTGTGGTTTCCAAAAAGAGTGCTTTCTTAACCACTTGGTTGATAAAAATACGGAATCTTGGACAATAATCAAATGTAAAAATGTACGGTAAAAACCCTTTACTTTTGTGAAAAAATTGAAGATCACCAACACAGCAAATTTATTAATTATTTTCATGACAGTTTTGTGTAAATCGGTATGTGATAGTATAGGGGCTATTTTCTTTATTGTTACAAAATGACATATTGTCATACCAAATTGCGATGACTACAGATTACCCCAGTTATAACATTTTTATAATATTAGTAGATGTCGATGTGTCAGCAAAATAACAATAATCTATAATCAAAAATATGGAATATTAAGTACAATTTTTGTTTTGGTTAACTTGATTTATATTTGATATACAAGATATTTATATACACTTTTCTCATGTATAGCTTAACTTTACGAGCAGACTGTTATAAGATCCTTTAGTTTTTTCCTTTATAATGGTTAAAAAAACTGCAACTTTTCAGAACACAAAGTTACTAAAACGTTTCACTTAAGAATTGATTAATTATTATCTTTGTGTTTTAGCAGATTGGTCCCCACTTTATTATCTTTGTGTTTTAGCAGATCGGTCCCCACTTTATCGGACATAAAATTCAAATTAATTCTGATAATTCCAGTAACAACTATAACAATAAATTTTATCCCTCCCCGGAGAAAGAAATAGCATACATGGAAATGGATTATTTCTCAGGCGTAGATCGGCGCTTCTTAAATAATGTCTACTAATGAATGCAATTTTTTTTAAATAAAATTGAAAACAACAAAAATAGTTATGAAACTGAGCAGATAAATATCTCTCCTTTAAAAACTTTATTCTGTAATAGAATACATCAAACATCTAAATCATTAAATTTAAAGTGTCTTACAGAGTAAAATTGCGTCAATTAAAAACTAATGTTTTCAAAATAGTCTTCTTTAGTAAAGAAAACAATATTTAAAAACTTCTATACATCAAACATCTAAATCATTAAATTTAAAGTGTCTTACAGAGTAAAATTGCGTCAATTAAAAACTAATATTTTCAAAATAGTCTTCTTTAGTAAAGAAAACAATATTTAAAAACTTCTATAAACTAAGTAGAAATATTTCTTGTAAAAAGCTAAAATTTAAAAAAATAGCATTCAAGTCAAAAACTAAGTCATGATCTTGACTTTGTCCTTGGTCCGTTTTTATGTCACTATATTATAAAGTTCCAAGCGGAGCAAAATATCATCTGAAATTTCGTATTCAATTATCGATTTCAGGGTTGAAGATTTATAACGGTTTTTGTTCGGCTAAATCAACATGACCAAGTTTGGGTTGTCATGACAAGACTTGGAAAAATGTTTTTTTTTTTGCAATGGTTATTTAATTAATTGTGACCTAGATTAATCAAAATCTGTCCAGTAGTTTAAAATACTTTAAAAGTATGTAATAACGACAAAAGCACGCACGCACACAAGCACCCACGCACATACACAAGCTTAACTGTCATATATTTAACGAAAAGGAAATGTGTGTTAACTATGCACACACGCAAGTTTATATTCTTCACTATGCGAAAACTATTATCTTAGGTCAGGTGAGCGAACACGGATATTATCAAGAGTGAAAAAAAAACAACAAACAAACGTGCAATAAAATAATTCTATTGTTGATAATTGATGTGTCCAGTATTTCACTCTTGACAAACCATTTGTCAGGGATTTCTATTCAACGATGATTAACTGTTTCATTATCTTTTTGTTTCAGATATTATAACATTGTGACATCCTGTTGCCATATCGGTTTTATAATTATTTTATTAAATTTTGCTAGATCATAAAATGATTGCTTAATCATAAACACAGATACTTAATTATTAATTCTTTAGTTATATTTTATTATTATTATATCGTTCTCGAAACTTAGTAGCTTGCGCTTGTGAAAACACACACACACACACACACACATACACACACACACACTGAATTTTAATTTACGGATAAATAAATCATGTGGTGCGTAATAATTGATTTACCAACCCTTAATAATTATCGGCATTTCTTTTAAATAAAATAAATAATTTTTTCTTCGATAAAAATAAAAATTTATCTTATTGTTGCACCTTCTGATAACTTCTTAATCAACAAACTCTAAGTTCTTCGTAAGTAGAAGATAGAAATATTACGTAACTGATACATTTGATATAAATAGTGTTTTATAATGAATTTAGCAAAATAAATTGAGTTGGGATTAAATAAATATTCTTCTTTGCGAAACATAATAAAGTTTCAACAATATGATTAAAATATGTATTATTTAAGCAAGATTCGGAGATTTTGTAAAGGTTGAAGGACAAATTGTTAATATTCTAGAATTCAAATATTTGCCGTATCTTACTTCCTTTTTAATGCAGAGAGCTAGCTAGAGTATCTACATATTCGTCGTGCAACTTATTTTTCGTTCAGAACAAAGAACAGAGTCTGTTAATAACGATTCCAATAAAACAATTTTAAGTACAACAATTCACAGTGAAATCGAGACCCCAAAGCCACTAAACCTAAGTAGATTTTTCCAATTTCTTAGAGCGAATTCCGATATATTATGAAAGGCTTCTACATGAAAGAATATATATCCTTATTTAACTGATAACCTCCAATATCAGTTTCAAATTCAATTTGATTTAATTATCGAAAGAATCGATCATACGATACGTTCAGTCTATACATGTGATGTTAACATCAAATAATATCATATAAAGCAACATCATGTGGAGACTGTGCTACTTTGTAAATTTTCAACATCATTCATATAAAACGCACGTTTGAAAATATGATCTGATGTCAGACTATCAACACTATTTATAGAACTAAATGAAGTATTTCATCTATTGACCTAAAAAGTTCATAAAAATGATTAAATGCAACAAGAGAAACATGCAATTGAGAGAGAGAGAGAGAGAGAGAGAGAGAGAGAGAGAGAGAGAGAGAGATTGACAATAAGGAAATGTATGTTTGATCACTTTAGTTTAGGGGCACATGTAATATATCAGAGGGCATTATTCTTCTGAGTACCGGTTTGATATACAAATAAACACAATTTGAAAAATTGAGTACAAATAGCGCAAAAAGAAATGATAATGTTTAAATTACGTATGTATTTTCAACAAACTTTCTTAAGCGAATTAAAACTGATAAGTTTCAGATTAAATCTAGTTTTTATGGCTTTACCCTTCAAATATCATTTAGATCAGATGTGATAAGATATGAAGTTACATAATGATGAATTAGTCAAAAATTCTACATGTACGTGATCATGAGTTACAAACAATCGACTGGAGAAAGACTGTGGATTGAAAAGTCCAATGCAGCATGTATACGCTAAATGTTTTTTGTCTTTCTATTTTTAAATATATAATACAAATACAAGTTAAATTTTGATGTGCCAGATGTGCACATTTCGGAAATTTATTCCTCATCAGTGACACTAAGACCGAAAAGTTTAATACATAAAAAATATAAGTCAAACAGTTGAAAATAATGAATCTAAAGTTTCAAACTTATATAAATCCAAATCCAGCTAAGGAATACTGTGCATGAGGGAACAAACCTTAGTTTTAAATTAATTTCAAATTTTAGACGACTGAAAATTTGCTAAATGGTACATTTTCTGACAGCACAAAGTACTGCCTACTGAGTTATGGATAAATAAATAAAACAAACATACCTGTCCGTGTCCACATCACAATCCCAAAAACAAAGTAAAAACTTTGCAAACTGGCAAAATATGTTATACACGTGAACTTCCATGTGCATTTATCGTATATACTTTAAACATGTAGTTTAAGGGTACCCGTTAAAATACACAAGTACTCCTGTCAATTTACTCGTCACATCATTTGAAATATGCAAATATTGACATAATGCATTTCCGCAATTTTTCCACAAAGTAATTTTTTCATTTCCGCAAGATTTATTTTTCATATCCGCAATCCTAAATTTTTTTACCTTACAGGTAACTATTACGTGTTTGGGGTTAATTCTTTTCACAAGGTGGGCATCTACTCACTACTTGAAAATTTTCTATATGTATTGTGAAAATAACAACTTTAATAAATGTCTGTTTTCTTAGCTTTCGCTAAAACATAGAACTAAAGTTTTCGGAGACTAACAGGGGGAAATTGTTTTTGACATTTGACGGATATACATATAGGTGATGCTGTCTACAGATGTAGCTTTATTAAATCTTGCTCAAAATCAAATGGGGTACCATGGTGGTAAGTTAGTTGGTAGAGTGCTCGATCTGTTAGTGGGAGTTCGTGGGTTTGTACCCCGACTGGGTCGACCGAAGACTTGAAAGTATGTAGTGACTGTTCTCCCGCCAAGCCCTCGGCATTACGAAATGAAAGTCACGGTTCTTTCGGGAAATTAAAATAAACGATGTCACGGTAGGCGTGGCATGATAAAGAACCTTACTGTATAATGCCATCAGCGCAACGCATAGAGAGAATTTCTGCACTTTCGCCTATAGCTGGCGACGTCTCTTTATAAGTGAATTATTATTGATTGGGACGTTAAACACTATTCAGTCATTCCAAGCTTAATGTAGCAAATATGAAATACATAAGTCGCCGATTTAATTTTCAACTCAATTATGCAAAAGGACACATGTATGTCTAATCTTGATATTTATAAATATTGTAAGGCAAATAAAAAATAAAACATAGATGTCATTTAGCAATTTTTAGCATTGAATAATGGAAACCACAGTAGGGCAAATAGTTTGTTCACCAAAAAATGAATGTCGCCCGATGTAGTATAAAAGATTAATCATTGGTGATGGATTTTTGTTTAGCTTAAATCTTAAAAAAGGCGTGTTATTTTTCTCTAAACGCTTAAAATTTATGGAAAAAATCCAAAACAAAAATTTTAAAAATCACATCTGTAGAAAACTGGGCATAATGATGCGTCGCCAAATTACTATTAATGTCCGTAACATATTTTGAATAACTTTATGCAACCACATTTTTACACAAATTGTGAGTCAGAATAACCCTTTTCACAGACAAAGTGTCGGAATATAAAATTGTGGTGTGAAAATTCACAAAATTTTACTTATTTCCTAACAATGACCCCGAAAATGCCAAAAATGTCTCTGTCACATATAAGGGATTAATGTCCATAACGGCGTTTTTATCCTTGTTCATTATTCAAGTTGAATGTTTATTGTTGTGTAAGTTTTAATTCAAGAAAATTAACAAAAATAAGTCTTTCTTTTGCTTAAAATGTTGAGTTTAGATTGAAATTCAATTGAATATTGTGCAAAACATTAATGTCCATAACAACTTAATGTCCATAACGCATGTATGTTTAATTTTACCCGGGCAAATTTATCAGGTGCGTTTTTACACAAGGTCCACCAGAATCCATAGAAAGCAGACGACGTTTACAAAATACAGACGTTTCAACGGAGAAATGAAGTTGTAAATGCCACTTGAGCCGTAAGTAATTTTTTTCTCTATATTTTTAGAAAAATAGTAAAAACTAAATAAAAATATTATATAAATTTGTGAATATAGCTCATAAATATTGAAAACGGATATATTTATGTAGAAGGTTTTAACTTGTAACTCCTTAGAAGCATCCTTGGTCTAAGTTCGAATATGTTACATTATTCCAAGTTTTCAAAAGATTTTTATTCTAGTATTATGGTTTTGACAATAGAGAGTATGTTTGTTATTTATCTTTTAGGCCTAAATACATGGGCTTTTTTATTTAACCGGTGAAGTGTAAAACAATATACCCTGGAAAAAAGATCCTAAATCTTACGGAAAATAATTTTATTTTTATGAGATGCACAATACTAGTATCCAAAACATTACGGGCATTTATGAAAATAGAACCATACAAAAATACAGAACACTATCAAAAGATCAGTAATTGCGTTATGTAGGAATATGAAATTTAATACCTAGCCCCTGTTATGATAATGCCGGTGACTAACAAAAAAAAATAAAAAAAATAGTTTTGATAAAAAATAAATGAATTGCAGGTGAATTAGAAAAAAAAATTCTAGAAACATTACCAAATACACCTCTATTCATTTTAATATTATTATTAACCACCTGTTGGTACAATAGGACACTATATAGAACTATTTACAGTGTAACATGGTACACATGCGTCAAGGTTTTGCTCACTTCAGTCTTCAACAGCTATATAATTGAAAAAAAAACAACAGAACACTATACATGTGCAGTGCGCACAGGGCAATGTGCTACATGTATGTGTTTTTTAGCAAGCCACACCTACATTATAATGTCTAATCCAATAGGTCCTTAACTTCCATTTCTAATTCCCGAGTGTTTAGTGACAGAACTAAATCAATACCACAATTCAAGTCTTTGTTTAAACCCAGCCAGGTTCGAAACTTGACCTCCCTCACATACGAAATTAGCACTTTACCAACTGAACTACCACAGGTATCGATATATACAAAAGTTCATTAACACGAGAGAGAGAGAGAGAGAGAGAGAGAGAGGAGAGAGAGAGAGAGAGAGAGAGCGAGAGCAATAACAACATAACGTATTTGAAATAATTTTGTTGTTCCACTCTAATTTTAGATGCCGCTATCAAATGCAGAAAGACAGAAAAAATGGCGAGAAAAACAAATGAAAAAAAACAGGGAAGGTTATTCGGAAAAGGAAAGACAAAGGAGAAGACAAAGATATGTACACGTATTACTGTTAAATGAGAAAGAGTTAAAGAAACGGAGAGAATCAATAAACAGAAATGTTAAAAGACATTATGAAAGAAAAAAAACAATTATTGAAAGAAATACAACAAAATAATGATGCCCCGATAAGCAGTGGGACAAGAAATAAAAAGCCGATAAGTGATAATTATCTGAAAGTTAACCTACAATTACCAAATAAATCACAGGGTGTCAGGAAAACGTACAAAAGAGCACTAAGGAATGCATATAGGCGACTAAGTTTACAGAATGAGAATATAACAAAACTCCATCGTGCAAATAAAAAACTACAGATACGGATAGAAAGAATGAAAAATGTTAAGAAAAACTCAAAGGGAGATCTTCAAGAATACACAGAGAATCTAACACCAAGACGGAAGACAAAATTTCAAATAAATGAAGGAGGCTTAACTGGAAAGAGATTTAAAGATGTAAAATGGCGTTTATTACTAGCTAATTCTTTAATTGCTGAAGTTAAAGACAAAAAACAGACACCCTTGTTACGTGCATTATCCTGCAAGATTATGAAAAAATACAGATGTATTTCAGCATTTAGTAAAGAAATAGGAGTCAGTCGTCGCAGAACATCATCAGCAGAAAAACCAAAGAAATTCAGAATGACAATAAAATCACAGATATATGGAAAAGTAACAGAATTTTTAGAACGAGAGGATAACAGCACACTAATGCCGGGAAAAAAGGATGCCAAAAAATCTGAAAATGAAATGAAACAAAAACGAGTACTTACTGACTATTTACATAATCTGCATGAAAAGTTTTTATTGGAAAACCCTAACATCAAAGTTTCAAAATCAAGTTTTTACAAAATGAAACCAAGCAATATTACATATGCAAATTTTGCGTCAAGGAGAAAATGTTTGTGTACACGACATCAAAATCTTGCATTAAAAATAAGGTGCCTTAAAAACTATGGAATAAAGGGTTCAACGAATCCAGATGCATTTGTGAAAGAGTATAGCGATGAAGAATGCCTATTAGCAATAGAAGAAAAGTGTCCAGATGAAGTTAAATACATAAACTGGAAAAAAGTACAAGAAGGCGAGCGTCTAAGATGGAAAGAAATAGAAGAAAGACAGTTTAAAGAAGATTTCAAAGACGTCATTAAGAGAGAACTAGTTGAATTCCGAGAGCATGTGGAACGGGTACATGTACAATACAGAGAAATGAAACGACTGCGTGAAAATCTCCAAGAAGGCCATGTTCTCATTTGGATGGATTTTGCCGAAAATTTTATGTGTTCTGCCGTAGAGGAAATACAATCGGCGTACTGGAATACACCAATAATATCTCTACACACGATGGTTATTTATTTTCCAGATACACATACAAAGAAACTTCAAAGTTATGTTGCAGTTTCAGATTTAGCCAGCCATAATGCTACTGCAGTGTATGCTATACTTCAAAAACTTATACCAGCTATACAAGAAGAATATCCAGCACTATCGTATATACATTATCTCACAGATTCACCAACCAGTCAGTATAGAAATCGTTACATTTTCCAGATCATTGCTCAACACAAAACTGAATTTGGTATTTCGGCAAGATGGAATTACTTGGAAAGCGGGCATGGCAAAGGGCCATGTGATGGCCTAGGGGGGAGTGTCAAACGTTCTGCAGATATGGCAGTAAGGCAAGGAAAATGCAGTATTCAAAGTGCATCAGACTTTTTATCCTGGGGACTTCAGTCAGAGGAGCTTGGCAGTAAGGTTAGGTATTTTATATACACCCAGGCAGATTACGATAATGCTGCGTCACAGATGGCAACCAGAGGTATACCACAGAATGTCTAAGGTACAATGAAACTCCATGCTGTTGTACCATCATCTACAGTACCAATGAAGATATATGCACGTAATTTGTCTTGCTACTGTGAAAGTTGTACGTCAGATGTTGAGGACACACTATGTTCTGATTGGAAATCACATTTTATTACCGTAAGAAAAGAAAGAAAGAAAAGTAATGAAAAAATAAACCAAAATAAACCAGAAGGAGATGTAGGTCAGGGTTTAGAGAAGATAGTAGAAAGCACAAGTGGATATCAAATTATCAAAGTTCCGGGTCTAGAGGAGACAGACAAAGCAAAAAATAATTGTGAAGTCATTGAACACCAGAGTATTGAGCATGAAATGGACACAGTTAAGAACCAAGTTGATGAAGGTCGAGGTCGTGAGTCTGAAAATGGGAACGTAAATGAGGTCCCAGATTTAAATAGTTACGTAGCAGCCGTTTACGATGATAAATGGTATATAGGTATCGTAACCGATGTTGACGACAACGATTCACAAATTAGTTTTATGAACGAGACGGGAAAATATGGTGGTATGTTCAAATGGCCAGATGTTAAAGACGAACTTTGGATAGCTCATTCAGAGATAGTTATGCTTATTCCGGAAGAACCGATCCCGCAAGGAAAAACAAAAAGGTGCTTCAAATTTTCACCGGAAATAATTCACTGCATAAACGAAAAATTTGCGAAACGCTTTCGATAAAACTTTATGTTTTTTTTTTCTTTCAGGTTTGGTTGATTTCTAATATGTTTGTTATAGAATATCAATTAAATGTTTAAATTAAATATGATTAAAGATAAATGATTAAACCGTCCCATTTAAAACTCAGCAGATTACATTAATGGTGTCTCATTCTCCAGTCAAGATCATTTATTCATTGCATATCGACATGGACAATTCTGGCATGTTGGGGGAAAACCAGAGAATCCGGAGAAAACCAACTGATCATCAGCAAGTGAACTGAACAAACTGACAGACGTCTCGATATAAGTGAAATATTCTTGACTGGGACGTTAAACACCGTTACTCAACTCAATTCACTATCAAAATGCTAAAGGTGATACAAAAAAAGCGGTGGACACACATCCTGTATCAGTAGTATGATCATTAATGTCCGTAACGATTGACAACCTGATTATTAATTAAATGTTTTGATAGCATAATGACAATCTGACATTAGAACCCTACACCAACAGATAGGTAACATAGGACTGTAAGTTATACTAGATATATCGTAAACTCACATTATTATAAAATCACTAAATCATAACTAAAACAAACCAATTAATAATTGCCATTATTATTCACATACTAGTGCGAATATGACCTTTCTTAGAAAAAAAATGCGTTGACCTACAGTCACTAGAGTAATGTCAGCAAAGTGTACGTACATTTAAATGTCAGCTAAACTCATGTTGCTTAATTTTTGTAGCAACATAATAAAATTCATCCATGCTGATTTTTGAACAATTAATGTCCGTAACGCAGAACAGGGGCTTAAGTATTACCTTTCAAAAAATAAAAACTGTTGCAGATATGTGCATCATATTTCATATTATAATTCTATACATATTCAAAAATTCATAAATGACAATAAAACTATAAATGAAAATGTTATGAAATTTCATAAAATTGAAATTTTAATTGCTACATTTAGCTTGGAATGACTGTATTATTCAACTAATCTCAACTTAATTCGATTAAAATCAGGCTTACGGAATGGGTTATTTAATGTAAAATGAAATAGTAAAAACATGTTATATGTGGAGATGAAAAAATAATTTTTTTCGGAAAAATTATATCAATAAAAAGTCATATCAAACTGCGGAACTGAAATGCACCGGTAAAAGTTCTAGAGGCCAAATGATTAATATAAATGCGTAATAAAAATGTAAGATTACTTAGTTCTAAAGTAAATTGATAATTTCAATTTCTCAATTAAAAGTCATGATTCTAAAAAATAAATCAAATTTAAAGGTGACAAAGTTTTACCAATAATTTCCTTATTTATAAATTTGGGGAAGGACTGACTGAATTACTAACACTTAATTGACAGTCAAACACACTTCCTTGCATTTTTATCTAGGCTTAACAAGACAAGTGTTGAAGGAAGAATTTAACTCGATGTATTTTACAGTAAGTTTTTGTTTATGACTTTTTCTTCTCAGAAAGGTCATAAAGGTTCAATTGCATAAACTAAAGAAATGTTTAGTTTGTTTTGCATTGCTGCACCTTTATAGAAATCCATAAAAAAATTGAATGTGCCAATAGAAAAAAAGTTCTATTGAATATGTATGATTATTTCCTTCTGTGTGATTTAATACCATTATATAAATTAAAAACGACTGAGATTATTTACCTGTGATGCCATAATTAATCATTTTTGCCCATAGTCCAATTCTCTATACCTTATCGATGCACATTTTAAATTTCATAGATCAATTTTGCCAATGTGAAAGCATAAACTTAAAAGTTTATGTAAAATAAAAATATTATCAAGCGTAGAATAGCAGTGTCTTAAACCGGATTGAGCTTACATTTGTTACAACGCATTTGGAAACAAAAATGCATTTGGTAACAAATATTAAACATCTACTGGGAAGAGGATACACGACACCACAATATCGGTGGAAGGTGTTTATATGTCACAAAGCTGGTATTTGATGAGACAGAACTAATTTATTGTTATATCTAACTTTTTCTAAAACGCACTTGGTAACAAAAGGACATTCAACCTCGACCACATTTGAAAACAGAATATAAACATCTGAAATAAAACAAACATACCAGTCCTTGTCCATATCACAATCCCAAAAACAAAGTAAAAACTTTGCAAAATGGCAAAATATGTTATACACGTGAACTTCCATCAAGGAAGTGAGGCCGGGTGCTCCGGAAGGGTAAGCACCTCAAGTGTTAATTGTAATAATATCAAAACAACGCCCGTAAAGGAATGAATAATATTTTTTTACGAAATTGTTTAAAGTTTAGATTATCAATATGAGTTTTAATGATAGTGTGTAATTTGTTCATAATAGAAACAAATGTGAAATAATATCAGGTTTGAACTTTAACTAACAATGTTGCATTAATAAAGTATATGTTTGTCGTCTTCTATTCGATCTTTAAAATTTTGCTAACTTTTTATTCCATTTCTTCACAGCTAAGTTACAAGACAATAATTTATGAAGAATTTAAAAATTGAATTGCGATAAGTGTCTATTGTGTATACGTTTTACTTTTTGTTCATATATTTTTGAAAAGTAATATTTTGACTGTATGTTAAATAGTTTCAACCATATATTTTCTGTAATGGGTTTATAATTTTTTAAATAAAAATTCAATACATATATTTTGTTGTACTCTTTTCTAGGTTAACATAACTTCCCTTGTACAATTTATATATTTTGTTCATATTTACATATTTGCATACACGAAAATCAAACTTTGTGCAAATTTTATTTAAACATCATTCGACACAATTAGTTTTCCCGTAATACTTAACACATAACAGATTCCCGTTGTCATCAACCATGTCTCTTAGGAAATACATTTTGCATTGAAGCCTACATGAAAATATTGCTATGTTCCATTTTTATAATAAAACATTCATTACACCATAATGATTAAAATACTCGATTTACATGTTTAAGATATATTTTTTTTTTTACATATATTCAAACTTAAAAAAACATCTTTGTAAAATCTGGACAATTATTTTAAAAAAAGAAAAGAAAAAGCTTTTTCGTTTATACAGTTAATTTTTAAAACATAATATAAATCTATATTCTTCGTTTTTATCTCTGAATTAAAGAACAAAAAATACTGGAATCAGTTGTTTTCATTGCTCTAAATTTACCCGCGTTACTATCAGCTTCAACCCACCCACCATTTTGAATTACTCATTAAGGTATTTCTTTCAACTTTCTTTTCTGTTCCATAAAAACAACATAGCAATTTTTGAATTTGTTTTGTTATCTCAATGACAGCAAAGGTATAATGTTTGCTGACTAAAATACTTTTATGAGAACATGGTGTTTAAAAATTATGCTTTTTCCACAAATAGTCAATTTTCTCTTTTTCAAGTCTTTAATCTTTTTCTTCCAATTTTTTTCTACACATAGACCAATATGAATACCTCAACTTTTAATACAGATGTTATAAACTGCTATTCCATGTAATTTTAATAGTGCTTCAAAAGAACCATGAAAATACTTTCGTTTCTTTTTTTATATAAATTTAAATGTAACCACAGACACATTATTTAAGTCATTTATTTTTTGCAAATATTTTTGAGCGACTATTTAAACGATAGTGTGCAGTCGCTGGCATGTTGTAGGATCCTTATATCTAAAGTAATATTTCCTGGTATTATTCTTTTATTTAATGATAGAATTTTAACAACTAGGATAAAAAGCAATAGAAATATATCATCAGATTTCTATTATGGTACATATAAACACCTCTTATCGATATTGTGGCGATATTATTCTCTTTCAAGTAGATGTATTAATTTTCGTTACCAATTACGTCAGGGCTTGATCAATTAATTCGATTTGGTCAGCATATGTATTCAGAGGCATATTTATGATGCAAGGGAATAATGTACCGAGGCAACTTATTAGTGTAATATCCCTTTTACTATCTCGTACTCAGGCTGATTTTGGCTAAGTGCTAGGTCACTTAGTCAATATTCTACAGACAGGCATATCAACCACTTTATCCCAACACTAGATAAATCAGACAGTACTCTATTCCATTTTGAATAGAATGTTGTTATGTCTGCTGTATGACATGGCTTGGGGTGGTATTAATTACTTTCTCTCTTGCGGCGAACCTTTTACCACTAAACCGCCGAGACAGAAACAACTATCAATGTGATAGTCTAAACACTTAAACAAATCAGGTTTTCAAAAATAACATATTCACCGCGTCTTCTACCCAGGTTTGGGTCACTTGTCCAAATATATAACACAAATACCAGTTAATTTTGATGTGCCAGATGTGCACAGTTTCGGAAATTCATTCCTTATCAGTGACACTAAGACCGAAAAGTTTGATAATAAAAAACATAAGCCAAACAGTTGGAAATTAATGAATCTAAAGTTAAAAAATTATATTAATCCAAATCAAGCTCAGGAATGCTTTGCATGAGGGAACAAACCTTAGTTTTAAACAAACTTTACAATTTAAGGCAGCTGTAAATTTGGTTAAGTGGCACATTTTCTGACAGAACAAAGTACTGCCTACTGAATTATGGATACCCTTGGGGAGTTTTACTCCACCAGCAGCGGCGCCCGCTCAGGAGTAGTAAATATATAACACAAATACCAGTTGAATTTTGATGTGCCAGATTTCTATGTCCTGTAAAGACCCAGTAATTGATAAAAAGAAATTTTTAGAAGAGATTTTGCTAAGTGATTTTCGAGAAGTGTTAATTTTTGTAGAAACATTATCAGTTGATAAAAATATACATCTGAACTAATTATGCGATGCATTAGTAATATCATATCTAAGTGTGTAAATTCATCATTTGATAGCATCTTATAAAGCATTTAATTTGTTTTAGACATACCCACAATGCAACATAAAATGCACGAATTTGGATAAAATAGGTTAAATTTACATATATTGAACATTTTACATAGAGGGTAAATTTATTGTAAAATCAATTGAAAATATGTATGTAGATTTACTGAATAGTTTTACTGATCACTGAATAAAAACTCTATAAAATAAACCGTTGTCTAAGATATTTAAGTTCCATACTTGACTTTAATTTTAAACTTTACAGAGATGATGGAACGTGCAAGCATTGTGTTGCTTTATTATTTGCTGTTGCTGATTTTTGTGAACGTCACCAAGATCGCCACACACTTGTTGGAACAGACATGGCATTTAAAATCGGATAAACCACGCACAAGATCTGAGCCAATGGAAGTAACTTATATAGATGGTCGCCTTGAATAGAATGAACCACCTTTGAAACCTACCGTTGACAGTTATTAACCATAAAACCTTTAAATCAGGTTATTAAAAGGGAAGCTGAAAAAAAGTATATAGTCTTTGTAAAACAAATAATTCTGTTCTTTTGCCATGTCTTGATCCCCAAATGATGATAATGACACTGAACTTGACACTAAGCCATTAACACTTACTGATATTGCTGAATCAGTTAAAAGTTTTGATGATCCATTAGTACATTACATTCAAAAATCACTAGTTTACATGATGGTGAAATAATCAGAAAAATTGAGGAGATAACCAGGGGTCAATCAGATAATCAGGAATAATTCAAGTAAAGAAAGGGAAGCATAACAGATTCCAATTTTTCTGCTATTTTTTTCTTTTGGATTTTCTGACAACCCTCAAAATTACATTATGAATCGTGTAGTGAGTGAAAGGTCTTGTTTTGCAACAAGTGCTATGAAGTATGGTATAGAAAATGAACCAATAGCAAAATGTTTGTACACACAGCAATGTTTAAAGACTCACGTGTGTGCAACTGTGAAACAATGTGGTTCTCTTTATTGATGCATCTGAACCAATATTAGGTGCATCCCCAGATGGTATTGTGTCATGTGCCTGTTGTGGATCAAGATTATTAGAAATTAAGTGTTCAGCAAAATTTCAAAATACAAGTGCTAGAGAAGCTTGCAATGATGACAGTTATCATCTTTATATAGATGAAACTGACAAAATATGTCACACTTCACCTTAGTTTGTTCAAATTCAAGGTCAGATAGGAGTGTGTAAAGTGCACTGGTGTGGTTTTGTGTTTTACACAAAGAAAGATTTAACAGTGGAGAGAATACACTTTAATCATAACTTGTACAATGACATTGTAATAAAGTCAAAAAGATTTTTTTTAAAATATGTTTTTTGGATGCATTGATGTCAGAAAAAACAACATGATTTTTTTCTGAATACACTTTTTGTTCAATTTTTCAATTTCTTTTTTTTTCAAGGGCTAAAAATAGTCATGTTATTTCAATAACCCAAGTTTAGTAAAGTGAACTATAAAAAACAGTAATTTATGAACAAAAATACCTTTGTGCAGTAAAATGCATGATTTCACACTTTTTGCTTCATGAGTAAATATTTACTTGATAGATGTTGTATTAAGTGTTTTTATGCTCCAGGCCATGTGAAAATCAGTGACCATGTTACCAAACAAAATCAATAAGTAACTTAAACTTCTTCTCCTTCTTCTTCTCTTCTCTTTTTTTTTTTTTTTTTTTTTTTTTTTTTTTTTTTTTTTTTTTTTTTTTTTTTTTTTTTTTTTGAAAATGACCAATGGATGCAGAATATTAACCTCAAATTTACATTGTCATAAATACAAATGGTTTGTGTATTGTGTGTCATATCTCTTAATAGTGAGCAAGTTGTCTAAAGCGTACACGAACAGATAACAGTGTCACTCATACCTAGGTTCAAATCCTACTCTGCCAGATCCAAGTGCAAGAAAGTTTGTTATTTTGCTTCCTAAAGATAAGTGGTTTTTCTTCAGGCACTCCAGCTTCTTTCACCATTCCATAACTGACCATCTCCATACAAGTGAAAAATTCTTGACTTGGACATAAAATACCATTACTCAAGTCTTAATAAAAACTAGACAGAGAAAAACAGTTAAAAAACCAACATTAAATGAATTACCGCTAATGGTCAACAATCAATTATTTTAATGTGTTATAAAGGTGTGTGTAAATAACACAAAAAACTACAAACCTTCAAAATTTGATTTACTACAGATTTCATTTAAATGGAATGGCACCAGCTAAAATACGAAAACGTTTCAATCTTTCAAAAGCATGTTCAACGTGAATCCTAGGTGGGCAATACTTCTTGTTTAACATCTGCGACATTCAGCCTTTTGCCTTTACCCCATTTACATTTTTAGTGAATGGTCGGATGTTTCATGTAGCTCTTTTTTCTAATAATAAATCTCTGATAAAAAAAAAACCTGTCTGCTATAACTTCATCCCCAGCTTTTACATTGTCTAAAAACCCACTTTCTTTTATTATATATCTGTCTGATGTATTACCCCCCCCCCAAATTTTTGAAATTAAATAAACGATCTTGTAGGCCTAATGCTTACAAGTGCTTTACACGTGTTCCTGTGTTTGAGTGAGATGTATGTTTGTGATTGTGCTGTGAGTGCTTTTGGTTTTTCAAGCGTAAATTAAGTGCAATCAATTCTTGAATGCCTTTGGCAAAATTTAATGTTTTCGTTTTTGTGATGATGGTCATTTTAACATAGGACTAAATACATAGTGCAATAGGTTGACACAAGTAGTAATTATCTTTGAAACTCTAGACAGATACACCAAAAATATCGGGCAAACAAAAAGTAAAAAGAGCTAATCTTAATCTAACTAAAGTAAGAATAAATTCATGATAGGGTATTAGCTTCCTGTTTGATCCAGACTTTTTCGTTGGTAATTAACTTTGTTGCTTGGCCATTCCAGTATTTTACTTTTGGTGCTGTATCAATAAATAACTATTTCTGTGTAGAAAAATTATGATTTGATTAGTTTATAAAAACTTATGAAAAAAAATATAAGGTGAGGAAATGCCCCTGTAAATTTTTTTAATGAATAATGGCTAGTTACCTTGCTGAAGTGATACAATATGAGGAAATGCCTCTGTTAATTTTTTAAATGATTAATGACTAGTTACCTTGCTGGAGTGATAGATCTATGTTTCTGTTTCCATTGCAATGTTGATGTGTACTTTAAGTCGGAGGAATAATGTAATATTATATTGATAAGATATTGTTTATTTTGATCTTGTGAATATATATATATATATATATATATATATATATATATATATATATATATATATATATATATATATATATATACTAGTTTATATATTTCAAAGAGTTCTTCATTAATGTTGTTTATTTTTGTCAACAGCAGGAATAAAACTTTTTTAGTTCTAATAAATGTCTCAGCGTCTGTATGTGCAAATTATGGAAACACAGAAAAAAAACAATAGGTTAACTTTAACCCAGTTATTAGAATATAAACATACCAAATAAACCATTAAGTATATGTTTGGAAGGTACACCTGTATACCGCTGAACACTTTTGTCTGATGACGTTGCTTTATGTACAAGTAACTTTCTGAGTAAAACAGTATGAATAACTACAAAAAATGTAAAAATATATAACATATCATGTGTTTTATTAGTTTTAACATGTTACAACCCATTAAATTTTAAGATGCATCTAAAATCATTAAAGAGAAACATAACTCTATGTCATTTCAAATGTATTGTGTTAATAATCCACTGTTTTATTATTATTATAATTATTATTATTAAAATTTAGCAAAATTTTCAGTCGACTAAAACTTGAAATTAATTTAAAACTAAGGTTTGTTCCCTCATGCACAGCATTCCTTAGCTGGATTTGGATTTATATGATTTTGAAACTTTAGATTCATTATTTTCAACTGTTTGGCTTATATTATTTATGTATCAAACTTTTCGGTCTTAGTGTCACTGATGAGGAATGAATTTCCGAAATGTGCACATCTGGCACATCAAAATTTAACTGGTATTTGTATTATATTTATTACCCCTGAGCGGGTACCGCTGCTGGTGGAGTAAAACTCCCCGAGGGTATCCATAACTCAGTAGACAGTACTTTGTGCTGTCAGAAAATGTACCATTTAGCAAAATTTTCAGTCGACTAAAACTTGAAATTAATTTAAAACTAAGGTTTGTTCCCTCATGCACAGCATTCCTTAGCTGGATTTGGATTTATATGATTTTGAAACTTTAGATTCATTATTTTCAACTGTTTGGCTTATATTATTTATGTATCAAACTTTTCGGTCTTAGTGTCACTGATGAGGAATGAATTTCCGAAATGTGCACATCTGGCACATCAAAATTTAACTGGTATTTGTATTATATTTATTACCCCTGAGCGGGTACCGCTGCTGGTGGAGTAAAACTCCCCGAGGGTATCCATAACTCAGTAGACAGTACTTTGTGCTGTCAGAAAATGTACCATTTAGCAAAATTTTCAGTCGACTAAAACTTGAAATTAATTTAAAACTAAGGTTTGTTCCCTCATGCACAGCATTCCTTAGCTGGATTTGGATTTATATGATTTTGAAACTTTAGATTCATTATTTTCAACTGTTTGGCTTATATTATTTATGTATCAAACTTTTCGGTCTTAGTGTCACTGATGAGGAATGAATTTCCGAAATGTGCACATCTGGCACATCAAAATTTAACTGGTATTTGTATTATAATTATTAACAGAATATTGTAACATACTAGTACACGTTTTATACAGAACAAAAACTTAAATCTTGTAACTGAATGAGATGTTACTTGTCATGGCATTTATGAAAAAAGAGGAAAAATAATTAATTAATCTAAAAATACAAAAATTACAATTGGAAATATAAATATTTTTAGACCCAGTGATGTTGATAAATTACTTTGTGGACACTAAGTGAAATTACTGGGAACATATTTTAATTTTTATTAATTATCAAGCTTTTTACCCATCTTATGTTTTGCACATTCCAATTCTTCCATAGCTGCTGATGTTAAATCTGTCTGACAGCAAGCATCTTTGTTTCTATTTCCGCCTTTGACACAAGAGTAGTTGTGGTCCAATACTTACATAAAAGACAAATATAAATATATCACTTAAAATTCAACATTTAGTTTGTACAAGTTCAGTGTTTAAAGATAGACATTTTTCACAATATTTGTTATTATGACTGACTGGACTGGCACATATAGCTTAGATAAATATATTATAAATGATATAAACTATAAGTCAGTATGTTGTACTGTTTATTGCATCAAAATTTTTATATTTATGCTTAGCCTTATGTCCAGGTTTTACTTGGAAATTACATGTTCCAGTTAGCTACTAATCAAAGAACACTATACTTGTAGACCACAACAAACTTTACTCATACAAATAAATACTTATTGGCCTCAGTATGAACTGATTAAAACTATCAAAACATTGCTTTAACATGTCAAATTGCAACTGCAGTGCACAGGTAGAAATTAAAAAAAAAACATTGCTAAATTATAAACCATACATTATAAAGGAAACACTTACAATTACACTCTGGAACACATGTTTTCAGTAACAGTATTGGGGTTGAAACCACTGTCTCATGACGGACTTCAGGCAGTTATGATATCATTCTGCTTCCAGTAACATGTAGTGAATTAAAAACACTCTTAATATCACAATAAATTCAAAGATTCTGAATAAAGTGCCAAAATCATGACTAATGTAAATCAATTGAAACAAATACTAAGGGAAAAATAGGGCTAAATATGATAATACCCACATAAAATACGCGGAATTATTTCTTAGAAACGCATTGATGAAATAAAAACCACTGATATAGAAACAGTTTGTAATGCATTTATGCTGTATTTATCAAGCTTATTCATGTAGATATCTACCTAAGTGTTGGCGTCGTCGTAATGCTCCATTTCCATTGGCATTTCCCTCTTCAAAATAGCTGAGACGCTTCTTTCTGTCTTTGGTTTGCGATAATTATTCCGAGTGAAAAGAGTCGGAATAGGGCTGGTATTTGTTGGACCGCCGTCAATGAAATGCAACAAGCACACACGGTGAGACCTTCCTGGGATTTAATCATTCGGTCTCATTATTTGGTCCAGCCATTTCTTTCTAATCTTCGTTTCTTTTAAAGCTGATGGAAATGGGTAGAACAAAAAATTGTTTATAAACGGATATCTCCCTCGTTTTCTTCCATTTGAAACACAACTCGGGACGCAACACCAATCTTTGGAAGGCTTCAGGAACGCAATCGTCTGACAGTTTCTATAGACGCTTTATTAAAACCGGAAATATCAATGCCTGTCCATCACGTGACTTAAGTAGATTAAAAATTACCGAAATGGTACGGAACGGGGAACCCGAAAATGGTCTATTGTTTTAATATATTCAGAAATCATGACTTGCCATATCCAAATTCGTAATTACTTTAAGTACATAAAACACATTTTGTACTTTGTATTTGGTCATTTACATCTGAAGCGTCACTTGTTTTTATATAATTTGTAATGTTTACCGTGTTCTTTACGGAACATTATGTGAATAAATACATTCGTCATAATTAGATCAGTTACATAAGACACAATACACATTTAGTATTAGAAGCAGTAGGGAATAAACAATAAACTTAAAGTTTACATTGCAATTGTAAAAAAATCGGACCGAAATTTTTACACCGGTTGTCTACAAAATACTGACGTTTGTAAATCCGTTGTCTACAATCCAACTGTAGTTACAAAACTGTTGTTTACGAATTACCAAAGTTTGCAAATCCGTTTTCTACAATAAAATTGTAGTAAACATAACCGTTGTCTACAAAATACCGAAGTTTGCAAATCTGTTGTTTCAATAAAACTCTAGTCATCATAACCGAAGTTTGTGTATCCGTTGTCTACATTAAAACTCTAGCTAAATAATTTATACAATGAAACCCTTGTTTTCACACATATTGTTTACATAGTTAAATACGTGTTGTATACAATAAAATCAGGTAAACTCTCCCACTTGGATTCTACATCAAAATTTTAGATCTACATATGTAATAATGAAAGTGTTAGTAAACAGCATTTAAGCTGGGTCGGTTGTTTATCCTCTGCGATCAAGATTGATTATAATCACGAAACGCACACACAGGACACATTCGTCTTTTTATTGCAACAGACCTGCTAGAAAGTAATGTTACTGAATTACACGTCTTTCTATATAAAGCATACCGTTCATCTACTCCCCCTCTAATGTGGATTATTTCTACACCAGTAAAGTACAATAACATATAGATTAATGATATGCAAATCTAATAGAGAAATTTCAAATTATCTCCTAGTTCTCAGAATGATTGTTTTTCTGTCTTCGTCTGTTTACATAATTGGATTTTTCTCTATTTTTTATTTTTATCTCATTACATCCATTAAAAATAACAAGTCGGTAACACCAAAACATATCATTGCATCCAAAAATAGCAAGTCTATTACTGCTTGATGGTGTTAAAATTATCTCCAGCTGGCATTGGATTTAATAATTATATCATATAATTTCGATTATAATTAAGGGCATTAGTTTCGTATATATACTTTAAAATTTCTCGTTATAGAATGTCAGTTTCTTTTATGTCAAACAATATATTATCAAGTAAGTATTTCAGAAAAACTATGATTTTACTCATAGTTCTTTCTTAAAGCATGTGCTTTTATTTTAAGAAAATTGCATGTTCTGGTGTTTGTGTCATGTGCAGAACGTACAGAATGTCTTAAACGTTTAAACGACAATGTCTAAAAAAGAATTATCCGAAATAAAATGCACCTTGCTAGGTAAATGCTTTTTGTGCCGGTCGTAAGGAAAGAAGTCAGCTATTAATTTTGTATCTAAAATTTTTGTTGGCTCTTGTTTGGTACATAAGTTTCTTTCGTTTTTTTTTATTTATAATAATAATAATAATAATAATAATAATAATAATAATAATAATAATAATAATAATAATAATAATAATAATTATTATTATTATTATTATTATTATTATTATTATTATTATTATAAATCCAAAACATTTCCCGCACAGAGATGTATTTGTTCTGAAGGTATCTAAAAGAAATATCTTACATCTATCGCGATATCTTATCTACTTCAGTTAAATGGATGTCATTTCATAAGCAAGTGCTTTTTGTCTTGCATGGCAACTTAGTTGAAAGTGAAATATGAATATATTTCAATATGCCTTTAGGGAAATAATCATTTTCAGAGCTAAGATTTTGCTGCTGAAAAGCATGATTAAATCTCGTTGTGAGACTTAGATTTTAATTATAAACATAATGGTATAATAGTGTGTTATTATGTTCCTTCACGTTTGTTCTTTGTTTGAAGCTGTAAGATATACTTTGTTGCATAACATTGCTGAAATACTAACGCAGTTTTAAATACATGTGAGCAAAAAACTTTAATAGCTTGCAACAACTATGATAATGATATATAAGCCACTCCCTAATTAATTTTCATCTAGTTGGTCACTTGAGATCTTCGTTAATGAACATAGATTCATAATGTTGTCAAAAAAAAAAAAAACTTGCAATCTTTGATTTACTGGAAGTAAACATAATAATATCGACTATATAAAATCGTTATATCCATTTAGAAAGCTAGATACTACTTCCAGCCGTCAGAAGGGAACAGTTTATTACATCTTTTTAATTGGTCTTAAATAAAGTCTCGATATATTTTTTCTTTTTCTGCTCATTTTATTTTACATTTTGTTGCCCATGTCAGTAAAATTGTTTGAAACAATAGTCTCATAAATTGTATGGTTTCTAAAACAGATTATATTTTATGCAATATTCATTTAAAAATAATATT
Organism: Tegillarca granosa; assembly: GCA_029721355.1. NCBI lineage: Eukaryota > Metazoa > Mollusca > Bivalvia > Arcoida > Arcidae > Tegillarca > Tegillarca granosa. The sequence continues at coordinate 13,386,932 of CM056595.1, forward strand.
AATGTTAATTCAATACATTCAAAATTGGTATATAACAAATATGACAATACATACATCTATAGGCATATATATTTTAATAAACGTAACCGAAAATAATTATAAGAATTCTAATCTATCTTGAAATAAACAAAACAATGCATACTCCAAATGCTTCATTGATTTATGCAAACATTTGCAATGCAGGGCATCTATCTAAATTAAATGAGATAAGATTTTTAGTGTTTGAATTCAAAGTCTTAAGCTAGTTCTTTATAATTGTTTATTTCATTCAAACATGTATGTATACTAGTTATTATACGTAACCCCAAAAAAGTTTTAATAAGATAATTGAAATTATTACAACAAATAATTTCATTTCTTCTGACAGATACCAGAAGAAACCTTTCCTTTGAACTTGCAGTAGATGCAGTTAATAATAAAGATTCATGGACATGACTGAAACTTTGTAACGTTTATGTCGTTTATAAGATATTGGTTTACCATGATTTGCTAAAGATATTTCACCTAAGTGTCTAAGCACTATATCTATTAATTGTTTACAAATAGGTAAAACATTTTGCCTCTAGTCACACCAGATAATTGAACATTTTATGCAGAAAATATATGAAGCCGAGAACATAAAATGTAACACCTTTGCTGTTAACATTTAGAAGATTTTTTTTAAAAATTAAAATTCATTCTACTTAGTATATACCTTTATTTTTTTACCCTAAACATGATTATTCTCTTATAAAATAATAAAGACGGTACAAAGTGTTTATGCAAGTCAACTTCAATCACCACATGGAACCACGTTGGCAGAGCTGTCTTAAACGCTCTGGCTGATCACATCTTCTCTTACCGCCAAAGTTTCAATCCAAATCTTGCAGATCCTAGTATGAGAAGGTTTGTAACTTCGTTTGCCAAAGATAGATGGTTTTCTCTATGCACTCATGCACTCCGATTTTGTCCAAGAACTTACTGTCTTGGTGAAAATCTTTACATTTGAACATTTAAATCTAAAATTGAAATCGTGTAATTACAATTACACAATTAACATATTATCAATAAACAATCTAAAGGTGTCGATATAATAATATCATTTACAGGCATGAAATTGATAGTTTTTTTTACTTTTGATGTCCTATTACAAAAACAGTACGTACATATTCCTGATAGAATTTCTGAAATGTGCACATTTGGCACATGAAAATTAAATTGGTATTTGTTTTATATATTAACTACCCCTGAGCGGGGACCCCTGCTGGTGGAGAAAAACTCCCCGAGGGTATCCATAACTCAGTAGGCAGTATTTTGTGCTGTCAGAAAATGTACCATTACGCAAAATTTTCAGCCGTTTTCGATTTTGAAATTTATTCAAAACTAAGGTCTGTTCCCTCATGCAAAGAATTCTTAGCTGGAATTAGATTTATATAGTTTTGGAACTTTAGATTCATTCATTTCCAAATGTTTGGTTTATGTTTTTTATCTATCAAATTTTTAGGTCTTAGTGTCACTAATGAGGAATGAGTTTCCGAAATGTGCACATCTGGTACATCAAATTTAACTGCTATTTGTTTTATATATTTAGATACTGTGCAAGTTTGAAATCTAATTTTCTATAAATGATGTATTTATAAAAAGTCAGATATAATTGTTATTACATTTTTTTGAACTTGACTTTTTTTAATTTTGTAATCCTTACTATTTTTTGCTAATAGGTCGCCTTTAATAAGCACATGACAAAAATCTGAGATAATAATAGTAGTTACATGCATTAACGATACTGAAAGAGTATATACATTCATTAAAATATTGTCCTATGTTTCTTTTGTCATATATATATATATAATATATATATATATATATATATATATATATATATATATATATATATATATATATATATATATATATATCTGTGTGTGTACGTGTAAGTGCGTTTTTGTGTGATACATGTTGACATACGATATGGTTACGTAGCTATATATGGAAATTATTATTACGTAATAAACTTCATATACATTTGGCTATAGAGGCATCATTCAAATTTAAATAAATAAGTAATCCATACCAATCGTTAGAGGAAATGAAAATATAAAAAAGAGTAATTCCCATTTAAATATTCTGTGTTTATTTATTATAAATAAAGCGTGTAAGTGAACATAATCTTGGTATTATCATGTGGTCTGACTTTTTCGTTATCAGTAAATTATTTGCTTCAAGGTAAAGTAGAAGTCACATTTTATGGAATTTGTAATAGAGTACTATCACATTGACGTAATTATTTTGATAAAGAACAGATATTGCAACACGTATCTAATACGATACTCACACTGTAGATACCATGGTGACAAACTAGCTAATTACTTTCAGCAATAAAACCGAAAGTAATATTTCAAATAAAAGTAATGTACTCTATCCTCAGAAATTTTCGGAATTGATTTATTTAATTTATAAGCTTTTTTTTCAAAATGTTGATGCCTAATGATTGTTTTTAAGTGCCACACAAAAGCTCCGGGAACACAGACATTAGGAGATGATTCGATGTTTGTATAACTATTGTTGCTACTCCCACAAAAAATTTTTGGTTTGCTTTCAAGTGGATGTTTTCCCCACCACATCGGCCAAACAGCAATGAAGGGGCCCATGTATTGTTTTTTTTTTCTACCCCTTCATCAACTTTCCCACCTTATTATTAAGCATAACAGAAAATGAGTACAAAGTAAACAAACATTCACACCAGGAACTGTTTCTTTGTTATACTATTTTCTCCACATCAGCGTTTCTATTATGTTGTCAAGAAGGTTTTATTAGATATATTCTAGAAAGTAACAAAGTTTACACACGTACACACTTATCTTTGTTTCTACGGGATTTTAATATTTAATCTTTATTTTCATTTTACAAGCTGTATACCACTTCCGGTTGCCATAACGAGGGACGGTTTATTTTTAGTCGTTTTCTGATTGTCTTTAAGGCAGTTTCATCGAATATGTCGTGTTTTTCTTCAGTAAAACGAATCTATTTTTGTTTACGGTATAAGATTTATTTAAAACAACATTGTGTACTCGAATCACTTGATTGATTTATGCAAACATATGCAGTGTAGCACATCAAACACAACAAAACAAAGTTTTTCAGTGTTTGAGTTTAAAGTTTGACATTGATTTTCTTAAATTTTATAAAAATATTTGGACTAGGTAACTGAAAGAGTAAAACTGGTGCAACCAGCCCACTGCATGTTTTGAAAAGGATACCAGAAGACATCGCTTCTCTGATCTTGCAGTAGATGCAGATAATCATATTCTACTTCATATTTGAATCATTCATTATGACACCCCAAAATGTTATATCTGAAACTATACGACATACGTGATGACTTTACTTTTTCTATTGTCAACTTTCCATTTCTTAGCAGTAATTTCCCTGCTTCTTCTACGTATGGTGTATGTGTTTCATAGTTTATACAGTATGGAAGAACTTGTTCCCATTAACGGGACTTTCTAAAACGAAGCAAGCTGCTTACAATTAAATTGGTGATTCAAGGATATAGCTTAGGCTAATCAAGGCCCTTAAAAGGTTTTATGGCCGTCCCTGCAATATTTTCTATAGGTATGATGTCACTGTATCTTAACTTATACTAGATATATTTGACATTCCATAGTTCCATGTTCCTGTTTTTCTGGAATTTTATTTTGCACGCGACGAGTGTGGCTAGCTAGACAGGAGGTGCTTACCCTTCCGGAGCATCTGGCCTCACTTCCGTGATAGAAGTTTACGTGTAAAATTAAATTGGTCAGTTTTAGATTGTTTCTTTGTTAATGGGGAGTTGTGATTCAGACATGGACTGTATGTTTGTGTTTTATCCTAAATGAATAAAAATTTAAGGACATGACTGAACTTTTATGACGTTTATTAGTTATTATTTTACCATTATATTGCTAGGTTATACCCAAGAGGCTAAACACATTTTATCTATTCATTATATATTTTACAAACTAACACGTTTTTCATTAGATTGCACTAATTAATTGAACAATTTATGAAGAACACCTGAGGACGTGAACATAAATGTTAACGATTTTATTTAAGAACTATGCTTTTTCATTTTAATGAAGGTTACTTTTATTGCAAGTCATTCTTATTAGATTTACATTCAGTTGTTTTGCAAACACCTTAAACACAATGTTACTCTGTAACTGGACTATGGAACATTACATAATTATACTGCAAGGTACCTCTAATAAACACAAAATAGAGGATGACAACGTAATAATCTCTAAACCTTAATATAATTGTATGTGATTTAGTAGTCTAACAATTTGTTATAGCTCGATTGGATTAAGTCACAAATTTTGCAGCTATATTTCCTAAATAAAATCAGCACTGTGTATCAAAATGAACTCGTTTCGTTATATATGATAAAACAATTTAACCCAATTTGTTCTGTGTACACAATATAAACCAGCAGAAGTCCAGATCGAATTATAAGCCCAATTTTAATCATGCTAATTTTATTCAGTAGTTAATAATTGAGACTATAATCCCTATTTAAAGGTATATGATCAGCAATGCTAGATACAATAAAACACCTTTACTCAAAAAGGATTTATTAAGGACAGATTTATTGGAGAAAATACAAGATTACTATATGATTTGATGCACTATCTTGAAGCAAATGATAAAACAGGGCTGTTGTTATTAATTGATTTTGAGAAAGCCTTTGATTCAATTGAATGGATATTTCTTAAAAAAGCATTAATAAATTTAACTTTGGGCCCTCTGTATGCAAATGGTTTGAGACTTTCTATTCTAATGCAAAAAGTTGTGTGATAAATAATGGTCATTTGTCCAATTTTTTCAACTTGGAAAATGGCTGGAGGCAAGGAGACCCTCTTTCCCGTATTTATTTATTATTGGAGTAGAACTACTATCTCTTAAATTAAAAGCAAATCCCAATACACATGGTATTTTCATTCATGATAAAGAGTCTTTGCTCAGTCAGTACGCTGATGAACATTTCTTACATTAGATGGAAATGAGAAATCACTTACCGAAACATTAAATTGTTTACACAATTTTCATCAGGTTTCAGGTCTAAAAATTAATGCATCAAAAACAAGGGCAGTTTGGATAGGTAATAAGAATATCCTGATCAGATAGTTTGTCCAGATCTGAATTTGGTCAAGCTCAAATTTTAAACTACTGGGTCGAGATTATTCACTTGACTTTAGTTATATGGTAGATATTAATTTCTCAAAAAAGATTAAAGAAGTTCGTAGTATACTCAAAAGTTGGAAGCACAGAAAGTTAAAACTTATGGGTAAAGTAACTGTTATAAAGACTCTCGCTCTTCCAAAATTAATTCATCTGTTAACTGGTCTACCAAATTTACCAAAATAAAATTGAATGAGTTAAATACATTGTTTTTTAATTTCATATGGAATGGAAAATCTAAAAGAATAAAACGTAATACAATTATTGGTGATATTACACAAGGAGGCTTGAACATGGTACATATACATTCCTTTAATATTTACTTAAAGGTAGGGTTGGGTTAAAAGAGTTTTTGAAAATTTAGATGGGACTTGGCAAACATTATTGTTGTCTGAACTTGAACAATATGGTAGTTAGTAGAGTCTTTTGCCTTCAAAAAGAGAAGTTAAAGGATATATCCGAAAGTATTAAAAACCCATTCTGGAAAGATGTACTTACATGCTTACATTTGGCAAACCTTACACAAAACTTTGTGTGCATGATGTTTTATCTTTAGACATTCTTAATTTTGTTCCAAATGCAGAATTTTCATTGTACAAAAATCGGATATTAAATGGTATACAATATTTAAAAAACATTTTTAATTTTGAGGATAAAAACTTTTATACATTTCAACAAATCAGGGGAAGGATTATGACAAATAACTTCATAACTTATTATCGTTTGTTGTCTTGTATACCTAAGTGTCTGAAAGATACAACAAAACGGTTCTGTGATCAAGTCAATCCTGGAAACTTAAGACCAAAAGATACTTTCTTTGACAAGATTATGATCAACAAAAAAGTTAAATTTATATACAGAATTTAATTGACAATATTTGTAAACAACCAACTGAAAATTTTTAAAATGGGAGGAAGGGTTATTAACAGAAATATCTGATTGGTCAAAATATTTTATTGTGGTAAAAAGATCATGTCGAGACACATATCTTTAAAACTTTGAATTTAAAATTTTACACAGAATTATACCATCAACCTCCCTTTTATACAAAATCAAAATTAAGGACACAAAATTATGCACGTTTTGTCATGTAGATGAAGAAACCATTGAACATTTATTTTATGATTGTCCAGTTACTAACCAAATTCTGGTTATTATTTATACAAAAAGTCAAGTTATATTACAATCATGTCAATTTTACTAAAGATAAAATTTTACTTGGTTTTAAGTCAGAAAATTTATTTATAAATATGATTTTTATCATAGCTTAAAAACTATATCTATAGATGCAAACTGAAAGAAACAACTCCAAATTTGACTGGTTTGAAATGTAGAATCAGACATTACCAATCTTATGACTTTTATATTGCAAAGAAAAATAACAGGATTCCTTCATTTGAGAAATTTTGGGCCCCTTTTCAAACCATTTTTACAACATAAGTAATTTCTTCTTAGACCTATTAATAAAGACATATAAAATTGTAAACATTTTGAATGTGTGTGTGAGAGAGAGAGTGGATGTGTCTATATATATTGTATTTAGTTTCAATATTAAATTGTTTAGGAATTTATAAAAAAATGTAGTCAGATTGTACTTTTTTGCAAATACATATATATATATCCCCATACACCGTGGTCAGGTGGTGATGTAGGGGAATTATAAAAACCTGACTATCAAAAAGAAATAAAAAAAATAATAAAAAATAAAACACCTTTACCAAAAAGAGTATTTATTTTCAATAAAATGTTTTATGTTTCTTGCATTATTCACTTGGTGTGGCCTGTTCAGGTTGTTTTAGCTATTGTGAAATACCTCGAGTGCGTGTGTATGTGACCTAAAAGACTTGATATAATTTTATTTTATTAACAAGCTGATTGATTAGTTATTTCTCCATCTGCATCAAGGGAACTAACAAGTTGTTTCATCTACTACAACTTCATCGTGCAAATCCATTTCAAATGATGAGATCTCGGTTGTTGGATGGTATTAAGCGCGCACTTGATGATTCCAATGGCTCTTATCGCCTAGGTTTGAATTCAACTCGAGCAGATTCTAGTGTGAGATGGTTTGTCAGTTTTTTTTTTGCCAAAGATCGGTGGTTTTCTCCGCGCACACAGTTTTCTATGCAGATCTTGAAATGACTGTCCTAATCTAAGTGAAGAAATTTTGACTGACGGGTAAATCACCGTTCATTAAATCATATCCAATCGAATCAAATCTTTTTCAAATGATAAATAATTAATTGTGTTTCATAGAATTTTTGTTATTGTTATTATTTCTTAATTTCGTTGTCCAATAAAAATTAAATTTATTATCCGAACAACATTATTCTTCTTACCAAAGGAAATCAGGGTTTGTTTTATTTTAGTTTGTTGACAAACAGGCCAATCAGCAAGCATTATAAATGACGCCTCAAAGCCCAATGCTAATAAGCATGCACAACAGGAGAAATTCGTGGACTTGTTTTGGCTTGTTGTCAAGTAGATGTTGTATACCTCCCCCACACATACGAGTAGATGTTATGGTCTGATATGCTTTTTACTCTTATATTAATTTTTTCTTTTCGTTTAGAGCATAACAGGAAGTAAGAAACCAAGTAAACAAACACTAACACCCGGAGAGTTTCATTGTATGTTAAACTATTTTTCTTACTCCCACATAAGCATCTATGCTTCGTTGTCAAGCAGGTGTTGTGTACCCAGGGTCTACACAAACACATACCTGTAGCTGTCCCACGGCCTCTTTACCTATCCTTTTGTTCTACTCCTACATCTACGTTTCCGGCTAGTTATCAAGCATAACAGGAAATGAGAAACAAAGTAAACATACGTACCAGAAGATGCTTCATTCTATGTTTAACTATTTTTCTGCTTCTAAATTTACATTTCTGGTTCTTTAAAAATAGGTATTAAAAGCATGCAGTCCAGAGAGTTAAAACACACACACACACACACACACACACACACACACACACACACACACCATGAGATACTTCATATCGTATAAGTATTTATCTATTTTTATATCAACGTTCCAGGTTCGATGTAAAGCAGGTGTTGTCGATTCCGGGAAGTTACACAGTTAATACATATACATACACCAGGATATGCATGTGGTCCATTTAACTATTTATACTCTTAAATCAATGTTCTAGGATCGTTTTTAAGCAGGTGTTGCCAGCATAAGTTCCGGGAAGTAATTAAATAAACACAAATAAACACACACTAGGAGAGTTATGTAGCTTGTTTCATTTTTGTTTTTCTCCCATATCAACGTTCCTGGTTCCTTGTCCAGCATGCGGTAACTTTGTTACCATGGATTTCCGAAATAAACGAAATAAACACACCTACACACACTAGGATATGCCTTGTGATCTGTTTTTTTTTACTTTTTAACTTTCAAAGCGTTGACATACTACATGCGTACGTAAGATTACCCCTTGACTATCCTGCACAAGTTTGGTTTTGATAATACGAAGTCTTGTTGTTTACTACATGTTCATGTAAATAAGTTTAGTTAAGGAATTTGCATTACATGCAAAATAAAAATGTTTCTAAGATAAATGTTAGTTCAGTACAAACACCCTTTGTTAACACGATATTGCGTTTCGTATTTATGATTATAACCTTACATTACTTACAAATGTATGTTAATAAACTGATACAGTTATATAGTGTTAAAGTAATTTATATGTTTATTTGTGCAAAAATATTATATGCTAGCGAATACTGATGAAAAAGTTTTGCTAAACTGTCATCTTTTTGTTTGATAAGAAGCCAAGAACACGAACTATACATTAAAAAATCTCCTTGTTTACATCAGAAGCATGTGATTTATAATAATAATTTACTTCATAATATGTGTTCCGTATAAAGCTAAAAACGATTAATAAAATGATTTTGTAAACATTGTTATTTACAAAATTAGATAATGAAGGGGCCATATTTTTCTTTGACGTTAAAAATTCTGTTTCTAAAAAAAATTAAATTCTGTTTCTAAAAACAACATTTTTGTGCTTTTTCGTTCTCATGAAATGTGTTTCACCTAGGCTTTGGATTCATTAGGTCACATGTCCTGACCGAGTTTCATTGAATTGTATAACGAATGATTTTTAATATGAAGCGTAAATTGCGCTCTGTTTGTTAAGACTTGATAATAAGATTCGTGAAATGCACCTCTTGCTTACGCAACATATACTCTAACTCCAATAAGTTTTTATTTCTGGCAATACGTTATTTAATTTACTTGTTTACGTCTGTGAGCAGAAAAAAAAGTAATATAAATGATTATTCGGGCCAGTTTATCCTTTTCTTATAGAAAATTTTGTTTTTGTAAGACAAATTGATCCTTGAAAATGAACTTGATTATGTTAAATACAATAAATGTCTATGTAACATATCTCTATATCTAATTGAAACTGTTTTTTCATCGGCAACGTGGGTTGTCTCGTTTCTGCTTTAAGGCTGAGCAACTTGTTATACTCGGCGACAAAGCATATGTTCTTCTCCGGCTAGCAAAATAGAAGATATAAGCACTAATATTGCAACTTTTTCTGATATAAGTAGTGTTTTGTTCAAGATTCTAATATGCATGATCGATGATCGATGACTTCTATAGTTTCATATGATCATATAAATAACGAAACTTAATTGGATTGTTACGTTAAGACAAAGATTTCCCTTGTTTTCATCAGGCCAAAATTAAATAAATGAAATCGTTAAGTTATAACGTTAAAGTTGCGATGTTAGCGGAAAGTAGATTTGCTTAGTACAAAGTTAATTTATCAAAATGACCTATCATACATAAAAGAAGATAATGTTTCATTATTGGTGGATTTTCAGTTACAAATATATATTAAAACTGTCAAAATCCTAAGGTATAAACAGAATTATAGCTCCCATTTTCTTTATCACCAAAGACTCAAATAATCTTGGGCTTTACCTATAAAAAGTACAAATTATATTTTAAGTTACAACTTATATGAATAAATTTGAAGTTACACTTATTTGTAAACATCTAACAAGCAAAATGTTTTAAAATGATATCTATTGTCAATATGAATGCAAAGACTTTGCAATCAAACAGAATAACGCGCGTCAGCTTGTAACACAAGTACATCAGGAGGGGTCCACTAGACGCAACAGCTGATATTTGATAATTGTCTCCCGGTTACGGTGGATAGTCTCCTTTTTCGCCCTAACACACATACACACACACCCGCGCGCGCGTGCACGTGCGCACTAACGTATGCACACACACAAACACACATACACACACACACACACTCTCTCTCTCTCTCTCTCTCTCTCTCTCTCTCTCTCTCTCTCTCTCTCTCTCTCTCTCTCTCTCTCTCTTACTTTATTTCATTGTTTTAAAATAACGTAATAATGCAAGCAAACCGTAATCAGCGCGGTAACGGGCGTTTTGATCGATTTGTTTTGCAAAGTTTTCGAATTCATATTGACAATGAACATCGTTTTAAAACAGTTATATCGTTAAATTTTCGTGAATTTTTTTTTTAAAAAAATCATTAAAAAAAATCATTGATTTCAGGACTTAATCTTTCAAGCTTGGAGAGGAGAATTTCACAAATAAAAAGAAAATTACTACCATAATATATATTATTTGTTTGGGGTGGGGGTTATAAATAACTATAGAATGAAACAACAACAACAAATTCTACAAACCGCAACTTTAACCAATGAACTTTAAATAAAATAATCAGAACACATTCTTTCGGAAGCGTATTGCTGCCAACTAAAAAATAATATGAAGTCGTACGTATGACTTAGTATCTCGTACGTACGACTTATTATGTCTTACGTACGACTATATATCTCGTACGTACGATAAAATATTTTTTTAGTTGCTAGCAATACGCTTCTGTACATTCTTATTAATATGTTCTTTAAAATATTTTTACTAATTCGAAAGATTTTAAAATGAAATTATTAAATTGAATACGTTAATTATGTAATGACACATTACATGTATATTTTTTTACCCCGGTGTCGCAAACGAAGAACGTCAAACATATGTGACAAATATTTATTTCTTGATGATTTAAATGTCTCCCGATTATGTCGTTGGAATAAAATATTGCATGTCTAAGAATAGCAATATTTTCAATAAGACATTGTCATCTAGTATGAACAAAGATAAAGCTAATACTGCTGCTGACATTAACTAACTGACTCTAAATGAGGCAAGGTGGAATTTGATATCTTCTTTGAAGAATAATGCAAGTCTGAAGATAATATGTTGTATAAATATAGAGTTTTTGCTGCATTTATCTATGACGAGAAAACAAATAAGACTTCAATATAAAGTCAAGACATCAATACAGATTATCGTTATAAGCTGCAGCTAATTGAAAATTCTCCATGCCTTCACCTTTTCTAATTTGAAGCCTACGCAAAATCAATATTGCTAGTAACCAAAAAAGAAGAAAAAAGAAATAAATAAAGATAGAAAGAAGAAAGAAAGCATGAAAGAAAATAAAGCATAGAGAGAAAATAGAAAGAAAGCAGGAAAGAAAGAAAAGAAAAGAAAGCAAAATGTTTTTTTCAAAAACGTATTTATTATAACGTTCAATTTTACAGAAGCGACAATAACGTATTGCCACCATCCTTAGTATAGTTGAGTTAGGCAAAATATTAAAAAAAATATAGGCTATTTTGTACCTCTCTATATGTAATACTTTCACTTTACCTATGTTTGTAAGGAGCCTCAGTGGTCAAGCGGTCTAAAGAGCGAGCTTACGGTTCATAGCGCTTTTCACCGCCTGGTCCAAATCCCACTCGGGTAGATCTTGGTATGAGAAAATAATTTTCTCCGGGTACTTGGGATTCCTCTACCATTCCAGATCTAAAAGCCTTGATATAAGTGCAAAAATCTTGGCTGGGGTTTAAAGTACCTCAAATTTAATCTTATGTAAAATAGAGAAGGCAGAGCTATTAGGATTTTAATCTGTGTAGGAATATTATGATCTACACGTGTTGGCATTAAGCTATTAAACATTGAACTTGGCTAATTAAATGAAGAAAAGTCCAATATTGTATAAGTTATCCGTGTAAGTCAATTTTAACTTGGGCATACTTAAATAATGATAATGATAATAATAATAATAATAATAATAATAATAATAATATGTATACCATCAAACACAATGTTCAAAATCGCAGAGTTGAAATCATACACCAAATAATTTAAAGCTGCATTAAGGTTTTCAATTTTCAGATTTTTTTTTTTTGATTTTCTAAAAAAACAATGTATATTTTTTAAAAAGTCGATATATTCTGATCAAGATCTGTGAGATTCATTTTCTAAAATATCATTCATATTGGCTGTAAATAAATGGAGTCCTCTAACGGGTTGGTCAACGACGATTATTATTTGCTTGGAGCATGCGCACGGATGTACGGGTTTTCCAATGAATCGAAGGTGAAACCTGACAAATTGCATTAATTTTCCGTCATTAATATCCAAATGTATCCGCAATGGTGTTACGTATCCCTTACAAAGTCACAAATGACAAATTTAATTAAATTCTGTGTTTAATTTATCGTATTTCACCGTTTTGTAAGTTATGTTTAAAATGACCTGGTTTTTTATGACATAACTATGTTCTAAAATTAGATACCACAAGCTACATCTGGCTGGGAAGTTATTGTTATTTCTGTATTTTTTCGAGCTTTTATCGTTGAATCAAATGAAACATTGCTCATTAGGAACATCATTAATTAGATCAGTACCGTTTTGATTTTTTTTCCTTGGAAAACTTAATGCAGCTTAAATACGCATCAACATTTTAGCAGCAAGACCAAAAGCTTTGAAGAAGAAAATTACCACTGATTATTGCCAGGATTACTCACCGTGATTGCAAAAAAATCAGTACTTTTTTGCAGACAGACAGGATTTAGTTGCATAAAGATTAAATTTTACTTTCGAAATCGAGGATTAAGTGTTAAGGGTTAAAATGAGTAACTTGGCCTTTTTAAAGGATTTTCATGTTTTTATGTATTGTTTTCGTATTGATCGAATAATCTGTTTGTGATGAACACATCTAGTACACGTGTTTCAATATCTAATGGGAGTTTAAACACGGGTGATTGATTTGGCTCAACTGAGAAGGGTACAACAGAAATGAATATAGATAAAAACACACCCTACCCATTGTATATCTTATTAGAGATTTTTATGTATTAATAACTTTATTTTACAGTATCAACCGGTTTCCTGTTTGTAAGTTTACTAACAAACATTAATGCCTGAACCGACTTTCAATTTGCCAGAAGACAATTAACCATAATTAGCGATAGTTTAATTACATATATCCTTAAAATGAAATAGATAATGAATAGATATTTTATTTAAAGCGAACCTTTTGACACTGATATGATTGCGATTTAAGGTTGTCAGGGTTCAGAAACACGTGTTTTACCTAAAAAAGGAAGATACTTAGTCACCTTCCTTTCACTTGTTTACATGATAGAAATTCCCTGACGGTTGACAGTATGTCTTTGTAATTTTAGATAAGTTATTGAACTGGACATACAAATATAGCTTACAGTCTCATTTTGTATACTATAAACTAGATAAAAAAATGGTTATCAGTAACATATTCATTTGTAAAAGCATAATAGGATAGGTAGGTTCTCGCCAAGACATTACAAGTTAATGTGAGTGCGTAATTATAAAACGTATCTGATATGGTCATTACACGACGGGATTGTAATGAATTACGTCACAGTCTTATTGGTAGTTTCTTTTTGTTAAGGGTTAAAATGAGTAACTTGGCCTTATTAAAGGACTTTCATGTTTTTATGTATTGTTTTCGTATTGATCGAATAATCCGTTTGTTATGAACACATCTAGTACACGTGTTTCAATATCTAATGGGAGTTTAAACACGGGTGATTGATTTGGCTATACTCAGCAGGGTACAACAGAAATGAATATAGATAAAAACACACCCTACCCATTGTATATCTTATTAGAGATTTTCAAGTCTTAACAACTTTATTTTACAGTATCAACTGGTTTCCTGTTTGTAAGTTCGCTAACAAACATTAATTGCTCTTGAATTCTGTGAGAAGACAATTAACCGTAATTAGCGATAGTTTAATTACATATCCTTAAAATGAAATAGATAATGAATAGATATTTTCTTTTGACACTGATATGATTGCGATTTGAGGTTGTCAGGGTTCAGAAACACGTGTTTTACCTAAAAAAGGAAGATACTTAGTCACCTTCCTTTCACTTGTTTACATGATAGAAATTCCCTGACGGTTGACAGTATGTCTTTGTAATTTTAGATAAGTTACTGAACTGGACATACATATATAGTTTACAGTCTCATTTTGTATACTATAAACTATATAGAAAAATGGTTATCAGTAACATATTCATTTGCAAAAGCATTAAGTTATAGGATAGGTAGATTCTCGCCAATACATGACTAATAGAATCTGCCACCTGTTTGTGACCGATACCGGATGATCTTAGTCGAGGGTGATGTGATGTAATCTATCCCAATCGAGGCTGTGCCGAGATTGGGATACGTTACATCACATCACCCGAGATTCTATTTCTTGTACCATTAAAATGTTTATAACTGCGATACGTATGAAACAAAACACCCGTATGGGACCCCTTGGATTCCTTTGGACACTTTATGCATTGTAAAATTCCGCCCTTTGAAAATAATCCCATCGACAACACTTCAAAAGTTTAGGATATCAAAGATTTTTATTCAATGCAAATATAAAACAACTTTGACAATAAACTATTTTGACAAGAAACAATAAAAACACTTATTTGAAAAATAAATAAATAAACCTATTGTTTTGATGACGTCAAGCACAATGATCGGATACGCGGCAATTGACGCCTTTAGTATTACTCAGGATGACGTATCACATCACCCTCGACTAAGATCATCCGGTATCGGTCACAAACAGGTGACAGATTCTATTAATGTGAGTGTGCAATTATAAAACGTATCTGATATGGTCATTACACGACGGGATTGTAATTGATTACCTCACAGTCTTATTGGTATTTTTTTTGATATATTGCAATACGCTAGTTTTTCCGAAAACATTGCTAATATCATTCATGACATTCTCTGCAAGTTAAATGACATTTTGAATTGAATCACCTGAGTCTTGTTTTACTCAGAACAAATAAGGTGTGTATATGAATTAAAAACCGTATTCTGTTTTTAAATCTGACAATTCATCGACAAAATTTCATACCGATTACTGTTTGTAGATGACATGATGTGCATGTACATAATCTTTTTTGTTTTCACAGTAGTCTCCTCCCAAAATCGAGGTTAAAAATTACCTTAAGCAAACCATAATGCATTACATCTAAAAAAGAAGAGGGACTTACATTTAAGGTACGGGTTTCAATAGCAATCAGCCGGTATAAACATTAAACAGTGATCTGTCACCAAATTTTTTAATGACAAATCTAAAAGCGACGCGAGCGCGAGTGCGTGTGTGTGTGTGTGTGTGTGTGTGTGTGTGTGTGTGTGTGTGTGTGGTTTAACTATTTTTTTCTACTTCAACTCTGAGTTAACTGGAAAGATTTTAATAAAATTTGCGGTATATACGGGCCTACGCAAATGCGATTTGTTTGTAGCCTTGCTATGGCTATAACATAGGATTGCTAAAACAGTGCTCGCTTTGTTTGTGGGAGGTCGGGATGGAAATCAGCCGGGTCTGACCAGACTTGATAATTGGTAGTGACTGTTCTTTTGCATTTAGAAATAAATGTCACAGGGTCCTTGGGAGAAGATCTTAAAAAAAATAATACCAGGTGTCAAGGCGGGTGAGGCACGATAAAGAACTCTCCCTTGGCGCACTAAAAAAGTCAAAATTTCTGCCACTTAACCTATAGCTGGTGACGTCTCGATATGAGTGAGATATTCTTGACTGGAACTTAAATTCCCATTCAATCAATCAATCAATCAATCGTTATATGTTTTATTTTTCTAATAATGATAAACGTTAACGGGACAAGCAATTTTAATAACTGAATTAAATAAACAGGGACCGTTTTCACAATTATTTCTTGTCTTGAATCAGGCAAATTTGTTAATTTTTAAAATAATAGAAAATTTAAGTTGCCATTTTGAAGATCACTTCAAGCTCAAAACATTTGTATTTCTCATGAAAAACTATCAGTAGTTCCAAAAAGATTGCCAAAATTTGCTAAATTCAAGTTAAGGAAAATCTTGGTTAATACTTGTGAAACCGGGACCAGGAACTTCAGGTAAAATTAAAACCCAACCACCCACCACCCCACCCCCTAAGGGAGGTGTTTGAACCATAAATACATGTATATCTAACTGTATGAACATTATCTAGTTTGGCAGTTATGATCATCTGCCATTTACGCATACTGTGAAAAATTGAGAAAACTTATATTCCAATGTTAAATATGCATGTTGTCAGTTAATTTCAAAAGTAAAGTGTTTATTTTAATTTTGCTGTCAGAACAGAAAAAAAAGAAAGAGACATAATATTGATCACCATTAAAGTTAATAAACTGCGCATAATGACATGTACATACGTCAGGGAAATGATTAAACCAGCGAACAATTGTTGATATAGATAGTTAATTATAGACTGAAGTTGGAAATAAAACAAAAACGGCTAGTTAATTGTCGGTGTACATAGGTTTTATTGACAATTGTCTCCACCAAACCAAAACAAAAACTTAATAAAAAAAATCAGTTTTAGAAGGATTCAGTGGCAGATGGAGAAACATACATTATATAAATATGACATGACTGAGAGGGTTACATAACAAATGATCACCTTTTCAAGTCTTATGTTAACCAAGGTGAATATTTTTAATGTTACCCTCTCAGTCATGTCATAACTAATTTATTACACCGAATGTCTTTTCTAAATCTTATCTCTGCACTGAAGTTACTCGTCAAACATTATCATAACATAAAATTCATCTTTTCAATAATTTAATCGATAATAATCAAATAAGTTTTGAATTACTGTAAGTAAAATGTTAAATACACTCTTAAACCTATAATTTAAATTATGATATTTTTATTTGTCTAAAACGGAAGTTTCCTACACACTACCCAGTTATTCTGTGCAGGACAAAACTGAAATCCACCTTCTGATGCGAAATCCATGATTTTGTTTCATCACATTTTTGATTAAAAGCGTATTAAAAGCCATGTTCAAAACATTACTCGGAGTAAGAGGGCCAGGTTTGTTTGCGATTTCATTTTGCAATCTTAACATATTACTATTTTCCGCAGGTATAAATTGTCCACTACCAACGCAAATAAGTTTCCGTTGTGTCGTCGGCCGACATATGTTGTCAATGCAAACTTTTCTCCAAAGTTACGACGCTTGACGTATAAACTCTGACGTTTGAAACGTTTAATTGATGCAGATTGATATGCATTCGGCCTACTAAAGTTTTGTTTCATCTGCGCATGGGACATTAAAAATGTTACCTTGGGGCACGTGAATAGCTTCCTATGAGGGTAACATTAATTTTGTCAACTGGATGTCATCCAATCAGATTACAGGAAACTTACATGAGGTGTAATAATAAAAATTACCCTAAGTAAGGTTGCAACTTAGCGGGGAAAAAACCTTATATAACAACCGATATCCATGAACGTTAGCATAAATGAAGAATTTCACACCATTTTCCATGTTATTAAGATTAAACATGATAGATATAGAGTAGCGGGAAAACACTGACTTTAATGTCTGCTGCACAGAGGATTGTCCTATGTCAACCCATGAATATAAGTTGGAAATGTTACAATGTTATAATTTTTATAACATAAAACGAGACAACTACCCATCATATTATTCGCTCCTCATCAAAAGAAACACACATAATATATATCGTTTATTCCAAGTATTCGTGCATTCTAAGAAAAATTAGAATTATCTAGTGGCCTACCCTTTTTCAAACTCTGCAGAGGTATCCTAGCGTGCACTCAGACACACGACCTCAGTTTTGAGTCTCATCCGAAAGATTACCTGGTAACTAACTTTTTACGGCTCTGGTTTGTGCAGTAGTTGAAAATCATCTCAGAAAATTTTCAACTCTTGAGTGGAGTCTGAACCCCCAAACCATTGACTTAGAAAGCCAATGACAGAACCACTTGGCCATGTCCGTCCATAATAATAATAAAAATATTGGCGTAAAAAAAAACAATGGATTAATACATGTATAAACATTGTACATTTGTTCAGATTACTGTACATGGGGAATTAGGGGAAATACCTATAAGACATATGCAGTGGTATGTTTGAAATGTTATTTAAACGATTTTTACACTTTTGCTGAAATCGAAAATAATTTATCGCAATAAACATTTTATTATTATTATTATTATTATTTTATTATTTTTTAAAATAAGTTTATTTATACATGAAACGAACTTAAAATTTTGCATGCATTACGTGTTATTTTAATGAAACAAAATAAACATTTTATTCATTATTTTATTTTTAAATTATGTTGTGAGTAGTTAAAATTCGGGCAAATGGTGTACATTGTAAAATGACTTAAAAAGGCATTGTTTATGACGTATTTACTGTAGAATTTAAGCGCTGTAACCTTGATGTACAAAGTACTCTTATTCTAGTTATATCAGATATATGTTAATCTTTTTATAGCTTTTCGGATGACCAATATACCAGATGCCTAATAATTTCATCGCCATTTTCGTAATCGTGTGAAATTTGATTAATTTATATCATGTGTTTTACCAATGTAATACTATCTTCATACTATGTCGTTAATCAAGTGTGTTAAAAGTACAAGAGGATTGAGGCATTTAGGATAAGCTTTGTAAAACACGAATTTTGTGATTAAATAACATACATATGTTTAACATAAATGTTAAAATACCTTGAAACTATTCAAGAGTAGGTTAAAGTCACGATGTTCAGACATTAAGTTTAAACGTAGGTAGAGTTTGAAACCTGTTTGCAAACACACTTTAATTGTGCAGCAGGTATTTTTTGAATACCATACATGGATTTCCGTCCTTTTTATGATCCTTTAAAATTTCACAGTATGTTCATATTTTTGTGTTTGTGGAAGTTGAATGACAGGGAATCCCTTTTTTGGTTTTCTCACATGAACTTGACAAAACAGCCAAAGCAAGTGGCTGTTACTCTGGAACAAAAACAAAATCAAAGAAAATGATAAAAAAAAAAAATAAATGAATAAGTAAATAAATAAATAAATACAAAAACGTTGGCAAAGATTTAGCATAGTCCTATTGTTTTCTTTATTTTTATTCACATTATTTCAAAGATGCAACAAGAAACGGGCGTTTAGCAGTTATGTCGCAAAAAAAAAAAAAAAAATCAAAAAAAAAAAAAAAAAAAAAAAAAAAAAAAAAGAACGAACAAAAAACAAACCCTCCCGATGTCGGTGTACTGGTTAATTAATTGTTAATTGTTACCTATCGTTCACTTACCGAGTTAATACTTTAAATATCAGCATTTTGATTCAAACATTGAATATTAGTATATATATATATATATATATATATATATATATATATATATATATATATATATATATATATATATATATATATATATATATATATATATATATATATGTGTGTGTGTGTGTGTGTGTGTGTGTGTGTGTGTGTGTATATATTCAATGGTCAAAAACAGGTTTATGTTTCAGAATTTTAGGCTTTGACAGTCGGGGGCAATTATCATTTCCAATAAAAAAAGGGTAACTGAAAAACATGAATATTCTAATTACCAATACAACCATGGACACGAAACAAATACTTTTACATTTCATTACGTGCCTATATAAACGCCAAATCATTAAACCAATGCCAAAGTACCGACTTGAATACAAATTACGCAACATCAGAGTTGAGTTGAGTAATGGTGTTTTACGCCCCAGTCAAGATTCTTTCACTTATTTCGAGGCGGTCAGTTCTGGGATGGTGGAGGAAACCGGAGTGCCCGGAGAAAACCATCGACCTTCGGCAAGCGAACAGACGAACTTTCTCACACTAGGATCTGCCCCCGAGTGGGATTCGAACCAAGGCGGTGAGATGCGCTAATGATCCGTCAGAGCACGCAACATCAGAGGTAAACAGGAGAAACCATGTGTCAATCAAACATGTAGCCAAAGCACATTACACGAACCTAAAGGAACTGAAGTAGCAATATGGATTTATATCAATATATGGCATACGGCATGGAATACGTAACATATGAATGGGAATGCCTGGTTTATAAATTAATACATCAAATATATAAACTTTTTAACCGTTATGCTTAATTTTTTAAAACTGTACTTTGTTGTTACATTGTTTGGCTTTTTTAAAGAGTTTTTTATGTGTGTTTACATGTATTTTTATGTCAAAGTTGCTAAAGTTAAAGTTAGAAAAATGCTTCACAAAAGTACTTAATTCTCTTCACTGATTATAATGCATTATTGCACATTGCGATTTGTTGTGACATAGTTTTGGTGAATGATTGAAAATTTAAATAATCTTTTATCTTCAATGATTTATTTTAGTTATAAAAGTCCCGAACGCCTTAATGATATGTATTCAGTTAGTTTTAGTGAAATACTTACAGATTAAGGGCGTCGTATACCGATAAATAATGAAGATTTTTTTCTTTTTTAAAATTTTTATTTATTCAACAACATAACAGCATATTCAATATTGTAATAAAATTCTCTTAAATATTCCTTTATACACTAATAATATTACACATAATAACAGCCAAAATATTCAATATTTAAATACTCGTTTTACGTATTTTGATGATAAGTGTAATCGCACTTCTTCAAGCAAAATAGAATGCACATAACCTTTGTTTCAAGAGCATTTTTCAAATTTTGAACGTTTTGTTAATTAAGCTCTAAGTTGTCTCTCACTTCAATACACACACGCAAAAAAAAGGCCGCCGGCAGCTTTTCACCTCTATAAATGTATTTGTATAAAAATAAAAAGTTTTGTTTAAATATAACGCTTATTTTATAACACCTATCACAGACAACGTCTATTACCACCATTAGATGATCAACAGCACCGCCTCGATATTCAAATGACCAAGGAATTCTTTGAAATCCTTTGTTAAGTACAGCTCCACAAACAAAATAACAATTGTGCGTCAACGTTTTTAACTTTCTGTCAGAGTTCGTATATAACAAACACTTCAATCTTTGTTGTACATGTACGATAAATTATAATGTACTATTGAAGTGTTTGAAGCGGAATGCAAATTCAAAACACAAATATCCCAAGCATCAATTGAACATGTTTTAAGGGTTCATAGTCCATATGTCGCAAGGGACAATGTCATGGTGACAAATTGTGACGTGTTTTGTAAAAAACTGTCTGAATAAAATGTCAAAGACACTTTGAAACATTGTATTCTAGAGCAAAAGGTTGTAGTCCTTGAAATTGAATAATAGTCTCAACGATCTCGGAAAATTCTCTGTATGATCTTTAATTTCTTTTTTCTGTATTTGAGTGCGGACAATGCAACCTTCTCAAACATGTCTTTTACTCCATCTAATGTGATGGAAGAGGTCTCGTAATATCCTTCAGCGCCAATTGTTTTCGCTAATTCATCAGCTTCATTGTAACTTACACATCTATTTGTGGTTGATTCACGTGTGTCGGACTGTGTTCCTACAAGGATTATTGGTTTTTTCCTGGACATAAATTGTTTGATTTCAGGAAGCCAAAAACTTTTTATGCTGTTAAACGATTCCCGATCTATAACACTAAAACATAGTATGAACACTTCGCTGTCTCTGTATGTAAACGCACGGAGATTAGCAAAATCGTGCTGAAAATAGAAAAAAAATAAATACAAAATCAAATAAGACGACAGGCCTCACGTCTCTAAAATCAATATATATATATATATATATATATATATATATATATATATATATATATATATATATATATATATATATATCGGTCCAAAGAAAAAGACATAGTAGTATTAAAAACAACAAATTAAATAAAATATAAATCTTGACAAGAACTGAAGGGTGACTCCCATTATTAGACAAGCATTAAACAAATGTCTAATCTATCGTAGTATACTAGTAGTGTATCTTGTCATTTAGTTAACTGTCATGGTTAGACTTTTATAATGAAATTTTATAAATCAAAACACGATCAATAAGTTAGTCTTTGAAAACAGTTGGTGATTGTTGTAGATTCCCAGTACTGTTAAAGTATAATATAGATTCTCTCAATTATAGATGTATGCTAATTCCAAAGCTTAATAATAATACTACCAATTATACTGCTGATGATACTACCAATACTACTACTACTACTTATAATAATAATAATAATAATAATAATAATAATAATAATAATATGTACATACCTGTCCTGCTGAATCAAATATTCCTATTGTGTATTTCTCTCCAGCAACTGACACATTACCTGTAATTATAAATAACGAAAAAAACTTTAACAAGCATCAAAATCTTACACAAAATTAAACAATTTTTGGAGACAAAGTTTAATATTGAAAACGAAGTTGTGATACAGTCTACGTGAGAGTAATAAGGCCGTTCCATGTATATTTTATAAATATAATTATTTATCATCAGTCTGTGTAGTCGTGAGATTAATGCAATTTGAGTTGCAATTTTTTTTAAAAAAAAAAACATATAAGAACAAATCTTTTTTATTCCTTTGCAAATTAAAGAAAAGCCTAATGAAATCAACAACTACCTTTGATTAATCAATTACAATAAAACAAATAGAGATTAACCTTCCGAAACATTTCATTCATAAGTGAATACAAATAAAAAACAAGAGGGCTTATAAAGCAAAATTTACAAATTTAAGAATTTATACAAAGCAAATTTAGTTACATCAAAAATTTTGTAACTATTACAACCTATCGAGGCGGCTAAAATGACCTTGTATCTTGATCTATATGCATGTAATTCAGAAATTGTTGTTTGTTTTTTTAAATAAAAGACCTTAAATACGTGTAAGTAATTTAGAATAAACACTTGAATATGTGTAAACACAAAAAATAAAAAAATATATGTACTTACCAGCATAGTTTTCAAAGACAGTAGCTATATAATGGTTATCTACAATTTCTCCTGTAAAAGCTTGTACTAAACATGATTTTCCAACCATGTCATCTCCAACTAAAGCACACTGTACACATTTATTATTCGTCATCATTAAAGATATAATGTTTATTCCTCTCTAGATCATGTATTTCTAACTCCTAAACAGTGCATCGCCATGGTTTATATGTAGCAAGTGAATAGATTATAGACCAATGAAAATCGTTTTCTTATAAATCATTACAGAGATGATGCTGTCATTAGAATCGATTTATTTTCCGTGCATTATCTACCTGTAATCAGTGCAGATATATTGTTTGTTTTGTATTTTCCATGATAATGCCTCAGGAGAGAGAGAGAGAGAGAGAGAGAGAGAGAGAGAGAGAGAGAGAGAGAGAGAGAATTTTGGATTTGTAATCGAGTTGTAGAGAATATGTAAGAATTATACAGATTGGAGGTGTGTTTTTAAAATATATTTTCATTCTTACTTAAAAATTCGTTTTCAGAGAATTCAGCAACGTTGTACACAGATTCTTTTATATTCTAGTACCGTCTGAAATTGAACTAATGGACAAAGCTTGTTTCTGCTCAAAACCCGAGTTAAAAAAGGTAATATTTCATTTAAAATTCATCTTTATAAGGCATTACTTTCGAATTCATAATTTACGTATGGAGGTTATGTAAGTAAAATTAGTAAAACGGTTGTCTGAATGGTTTTCTCTTATAGTATTAATAACAATATTGACAAGATACTTTGAGATATCTATATAGTATTATATGATCCGTTTTATTTACAGTTGCAACTACAATTTAAAGTGCATTTTTTATCTCTTTTACATACAACGTATATAACGGGATCTTGTATACTAAACTTTGAAAAATTCTTAACATTAAAATGTTTTAATAATGTTCTAACCGAGTATGAAAGACTTGGCATAGTCAAATGCTCAATGTTCACAGGTGTTTAACTCTTCTTAATCATCCATTATGATGGAAAAAGGATCGAACTTTTGAGATAATAGACTAAGTACATTTTATAGCGTTTGAGGAATTTTAAAATAAGGTTTCAAACATTATTCTTAATAAACTAAAATCTATCAAAATGACAGTTTTTAGAAAATGGGAAACTGGATATATTAATAACGATTATAGGTTAGGAATCGAAAAAAGAAACCATACATCATATTTTTACTTTCTTAAATCTCATGAACAGATTAATATAGCTGTTAATATTAAAAACTGAAAATATGGGATTGCAAACACAATTCCTATAACACTCCTAAATTGTATGCAGAGCTGAAGTTAATGTATATGTACGTTTATTTAAATTCCTTTTTAATTTTGTATTTGAAAATATGGTTCTGATCAAAACTAAATAATTAGTAGAAATCTTATCAAAAAAATTTCAAACTGACATAAAACAATGAACACAAGTTAACTCTGACTAATTCTGTATGTGATACATTTCCAAAATCGCAAATATACCTTTTTTGTTTTACAGACTAAATACAATGAATTGAAAGCTTTTTCTTTATATTTCTTTTACGTACTTAATCACAAAAACAACAACTAAGGTAATTACCCGTGGCATACTTTCCATGGTTACTATGACAAACACACACACACACACACACACACACACACACACACACACACACATATATATATATATATGGAATTCTAATGAATGTTCTTTGCATTGAAGATAACATTATTAAAGTTATATATATTTAATTTAAATAACAAATTTCACTGGTTTTTGCAGCAATCATACAAATATTTTATACTTGAAAATCCTGGTGGTTTAGCCGCCGCCTTGAAATATTAGTCATTTTTGTTCATGATACAATTTTCATAACATATTACGTCAAAATGAGGGTATTATTGTTTATATCATATGCCTGTTTTAGTTAATTTTGAATAATTTAGTGGAAAGTCGCTTTAAGAAACAGATGATATAAATAAATGGAAACATAATGAGCACATATTAGTATAATTAGATTTTGTTCGTACATTCACAAGTCAAAATATTATTTGTTTTTCTTATTGTCTAGAAATATAATACGTTATTAATATTACCCAAATGTCAACCACTCATTTCCACATCAAATCAAGTTCAAATGTATTCGAAACCAGATGCGCTTCTACTTGTGACATTTCGAAGGGCAACAATGGTATCAAATTAACGGTTAATCAGTTTAAAAAACACCATGGTTTTAAATATCTAATACTGATATCAAAGAATATTCTTGAATATATCGGTTAGTGCTGAAATTACAAATCTCAAAGCATCGAATATTGATGCTTGAAAATTCTCTGTAATTTTCCATTCAGTTGGTATGAATCTATTGACTGGTGCAATTGATATATGTGTTGTTTACGTCGATATATGTTGTATATATTAATTGTTACGATTTTTTTTAATTTTGAAACATACAATACTCACAAGATACTAAGTATGTCAAGCATGTAGAAGTCACAAGAGTCAAAATTGCAGAAAACACTATAAATCCTTCAATTAAAAAAAGCCAAGTTAAGGTAAGAAAAACGAGAAATATTTATTAATATAATTGGGGAAAAAATATAAGTAAAACTACGGCAACGATATGCATTTTAAAAATTTGAAATTCTAATGACTCTTATGTGCGATAACTATGAAGTCATTAATGTCTGTTTCCTTGCAACTGTAGGTAGTTTAGAAAATAAATTACAGTATGCACATCTATAATTGGTTTGTAACAATCCTGTAAAAATTTTGACTCCTGTAGTGATAAAAGGCGAATTTTGTTTTAGTAAAAATATGTCCTTTAAGCCTTACATCGCTCAACTGACGCTTTATCTCATTTACATTACATAGGTCATGTCAAACAACTTTTATATAAGCATCTAATATAAGCATCAACCACGAGTATTTTAAAATGAATATCATATGAATTGACTCAGAGTTTTAAAACAAAAGAAATTCAAAAAATTCTATAAAAATTACATTTTTTCATAATTTTTAAATTTGTCTACGAAACATTTGTCGGCAAACTCGTTCTATATATTAAATAGCTATACATCTACCGTGTAATAATAAAACACAAACAGTCAATGTCCACTTCTTCAACTTGAACGATCCATTAAAAACCTGTTTATTGATATTTTTCTACATGTATTGATAGCAATCGTGGTAATTTTGAAATTCGGACCTAGACGGCCGTACAAAAGTTTATCCTTCGTGAATCTAAAGATATTTATACCAAATTTCACTCTATTAGGAGTAATTTGGGTAATAGAGTTACCGTAAAATGGATCAACGAAACATGTTGGAGAACCCTAATATATATCGTACAGTACCAATGGCTGCTTTGGATTTCGGAAAATATTGTCGGACAAGTTTTTTTTACAGCTTAATCATTCCTAACCTTCCTCGTCGAATTTGATTTAATTGTATTTATCGGTTTAATTAATGTTTACGAACTTACGGCTCAGACAATCTCGATTTTTCATATTTGTTTTAAAAACAACACCAGCCAAATTAAAATCAGTTAAAAAGCAGTATAGAACATTGTCTCCATCTACTAAATCTAACTTCCATGGAATATGTACTAAATAAAAAAAATAATGCGTGTCCTGTTGTATTCAAATAAGCATGAAATTTAATCTGGACTAAATAGATCATGTTATTTAAGGAATGACTTGTGTTTTTAACAAGTGTATTGAGACATAACATGAAAAACGGTGTTCACACTTCATAACGCGCACGCCGTTTTTTAGGTTATGACTCAATAAACTTGTTTAAAATACAAGTTATTTCTTATCATTTGAATTTTAACACTGAAACTAAAATATAAAACATTTTTGTTTTATTTTCCTTTAGCCAATGAAATGGCATGAGATATAAGCAACGTACTTCACGTTTCGCGTTGGTTGAATAGTTTATTGGAGTATAACGTGAAAAACGATCGTGTGAGTTTAAGTTAATTTTGTATTGCAGTAGGATATAACCGAATTTATAAATGAAAGTATAATATCATGTAGTAAAATCTGACTTTATAATTACCTGTTGTCTTGCAATAGGCATATTATGCTTTTTGTCGAGCCTGGCATTGTCATAAGGCGAGGTGTTACGTTTCCGGTGTTGTCGTAGGCGGCGGCGTGTCAAAATGTGAAAGTTTATGTTAAAGAAGTATATTTCTACCCTGTTAAAAACTAAGCAGGCGAGAAATTAAAAACCGTGGAATTCTTTTTTATCAAACATATGACACACAATACTACATAATGATGGCGTCCATAAAAGGAAAATATTTTGATTTGTATTTGAAGATTCTAACTGTTTATATAGAAACAAATTTGTAATTTACAAATATGTATAGCCAAAATCTATTTTCTAGATACTAATTCTCCGAATGCATTTAATCTATTAAGAAAGACAAATACCATACTAACATTACTAAATGAATCTCTATTTCTTTTTCTTCCATAAGCGTTCAATGATTTTTCAAAATTGTTAGACTTATCGGTTGAATTAAGAATTTCTGCTACCATTTCCTTGCTAAATATCATATCTTAATCAAACTTCGTCTGTAAAAAAAGAAGGTTATTTCGGTGATGTATTACCATTTAAGCCTGGGGGAACTTTCTCTTACGTCAATAAATGTCCAAAACTGATATCAATTTACTTTCAGGCAAAAAAAAAAGGCACACTTACATTTTAAAGTTATAAAAATCGGCTCTATAATAGTATAAACATTTAATGAAAAATTTTTAGGGTCAACCAAATTTTACATGGCTTCTGTTTATCAAATGCATATGCAAGTTTGTTTTTAGAAAGAACAAACATTTATATAAATACAGCAAAAATGAATAAAGAAAAGTAAATCACTAATATATATTGTCTGAAAAATTAATTAAAATCAGCCCCATTACGAAGCTTTGCAGTATTAAACTAATTGTGCGATGTAACAGATGATATGTTTTGGAGACATTCTAGACAGAAAAACATAAACAAAACTATTTTGTAAAGCTTCTGTTTATTATTTTTGTTTTAGTTTTTTACTCATCACTTTCACCATTTTCATTACAACAAAAATTGTAGTTTTAATGTTCAATTTAACATTTCTAAAGAATCTTTTAAAAATATGTTTTTGTCATTAGAGTTAATATTTCCATTAATGTAATTTCAACTTTTTTCTAAGAAGAGATTTTTCACTTATAGTTAAAAGTGACACAGAAGAAAATAAAGCCTAGTAATATGATCTTGAGAGGGGTTTATCCTTGACAAAATTTCAAGTGCTTCTTCAAAACAGAGGTTTTAATAA
Organism: Tegillarca granosa; assembly: GCA_029721355.1. Taxonomy (NCBI): domain Eukaryota; kingdom Metazoa; phylum Mollusca; class Bivalvia; order Arcoida; family Arcidae; genus Tegillarca; species Tegillarca granosa. The sequence continues at coordinate 13,415,558 of CM056595.1, forward strand.
TTCCGCCCACTTTAAAAGAAATCAAGGAAGGAAGTTATACCGCAATAATGATGTCTTACACCCGATCAGTTCAGGTATGGTGCCCGGAGAAAACAACAGATCTTCGGCAAGTAAACTGATTAGCTTTCTCAAACAAGAACCTGCCCGAGCTTGGGGAAGTATCAGGAAACACACATGCAAAGGAAACTGAGTACGTTTTTCATTGAAGGAAATTATAATCTGGAAGCTCTTGTTTCTCTATACCAGTATCTTCAGAATTTGCTGACAGGTCAGACACTGGTATTGTTTTAGTTTTATCTATTTGTTTTTTTTTCTAACATTTGTGGAACAAGCAATGTCATTTTACATTTATTAAATTTGTAATTTGCTACTTTCGTTTCCCCATGCAATGTCTTGAAAGCCACTTAACATTCCCGTTCAACACAAAAACTTACAAGAAACAGACAAAAATGTTCATTTGTGGTATAACGAGCAAATCTAAAATACAGATAAAATATTAATTGCCAGTGTTCAATCCCAATGAACAAAAAGAGTGGATAGCGATTTTTCTATTATTCGGTTGGTTTTTTTATTTCAGGAATATCTAAAGATTGTCGTCAGACAAATAATTTTCGGGAAACAGAACATTTTTGACAAGATGAAAATCAATGAGAAACGATTCAAGGTATTTCTGATAATCAAAGAATTTACAATACGTAACATTTCTCATTAACTTATATATCTTGTACTTAACTTACCTGTTCTACTTTATTACCTTTCAACTATATGTATACGAATAACCCGCATTTTAATTTCAAAATATTCCTCTTATCAAAAAATTGCTTATAAATTTGAAACAATAGTGCCTGTAAAAATGCTGTACTTTTGATTTTATGTCAAAGTAAACGTTAAATATATTTTCATAAACCTCGAAAAGCTTCTTATTCAACATGTGTTTGACCAACTTGACTCACATTGCTTATGCTTTTTTATTATCTACATATGCTCCACACATGTTTAATATGGTCACGTACAGATCTGCGTGACATTATAAATCTTTTGTGATAGCGTAGAATCGGAAGATTTATGAAAAAATAATGATGAATAATCTTCAATTAATTCCCTAGACGAATGTCAAATGATTTAAAATAAAAAAAAAAAATAAAAATAAAAAAAAAAAAAAAACAGAATAAAATATTGTCACCTGTCGGAAGAATAAATGCCACTAAAACATGTTAACATTATATCCTTAATTAATAATTACGAGACATATTGTTCCTTGAGAGAAATGTCTTATTATCACTTTCGAAAAAGTGGATTTTTATGAACTGTTTACAACAATATTTGAAACATTTTACAAGGTAGTTACCGACAATTATCTCATTAATTTTTCATGAGCAATGTATATCACAGTTCAATCTTATATTATGGCATTCAGACATTAATAAATTACTAATACAAAGATTAATATAAGCATGTAGAAAGTAGAGTTAAAAAGACATACTAAAACATGTGAACACATACATCATTTCATTTGAAGTGGTTTAAGTGGTAATAGAGACGTGCGAATTATCAAGAAGACGAACACGGACAGCGATTGCCGAGAGAAATTAGGGATTTTCTCAAAAGTAAAATAAGTTTTAAAAAGGTCGTGTTCGATTAAGACAATTGAACAGGATTAGAAAGACCTGCGATACTTTATACAGTAATATACATGTTTGCGGTATATATATATATATATATATATATATATATATATATATATATATATATATATATATATATATATATATATATATATATATATATTATTATTATTATTATTATTATTATTATTATTATTAAAAGATAAAACATAGACATAGGGTTGAAGTATATTTATTTTTAAATTGTTAAATTAATTACATAATCAATCCAATTTCTTTCCTTCGACAAACAAGAGAAGCGCACATTTTAACGACTGGTGGTAGCATAGGTCGTGGATGTCGCCATATGGTCCCTACAGCCCTGTAACATTTGATCTCTGCAACAGCATGCTCAACAACTATGCGGTACTCTGATATATATCTATTTAACTTCAAACATTGACGTCGTTGTCTTCCAAACTTTCTAATCAACTGTGCCCTAGAATATGGTGTCATAATTGGGTAACGGTTTGGGTATATTTTATCACCAAGTAGATGGCAGTCGTGAGGAAAGGGAAGGTCAATGCCAACTTGTGACATCAATGCAAACTGTTGGGCATCATTTTGATGTCCAAGAAAACCACTCTCACAATGCCTTATGATACCATTGACGTCAATGATAAGTTGAGTGTGTATAGCATGGTATGATCGATGTCCAGAGAAATATTGTTCCTGGGGTTCATTACTAGGTCTGTAGATTTCGTGCGATGTTCCATCGATCGCCCCTACTGCATTTTGTATTTTATTCCAAACACCTCGGAAACTATTCCATTCAGCAATAGTTGGCCACTTGTTACAGATTTGTCGTAGGCCTTGGTCCCAGGAATTAAATTATTAACAACGAAGTATAATCTTTTCCTCCACTTTATTCATATTTAAATATTATTTATAAATTCCTCCATAATCGCTTCCATATTAAATTTATTATTATTATTATCCAACCAAGTGTTTTGACCAAACTAAAAAATACAAAATGAAAGAAATCTCACATTTGATTCTATTTTCTAAATGAATAAATATAATGATATGTGTACCTAATTCTTTAGGTGTGGGCATCCCTATCTTAGTCCAGTTAATTCACCAATTAAACCCAATTTATTATTTAAGCTACATTAAGCATCATTTGATTAAAACAACAAAAATCCCATAAAACCATTTTGCCCTAGTACACAGATCACTAGATTTAATCACTAGATAAAAAAAATAATAAATTAAATTGAAGTATTGAATCAAATACTTAGAATATTTTAAAAATAATCTAACAACATAATTTCCAATTGAATTTAAAATAATTCTCTTTCTTAAAAGAAAAAAAAAATAGCTGGAATTTCCCTAAATTTAGATATTTAGTTTTCAAAATTCAACATTCCAAATTTCACAATGTAACATTGTTTTTTTTTTTTTTTAAACAAAATTCAAGTCCCTGTATTAATATAAAATTTCTACTTACAATTGTATTTATACATGCATTCATTTTTCTCATATCAAACACCATCGTTCATGGCCAAGTCTCCACTAAATTTTATTTGAAAATCCACCCCCTTATATAGACACAACAAAACATAACATCATGAAAATCACATACTCCACAAACTCCATACACAATCACACATCCCATGAATATTTACAAAGTTACCCCAGTTTATTGACAAAATAACAGCACATATAGTGACCTCTCAATTTGTTTTTTTTGTACTTTTAGAAACACCTGTTAATTAGGCGACACCTAAAATATGGACTTGACCTTAACACCTATATAAAAACTTATGGCAAAACATAAAATATGGAATGGGCACAATTTAAACATGATGAAAAAAATACAATTTTTGGTCAATACAAAAAAAAAAATTATTTACACTGTAACACATCCCCCCCTCTCAAGAACTGACGTAGTCTGTTCAAAACTACAGTGGACATCGCGATAAAATATCAGCACCAAGATTGTTTAATCCAGCAATAGAACGCGTTCGGAAATTGAACTGTTGCAGAAACATTGACCAGCGAGCAATGCGCGGATTTTTGAAACGAGCAGTGTTTAAATACACTAAAGGCTTATGATCGGTCTCTAAAATAAAGCAGCGGCCATAAAGATATTTAGAAAGTTTGTCAACTGCCCATACAATACCAAGACATTCCTTCTCTATGATTGAATAATTGATTTCTCTGTTTAATAATTTGCGACTAATGTAACAGACTGGATGATAAAGACCTTTGTGATCTTGTAATAGAACAGCACCAATCCCTTTGTTTGAAGCATCTGTCCGGAGAATAAATTCTGAGTGAAAATTTGGAAGTATTAAAACAGGTCGAGAACTAAGTATAGTTTGCAACTTGTCAAACGCTTTTTGACATTCTGTTGTCCATATAACCTTGGTAGCTGAATTCTTTTTAGTAAGATCTGTAAGTGGGGCCATAACTGTAGAAAAATTGGGAACAAAACGTCTGTAGTAAGAACAAAGACCAATAAGACTACGGACTTCCTTTTTAGTAGATGGAACAGACATGTTTAAAATTTTCTTAACTTTAGACTGAGTAGGTTGAATACAACCATCACCAACAGTATGTCCTAGAAATTCTATAGAAGTAAAACCAACTGATACTTTAGAAGGTCTGGCAGTGATATTTTGATCACGTAAACGCTGTAAAAACAGTTTAAGATGTGACAGATGTTCCTCCCATGTGAGAGAAAAAACCAAAGCATCATCGAAAAAATTGACAGTAAAATTCAATCCTTTAAGAAGAAGACGCATCATTCGTGCAAAGGTAGCACAAGCAGTACTTAAACCGAAAGCTAAGACACAAAATTGAAATAATCCTTGTGGTACTTGGAATGCAGTGTAAGGTCGAGATGAATTCTCTAGTGGAATTTGCCAATAACCTTTAGATAAATCAAATTTTGTAAAAAAGACAAATTTCCCAAGTTTGTTGAACAAATCTTCCGGGTTTGGAATCGGTTCAGAGTCAAAGACAGTGTGCTGATTGATTGCACGGAAGTCAATTACGAACCTATTTGAACCATCTTTTTTTGAAACTAAAATTACTGGTGAACAATATGGCGAGTTAGAAGGTTCAATTACACCCATTTTAAGCATAGATTCAACTTCAACTTTAATAGCTTGTTCTGTTGAATAAGGTAATGGATAAGGTTTTACATTTATGGGTTCTGTTGAAGTCAGCTTGATAGAATGGGTAACCAAGTTAGTACGACCAGGTATATCCGTAAAAACTTGTTGAAAATCAGATAAAATTGATAAAACTGAAGATTTCTGGCTAACACTCAAATAAGGATTGATGACAACATCCTTGTAAGTTTCAGATCCAACTGTAGAAGGTAAAACTAAAGAAACAGATAAATCAAATGAATCTGAATCTTGCTCTGAAATAACACAAGTAGAACTAGTAACTTCATTGTCATTTCTATGTGACTTGAATCGTTCAAAGTACTGTTTAAGCATGTTAACATGAAACACTTTAGCTTTGGAACCCATCTGAACTATGTAATCACATACACCCTGTTTGGATACAATAGTGAATGGACCTTTCCAATGCATCAGAAGTTTGTTGTGTGATGTAGGTAACAAAACTAAAACCTTTGAACCAACTTTAAGAATACGTGAACGTGATCTTCGGTCATAAAGCATCTTGGTTCGTTTTTGAGAAGATTTAATAGTGTTATAGACTAAGTTACAGCTCTTTTCAAGTTTAGTTTTTAAGTCAAGAACATACTGATAAGATGTAATAGTGTTTTCCTCTGCAGGTGTTCCTTTCCACATAGAATAGAGCAAAGATAAGGGACCTCTAGGGGTTCGACCATACAAGAGTTCAAAAGGTGAAAATCCTGTAGAATCTTGTGGTACTTCACGATAAGCAAAGAGAATTGGATTAATGAAACGATCCCATTCACGAGGTTGCTCAGAGATAAGTTTAGACAGCATTTTTTTCAGTGTGCCATTGAATCGCTCCACTAAACCATTAGTAGCAGCATGGTAAGGAGAAGTGCGAAGATGTTGTGTTAAAAGTAAATTCATAACTTCAGAAAATAAACCAGAAGTAAACTGTGAGCCATTGTCTGTTAAAATTTCTTCAGGAATTCCAAGACGAGAAAAAATTTGCATCATGGCATCTGCAACCTCAGTAGTTTGAAGTGTTTTTAAAGGTATAGCTTCAGGATATCGTGTAGTGTAATCAATAAATGTAAGAATGTATCTGTAACCTGAAGAAGATGGTGGATCAATAGGTCCTACAATATCCATAGCAACACGAACAAATGGTTCCTTAATAATTGGCAAGGGACATAGTGGAGCTTTAAGTGGTTTCCGGCTTGAAACAACCTTTTGACAAATGTCACAACTTTTACAGAACCTTTTAGCATCTGATGATAAACCAGGCCAATAGAAATAATTCAAAACTCTATCAATAGTTTTAGAACATCCCATATGACCAGCCATTACAGAATCATGTGCTAAAGACAAAACCTTTTGACGTAGTGATATTGGGACTAGAAGCTGTGTAATTGTAATACCAGAAGCGGAAGTAAACTTGCGGTAAAGGAAATTATCCTTGACATAGAACCAAGCACAACCCTTTTTCTTTTTTTCTCCAATATGATTGTTTGCTTTGCGGAAACAAGGACTGAGTGTAATATCAGATTGTTGCAACTTAGCAAAGTCTGAAGGCAATAACTCTAGTGGTGTTGTGGTACCATCAATAGATAAAGGTAGTGGCGCAATAGGTTTTTGAGATTGTGCACGAGTAATAACTTGACCAGAAAACTGAGATAAATCAGTTGATTTATCAATATCCAAATCAACAAAGTCAGCAGACCTCGGTAAAGAAGCACCTTTAATGTTCCCTATAATGATGTCAGCAACAGGGTTATCACATAAACATGCAATTACAGACCCCGAAAAATATGGAGATTCAATAGAAACTTCAGCCATTTCATGTACAATAACATCTCCATTGAAGGTAAGGCAGGTGGTTTTACGGTCAGGTAAAATAGCAGAGTTGGGTACTAGAGAACGTCGGACTCCAATAGTAGAACAACCAGTATCCCTTAACACTGAAACAGGAGTGTTATTAAGAAAGCCACTGGAAATAGGTAAAGATGGTAAGAGTGAAGGTTCAGCTAAAGTTAAACCAGCTGATTCAAGGTCGTCAACATCATGACATACTGCACCATTAGATAACTGTATTGAGTCTAAAACTGAAAAAGCCATTCCAGCAAAATTATACTTATTTTCTAATTGTTGAGAGCTGGAATTCTGAGAAACAGAAGTGTCAGTTTTAGGAAACAGACCATAGGTACCAGTTTGTAAGGATTGATTAGTATGATTAACATTACCAGAAATATTAGAATTTCCTGCATTGTTAGAAAATTCAGGTGGAATAGATTGTTGAGAAACTTGAGAACAAGTGTTTACAGAATCATTAGACAACTGAAGACTTGGCATTTCACCTGATCCAATTGGATAATAACTACTAAGAGCAGATCCTGAAAATTGTTTAAGTTTACAATTGCCATGGTGAAAAGATTTACAATGGTTACAAAATGGTGTAAAACAATTTTTTGCCATGTGACCACTCATGTTACACCTAAAACATGTAAGCCTTGTATTTGATTGATTATTTTCATTGTTGAAGTGGCGACGATTTAATGACGACGACCTAATTGTACTATTGCCATCGATACGGCCAAACAATTTTCGTGTTCTTTGATTAAAATTTGACCTCTGTTGTGTACGACCGCGAATTTGAACATTGCTAGCAGACAGATTCCAAGTAGCATCAGTATTATTAGCGGCTAATTCAACTCCCGGATGTGCGGTACGGTAGGCTTCGGCTGCAGCTATAATATCGGTAAAATTAGCTAAGTTACGCTCTCGGATATACGTCGCAAGATCAGATGAAACGGACATAAGAAATTGCTCCCTAAGAATTATATCGCACAATTGGTCAAATGTCGAGACATCGGCAGCGTTTATCCAACGTTTAAACAGTGCGCGGAGCTTCTCAGCGAAAGCTAATAACGGAGTAGAGGAATCCGGCTTAAGTGATCGGAACCGTTTATTGAACCCCTCAGCAGTAAAATCAAAATATTTAAGTAATGCCTCTTTCAATTCTTTATAAGTAACTGGTGCAACACTTGAAAGAGAATAGTAAACATCTAAGGCATTTCCAGTCAAAAAAGTGGCTAAATAAGTAACCCAGTTTGTCTCATTCCACTTCATAGATTTGGCATGGGTCTCAAATCGAAAAAGAAAAGCGTCTATAGTGTCATGAGTTTCATTGAAATTTGGGAGTTTTGGCATTTTAGGGACAGAAGATTGGGGAATGGGTTTATCTAATTTAGCTAATTCTAATTGAAATGCTCTCTCTTTATCTTTCTCAACACTTTCTCTTTCTTGCATTTCTCTCTCAAATTGTAACCTCTTTAACTCTCTTTCTGCTGCTCTTTCCTCTCTTTCTACTTTTTCATGTTCTTTCCTATCAATGTAATCTAATAAATCTTGTCCCTGTAAACCTGCTTCTTTTGCTTGTTTTAAAAATTCACCTGACATTTTGAACTCCAAAAAAAAATTAATATGTCAAACAATAATGGCATAAAAATGCTTTACAAAAATGTACAATTCAAACCATACAAGTCCAACCAAATATTACAATTCCATCCAAAAAAAAAAAAAAAAAATGTGTATATATAAAATGACAGTTTAAAACAAAATACAACAAATAACTGTCAAGTAATGAATATAAACAATTCAAACGAATAAATACCCGTAATTGCAACTCGTAATGTCATTAAATATGCATGGTAACTGCACCGTAAACTCAAAGCCTTTGTACAAATATTAATATATAACCATAATAATATTGTTCTTTGTTTACAAAAATAACTTCAAAATTCTAAAATTCTACATAAAAACTGCATATTTACAGTTCAAAATTAAGTATATTCACAGTTTATATTGATGAAAACAAACAAATGTCAATTGTAAAACACATTAAAGCTATAGCATTTCGGAATAACTATGTCGTTATGAAACTTCTAAATTCTGATGTTCACATAATACTATAACACAGGATGATAAATCACTTCACAATGAATACAATGATGACGATTTACATGTAGACGATGACAGACGACAAGCGACGACGAGCCCCCATATTGTTACAGATTTGTCGTAGGCCTTGGTCCCAGGAATTAAATTATTAACAACGAAGTATAATCTTTTCCTCCACTTTATTCATATTTAAATATTATTTATAAATTCCTCCATAATCGCTTCCATATTAAATTTATTATTATTATTATCCAACCAAGTGTTTTGACCAAACTAAAAAATACAAAATGAAAGAAATCTCACATTTGATTCTATTTTCTAAATGAATAAATATAATGATATGTGTACCTAATTCTTTAGGTGTGGGCATCCCTATCTTAGTCCAGTTAATTCACCAATTAAACCCAATTTATTATTTAAGCTACATTAAGCATCATTTGATTAAAACAACAAAAATCCCATAAAACCATTTTGCCCTAGTACACAGATCACTAGATTTAATCACTAGATAAAAAAAATAATAAATTAAATTGAAGTATTGAATCAAATACTTAGAATATTTTAAAAATAATCTAACAACATAATTTCCAATTGAATTTAAAATAATTCTCTTTCTTAAAAGAAAAAAAAAATAGCTGGAATTTCCCTAAATTTAGATATTTAGTTTTCAAAATTCAACATTCCAAATTTCACAATGTAACATTGTTTTTTTTTTTTTTTAAACAAAATTCAAGTCCCTGTATTAATATAAAATTTCTACTTACAATTGTATTTATACATGCATTCATTTTTCTCATATCAAACACCATCGTTCATGGCCAAGTCTCCACTAAATTTTATTTGAAAATCCACCCCCTTATATAGACACAACAAAACATAACATCATGAAAATCACATACTCCACAAACTCCATACACAATCACACATCCCATGAATATTTACAAAGTTACCCCAGTTTATTGACAAAATAACAGCACATATAGTGACCTCTCAATTTGTTTTTTTTGTACTTTTAGAAACACCTGTTAATTAGGCGACACCTAAAATATGGACTTGACCTTAACACCTATATAAAAACTTATGGCAAAACATAAAATATGGAATGGGCACAATTTAAACATGATGAAAAAAATACAATTTTTGGTCAATACAAAAAAAAAATTATTTACACTGTAACACCACTTGATATAGTTTTTCAGTTTCAATTCAAAAATAGGTATAATACCTTTAATTTCATCCTTCACTGTAGAGATACTGATGTTAAATAGTACAGAAAGCAGAGTGTAAGATGAATAACATCGTAACCAAATCATGAAAAGTAAAATTCTATTTCTTACAGAAAGAGTATGTATACGGTCAACTGTCAAATCAATAATCGTTACCAAGTCCAAAAAGGTTTCCGGAGTTTCTCCTGTTATTTCAAAAAACTGATATCGATGACATGAAAATAAGCTGAACACATCTCTCCCGTTATAAGTATTTTGATCATTATCAAATAGGCGATGTCTTATCTCCAAAAGAGGATCTGGTGGTACGCGAATTATAGCCAGTATCACGTTACATATTAATCCAAAATATTGGGTGACATCAGGCGGTGGCTGAGTTAAAGCCGGTATCATGGAAAGAATAAATGTCCTTGTGTCATGGTCCATGTCTTTTCCTAAAAGAAAGTATATATATATATATATATATATATATATATATATGTATATATATTAACGTTCAGACACGGAAAATTTCTACAGAAAAGTTTCTTTCTCATATTTACTCAAATACCGCTTATTTTATATTACTGTAGCAATCATCAATAATTATTGACAATAATTATTATCAATAATTAAAACATAGTTAGGTAATTATGACGTCATCTATTTAAAAGGAGTCAAATTCACATGTAAAAAAATAGTAATTAATTCATTTAAGTTTTATTGACGACAACGATTTCAACGTATTGTTTCCCGCAATAGCATTCAAAGTATCAATTCTGTTCTCGTGCACAAAACGAATACGCTTTTCTGTCACATGTAAAATTGCGTTCACGTGCGTGAAAATCGTGATAACAATTATGGATGCAGAAGAAATGAATACAGGTAGCAAGTCCCAGGAGAATGGGAAATTCAAGAGAGTTCGTATAAGGGGAGACAACTGTGTCAATCAAACTGTACAACAAATTGTAAACGTCTCAGAATTCTGTTTTTAAGCAAGATTCAGAAAAATTGGCATCTAGACAGTAAAAGTGCTTAATAAAATAGAATAGACATGGCAATATTGTTCATTTAAATATTTATGGTATATTTTTAATAATTTTTCAAAGTTTTCAAATCGAGCTATAAACATCAATCTCAATCAACGAAGTTCAACGTTATGAAATTATTATTCACAATACTTAATGGAATTTTTTCAGTATTCTTATTTCAATGAGTTCACTCGCGCAAACGATGGCAGGGGGAACTATACAATAAGAACCGCTATGTATTGTTTTTAACAATGGCTGCCAGTTAACTTACAAGAAGCAACACGTACGCAGTTTTATAGTCTGTATCAGATACCTTGAGTTGTCGTTCAATTTGGTATTTACTGTATATAGTTTGCTAATTTTAAACAGACTATAGACGGGACTATTTTTAAGGATATCCATACACGCTGGTAATTTAGAGTGATTTCCCTTGAATCATTCCTATTTTTCATTTCCGGTTTGGAAAACTACGAAATTTTTGAGAGCCGTATATTAACAACATGATGATTTTTTCACAAAATTTTTATTAGTAGAAACATAGAGAGATGACACTGAATAACTCTGACTAGTTAATTTTTCAAGACAGCTATTTTGAAAAACTAGTGGGACATGCTAATACAGGTAAATGATTTTAACAATATAAAATTACTTCATTAACATTTTCTTAATTGATTTAAAGCATAGAGATATATTTTACCTTAAAACTTACTATTTTCACTATATATCTAACACGTCAGTCCTCCTGATAGTTCAGTCATAATTGACTTCGAGTTTTTCACGGTTTAAAATGCGTAGTAAATGAAATTGTTGCTCTCTCTCTCTCTTCTCTCTCTCTGTGTGTGCGCGCGTGTGTGTGTGTGTGTGTGAAATAAATTTAAACGTTCTGAAAAATAAAGTTCAATTCTAATTTTGTTTATTTACTTGAAAATATATTTTTTAGGTACGCTTCTCCAAAAACGTAAAAAGAACGTTAAGTTTTGTAAAGAGGAAACATTAGTAGTGTTACGGGCTTATCTGTCTCACCCAACAAAGTGGACGGACATTCTGGATGAGGTGAAGCATAATGTGCATCAGTTAACCCCCGAAGCAAAAGAATTGTACCAAAATGGCACTGTTAAGCAGCTGAGAGACAGAATGTCATCCAAGCTTGGAAAAACTTATGTCACAAGACACTGAAAGTATTCAGGACTTAGACATTAGGTAAAGTAAGATAGAATTGATTTTCTTTTGGAATATTTTAATTTAGTTTTCATGTGTGTGTGTGTGTGTGTGTGTGTGTGTGTGTGTGTGTGTGTGTGTGTGACAGTTTTCTTGGTGCCTGTGCCATGAAATGAAAAGGAAGTTTTTCATCGCAAAACATGTACTTGGCCACATTCTGTATATAAATCTTATATTGTACATTAAAAAAAGTTATGGAACATGTTACCTTAAAAATATTCAAATCTCTCTCTCTCTCTCTCTCTCTCTCTCTCTCTCTCTCTCTCTCTCTCTCTCCGTATGCAAAACCAGGCGAGACAGCTAATTACTCTGAATTCTTGGTGTTTATTTTATAGATCTGTAGTAAGTCAGGTAAAACGCTTAGAAAGACGGCTTGTCACACGGTATCCTGTCGTAGCACCTCAACCTGCCGTAGCACCTCAGCCTCAACCAGCCAATCAAGACGTTCGGGATGCTGCTGCTGCTGCGCTGTCCGACTCTGAAGAAGACAATGGGACTAATGAAGCAGCCAACAACATCCAACGGGCGCCAAAGGCCAAGAAAAGGCCACTGGCTGACATTATTAGGCAGAATCAGCTGGCCTATAATAAATTTATTACGAAAAAAATACCCAAATTATTAAGACAGCTGGGAGTGAGCTCAGACTCCTCTGATGAAAATTAAAAAATAAAATAAAATAAGACAAATGCTCCATGCTAGTTTGTTTGTTTATGTTAAAATGATTGTCGTAAATCTAAGATGAAATAAAATGTGGAAATCATGGTTTTGACAGTAATTAATAATTACACGAGAATCTTAATATTATTTTGTTTGGCCTTTTTCACCTGGGCTATATTGCAATATTTTGAGAAAGTCCCTAACTATGACCTAGTCGCTGTCCGTGTTCGTCTTCTTGATAATTCGCACGTCTCTAATAAGACTGATATTCAATGTAACAGTTCTTTTAATACAAAATAGACAAGATTGCTTTACCGTGAATCATATTATCTTCCTCAGGCATCAAGTCGTTATTAGAAAATTATATGAAGGACCATTTACAAACTGTAAAATCAAAGGATGTACAAAAAAAAAGTTGTCTTTTATTTTACCCGTATAGGTACTGCAATATAACAAATCACGTGTTATTAAAATCCAAACATTTTTGCAAAAAATTATCAGTCTGTAAATTTCAACCAATCAGATTGCAGAATAGATATTAAATATAAATAAATATTATTACAAAGCTATTTTATTAGTTATAAAGGCAATAACAGAATGATATATATTCGCCAAAATACAAGCCGTATAAGAGAACAATCCTAAGGAAATCAATGAATCGGACCGAAATATGCTAATACATTTCGTCACGACTTAAATTGGACTCAGGGGTTTAAACTACAAACATACTGAAAACGGGTCGACAAAATCAAATTAACAAAGAATTATATGTCAATCAGATAACAATAGTTTTTCCAAATTAATTAATAACCATCACCATCGACCAATTGGAAATGTGGCAAACTTGATAAGATTTAAAGATATTTTTTTTATTTAGGAACATTGTTTTCCGCAAAAAAAAAAAAAAAAAACGATAACATTTGCATGTTTTTAAATTAAAAAAGTATACTGAATAAAAAGGTTAAGGATCAGTTTAGGATAAATTTATTTTTAAAGTTGTGGAAAGTTTATTCAACAATATCTAACACTAATGAACTCCATTAATAAAACATATCAAAAGATTATTGCATGAATTCATTCAAAGGTAATAATCTGAGAATAAACAAAGTATGACAACCCCTGAAAAAATGGAATTCAATATGGGTAGCAAAATTAGAAATTTTTTTATCAGAAAAATAATGTTACCAATAGCGAGTATGTTATCCATGGGCTTGGATAACAGCATCCATCTTGGGATGGATAGGATCAAGTGGCGAATCGTGTTGTGTGGGATTCTAGGCCATTCCTCAAGTAGCGAAGCTGTTAGCTCCTGCCTATTATCTGGAAGTTGTGTGCGTTTTAAAATGCATTGTTGCAAGATATCCCCAACGTGCAGTCAGATGACGCCGCATAATGGTAAAATGAATAAGAAGATAAACGTATGCCTATCGATTAACAAAATGCAGAAGTAAGCAAAAACCAAAAAAAAGGCAAACACCTTAGACCTTCCAAAACCACTTTTATTTGAACCTCATGTTAAAGCATTAGATCCTAGTGTAATATGGAGATATTAAGATGTCATTATCATGTAATATACATTATATTATATTTCTGTAAGAAGTGATTCTTAATTCATTGCCCAGTAAAATGATGTTAAGGCTAGGTAAGTTACAATTCATAAAAAATGCTATTATATCCTAAGACCTCATTTGTAACAAAAAACTATTTTAATAAAACATAAGCTAGCTCAATTTGTAAGAAAATCATACTCTTATTCTCTATAAAAAATTTGTTCTGAATACAAGTAAGTCCTTTTGGTTCTAAAAAGGTGAAAAAAATCTTTATTGCCCTTTCTTAAAAATTCACTGGGTGTTAACCGATCAAGATTCTATAACTTTGAATTGAAAAAGTAAGAGTAATTGACTACAATGTTATATTCAAAGGGAGGTAAACCGTAAAGTTAGAGAATATGTTTAAATATTATTCAAATTGTTTGATTTCACTTAACTATTTAGCCACAACTTTCTGACAAATTAAAATCTTAGTTGTTGTCATTTGTTTTATTTTTAATTGTCTTTTTCAAAATTTGATTTTAATGTTTTACTTCGAGATGTGTTTTGCTGGTTTTGTACTACTACTTTAAATATTTTTATTGTGTCACATGTCAGTATACATTTTAAATAGAACATTTAACATGCATTTTTAATTAACAAAATATTGACACACAGCCATACATGGTTCAAGAGATATTTAGATGTAATAAATAAATTAAATTAAGGACTGAAATAGGTTATAAACTAATAAGACTATAAAAAGAGAATATTGTGGATCAGGGCCCAGTTTCACAATGATTCACTCAGCTGAGTGTACACTCAACTCAAATTTGGGAATATTTCTATATCAATTTCTAAGACATTACACAATTAAAATTGAATATCTAATGTTGTTTAGTGTAAGTTTGTTGAACAAAACAAAACATTTTCAATTTTTTTTCAATTTTTTTTTCAAATTTTAAAATATTGATGGGAGAAAAAGTGGAATATTTGAGTTAAGTGTACACTCAGCTGAGTGAATGATTGTGAAACTGGGGCCAGTTTTTTTTCTATACAACATTCTATATAAAACAGCAACTACCTAAAACTTTGAAGACGTGGTTTTTTCAATAATTTGTTCAACTTAAAATTGGTTGTTGAAATATAAAAAATAATTTTCATAGACAAAATCTTCGTCGAGAAGCGTAAACCTAAGATCACAAAAGCCACATTTAAGTAAAAAAAATGAGTTTCATTTTCTATAACGGAATAAATACAATTCTATAGATCCTTTCATATAACGGTAACTTAGGTTTGGCTTAGTGCCCAGTCTCTATTTGAAATGGTAGACTACCTGCAGGAAATGATGCTAGAACTCGATGGTGGTTTTTCGGCATAGTCTATGACACGCAAGATATAAAGATACGATATATACTTACCTTATTGTTTTCTTTGTTTTTTCTTTTTATAGCAAATATGACACTCAATGATCTTCCAGCAGATTAAGCCCTATTCGGATGTAGTGAACTTCATATCCAAATGCTCATAAAACCACATTCTTAAATATTTTGTTTTATCGTATTCAAGTGGGGCATTACCAACATTAAAAGTAAAAGAAGACTTTTTAATATTTTCAAAACAAACTGTAAAATTTTACTTTTGTCCCTGATAACTATCAACCACCACTTTATACTCAATTTATCTACAACATCGAGTATCTGGAATTGCTCGACATGTTTCGCTTAAAAAGTGGGAGGTTGTGGTTCGAACCCCAACAGGGTCATACATAAGACTATAAATTTTAAGATATTGATTCCTCGCCTGGCAATCATTATTAGGAAGATTAAATTTCGACTAGTTCATCCGATGTCAGGATAATGGATTGGGATGGTATGCCTGTATATCTTGATGTGCTAGCACGTTTACAAAAAGTCGCCCCGAGTGCGCTTTAATACACGGTTAATAAACTTGGTCTCGTCGCGAATGGATGAAAATTAGCTGATGTTTAGTTAAACAACATTACCAATACAAAATAAAATGAAAGCAACAAAAAATACAAGACCTATTAAGCACATTGTTGAAGAGAATTTATTGTTTTTAATCTTCAATTCCTACCGTTGTAACTGGTTCAACGAAGACTCGTGTAGAGTGTTGATAGGCCCTTTGATTGTATTAAAATCTGAGACAACATAACGGCCAGACATCGAATCGTTATCTTAGTTCAAGTTAAGAGCACTACACTTTTAAATGTAGATTGTACAGATATATGTTCTAATAATGTATGAACTATTTAAATTGATGTGTATGATAAAATCGCATTATATCATTGATAACATAAACGAGATAGTTTAAGGGTAAGAGTAATTTGACAAATCAAAAATTCAAACAGTGGCTTTTTCAAAAATGTTTGCTGAACCACAGCTTATAACGAACAAATGCTTATTTGTAAGACTATTTAAATGCATGTTTTGTTTGACTGTCTTCTAAAACAATAAACTATTAAATGCTGAAAACCCTAGTGATATTTTAAGTGTATTTCACGAATTTTCTTATATAAAAAGTGTTTTTTTTAAAATTGTTCGAGACCAACTCTCCTTTAGGAAATATTTTGGTAACACGAAAAATGTTTAAGTTGTCCAAAGTGATCTGATACATAATACTGTCATTATCAATGATTTAAGGAACAAGAGATGGAATTTCCACTTCAAACTTAAAACAATACTTAAGATTAATCATCATGTAACGAAATCGGCTTTATGCAATAAAAGGTCCATATCAAATATCCCAAAGTTTAAAATTTTCATTTTTAAGTAATTCAACCAATTTTTTGTTAAACGATTTGTAAAAAGCTTTTAACATTTTTCTTGTTTCTGGTAACATATTGCCGACTTTTTTCGCTTCGTCATCTCGAACTCTTTCTGGCTTTAATTTCAAAATTCTTCTTTCTTCTTTTCCAATGAGAGGTCCTGAAAGAAAAAACCAATTACAGCAATTGCGTATAAAAATTGCACTTTGACTAGGTTTCTCAATGTACTTTATCTATATTTCTGAAAAAAATGGTTCTTTTGGAATCTCTGTTTTAATTTTTATCAACTAATTTAGTACCTTATTAAGTGATATATTTCACTTCAGCTTATATTAGTATTAATTCCTGTTTATTTATTTATAGGTTTGTTTGTTTGTTTGTTTGTTTTTTTGATTTTTTAATTTTTATTTCAGGTAGAACTAACTTAACAATAGACAAGCTTTATTTAAGATTAGTATTTGTTGAAAGATATGGTGGCTTATTTCTGACATCGACATAATTTTAGTCGACATAAAATTATCTCGACATGTCGACCTAATATCTTGACAAGTCGAGATAATATCATGGAAAGTTGTGATGTCAAAATAAAAAGTCGAGATATATAACACGCCATGTCGCGATACTCATGTTGATGAGTCGTGATAGTTATCTTGATATCGCGACTTATTTTTTGTAACTTATAGAAAAGTAAGTATCACGGCATGTCGTGTTAAATATCTCAACTTTTTATTTTGGTATCACAACTTGTCATGATATTATCTTGACTTGTCAAGATAATAAGTCGACATGTCGAGATAATTTTATGTCGACTAAGATTATGTCGATGTCAGAAATGAGCCACCATAGAAAGAGTTAAACTTATTAAAATTATTTAACAGTTAATGCTTACGAAGATCCAAAAATTTGTAAACTGATATAAGAACTGTATTTATATCTTTTATATATTCTTCATACTATCAAAAATAAAAACTGATCACCAGGGAAGACTTTTAACCAATCTTTTATAAATACTGAATACATGCCGATCCTCAACCTAACCTGAAACACATAGGTAATGCATCTAAAGCAAATTAAACACAGATTGACTACAAGTACATGTATCTTATCTAGCCTTTAAAATGAAAAACAACTGACTAACAGCGACGGAAGATTTTAAATATTATATATTTGTTAAATATAATATCCATTAAAAATGTAAAAGATATCTTACTTTTACTAAAACAATGCAAACCCATTTTTTTCTAATGAAGGCATCTTCAGGATACAAGGACGCTAAATGATTCAATAATGAAATCTATCAGTTCAAGTAGCGATTTCAAGGGTCGGTTCAAATTTAGTACAGGGGCTTTGTAATTGGATCACATTCTGCTAACTGTCTACAGTGTAAGAATAATAGTTCAGTGCTAAGAAAACCTATAAGATGCTCGAATGCGAGCTAGTAGAAGGCAGTGTCAGTATAAGTTACCAGAGTAACGTGTGTAAAAAGTAAAATGTGTCATCAAATGATTCTAATTTTTCAAATAATAAAATATATTTATTTAAATTCATGAAAAGCGTTTGCAAATATTGCTTTAAGTAGCAACTAATGCAATACAATCAAGAATACCAAACAGAAATAAATAGAACATGAAAAAAGAAAAAAGAGACAATCACTCTGATTATAAAAGTAACAAAGACGATTAGTGGATTAATATATCATCTAGTGTGCGAATATCGTACTAAAATTTCTTTTTAGAAATTAAGGTAATTCTGAACATTAAAGTACCTTAAACGTTTCAATCGTATTGTTGTATGCACATCCTCTCTCTGTAAAATACTTCCGACAATTTTGATGCTGTTTTATTGCATTGAGTACACTGTTATGGAAATCGTTTACGGAGGCAAGGTAACTAAAGCAGCAGGATGACTCGTATAAATAATCTGAAAATAATCTGGAAATATTTTGATCAAAACATTAAAACTGGACCGTTAATTAAAACTTCAGTATTTTTTTAATTATAGGTTATCATCAAACACAAGCATACCAGTTCATGTCCGAATGATAATCCCCCATAATAAAAAACTAAAAACTTTAGAAAACAGGCTTATTCAGTTAAATACGTGAACTACCACCAGGGAAGTGAGACTGGGGCTGCTGAAGGATTTGCACCTCCTGTATAGCAAGTTTCACCAGCCACATGCAAAAAAAAAATTCAAATGCAATGAACCAGAAACTATGAGACGTAAGATATATTCATTATAAGTTTGGATACAGCGAATTCATACCAGTCAACAATATTGTGATAAAAGTCATAGGCTTTTTAAAGGCATTGATAAGCTTAGGCTTGCAATATCCTTGAGTCAACAGTGTAATTGACAGCAGCTTGCTCCGTTGTAGACAGCCTCCGTAGTGGGAACAAACTTTACCATACCGTATTAACTGTGACACAAATATTTCATACGTAGGAAAAGCGGGAATGTTACTCTAGATTTGGCAAAGTTCTGTAAAATTCAGCTTTAGGTAAGTACGTAAGTAAGCAAGCGGTGGCTGTATTGTTATTCAAATCACGTACGGAACTACTTTTTTCAAGAGCAGGAACCCTAAATCTCATAATAGAACCGTCTTTCTTGAAGACTCTGCCAATCTTAAACCTTACTAGATGGTAAAGATTGTTTTATTTTTTAAATCAAAAAGTATAATCGGAATACAAGTATAATGTGGCGGATGAATATACGTGTATCAACAAGGTTCGCTTGGGGTAAAATGTTCACAATCAAATTCAGACAAATATATCTCATTCCACAACAGGGTGGGATTTCTATATTAATCAGAGATATGTTTATGGTCAAGAAAAGGTCAAAAGAATAAAAATATAATTTTAGATTGGTGACAGCAAATGTAGAGATAGCAAAATACAATATATTACAAAATATTAGGACCAAAGGCTACTCTCTTTACAAGTAGAAACATGGACATACATGTGCTTTATTATAATTATAAAATGAGTTTCGTTATAGACTGTTTCATTTTACCATTACCTATAAATTACCTCTCCACTGGGTCTCGCATAATTACAATAAGTTTTACATCAGGAATAATATTACGCATGTAATGTGGAGTAATATATTTCGGTTCGTTGCATCCCTCATTTTCTGGTAATTCCCACCAAAAATTGTTTTGAAATATTGTATCCACCGACGTTTCTCCTTAAATAAAAAAGATCTTATTAAATGTACAGTCACTCGAACATAAAGATTATCTAAATTACTTTCCCATTTAATAATGTAAACTAGCCACTTTGTTCGTTCTAGTTTTTTCGCATTTGATACTTATATTTGCCTAATTTTTGTCTTTACTATTTTAAAATTGACATGATCGACAACAGTTTTGATATTTATGAAATAAAAAATTCACATTACAAAATAACTATATATGCTGAATGGTAAAATTGAAATAGTGTTCGGAAAAATAAACGAATGCTTTAGGAAATTACATCGTATTTTATCAGATAAAATGCATAACTTAAAACAAAATCTTAAATTATAATGTATAGAGAAAAATTCCGGTAAGAGTACATTTGTCAAATAACACTATTTCATATTTTAAAAATGATGGATTTTTGTACTTTTTTATTTAATTCTTCTTTAATATATTTAATGGATTGTATGAAAAGAAATAATTTTATCATTAGTAATTGTTTCTGCTAAAATAGATATACAGGGTTTTTGTTATGTCTTTGTTATTATTTGAAACCTTATCTGTAGATATATTTTATACTTCTTTTATGAACACTTCTACAAAAGTTAAACTAACCTGTTATAACTGAGTGATAAGGAAGGACTTTGTGACATGTACAAGGTGAAAGATATTTTTCTATGGCTTTGGCAGGCTGTTCAAATTGTTTTAGATAATAATCAAAACTACTGCTGGTAGAATCATTACTTAAAATGAAACAAATCCTAGATATATTTTATTTGTTTTGAATAATAATTTTACACCAAATACATAGACTTGTTTTCTCCTGATGGGTTAAAACAAATGTTATGTATCATAATCCGTTTCACTGCGGAGACCTCGATTAAAGTACAATACAATTATGCATCCTAACAGTACATTATCCAAATCATATTTCTAAACAACAACGATAACAACTAACAACAGCAGCAACAACAACAACAAAAACAATAATAATAAGAATAATATAATTATAAAAATTCAAATTCAAATTTAAATTGTTTTATTACATATAAACCATATAACAAACAAAATGGAATCGGCATGTTGCAATACTAATAGTAGAACTAAACCATAAACGATATGTAAAAAAAAAAACAAAATAAAAATTCAAGATATCAGATATCAAAAAAATTAATAATAATAGATATTTTTTTACTTTTTATTGATGGCATTTGTACGTTGTTGTTTTATTGTTTGATTAGACAAAACTAAATGTGAACATTTATTGAAGTGAAGTGAAGTAATGGTGTTTTTCGCCCCGGTCAAGATTTTTTCACTTATTTCGAGGTGGTCAGTTCTGGGATGGTGGAGGAAACCGGAGTACCCGGAGTAAACCACCGACCTTCGGCAAGCAAACTTTCTCACACTAGGATCTGTCCCGAGTGGAATTCGAACCCAGTCGGTGAGAGGCGCTGTGATCCGTAAGTGCGCGCTTTAGACCACTCGGCCACCGAGGCCCCTTGAACATTTATTGAACAGTGTCTGTAAAACGGGTAAGATGTTTGTGGACACTCAGTTAAAATCCACAAAAATAAATATTAATATAAATTTCCATCAATGTTTTGGAGTTTTGTAACTCTTCTTCTAAACATGTTCTGTTTTTCTCTATTTTTCCTTGGCGTGTCTTGTTTCTCTGTTTTTTGCGATGTCCTTGTATCATTTTTGTTTTTGAATGCGTTTCTTGATATCAAGTATATTTTTGGGAAGTACAATTACAACGCATGTTAGCTCTAAGTTGTTAAAAGACATCAATATCGACAGGATATAAGCAAAACAATTAATCAAGCTCAAATTTATAGTTTTGACAATACGAATTCCTGGAGAGAGAGAGAGAGAGAGAGAGAGAGAGAGAGAGAGAGAGAGAGAGAGAGAGAGAGAGAGAGAGTATACACACTAAAGCGTTTCCTGTTGAACCACATTAGCTCTTTAATTCTTGGTACAGCTACGTCTGGATGGTAAGACAATCTTTTTAATAAATCACTGGTTCCACTTTTAGGAAAACCAATAATAAAGAAATAAGGTAGACAATAAAGTCTTTGCCTTTCAGTTTTACTGACTATCGCATTTTTCTCTGCAATCATGTCACTTGTCACATTCTTCATAAAACATGGATTTTTGTACTGTGGTAAAAAGTTAAATTCTTCCTGAAAAAGAGAGATAACTCTTAATTTCGGAACTGTCCGGTCCGATATTGTTAAATCGTACATAGAAACGTTAATTCTATATTTCATTTCTGGTTATAGTTGTTTTTATTTATAAGTATAGATATTGAAGGTGCTTATAAATATTAGTCATAATGCTAATGAACCAAATTCCAATTTTTTATTAAATTATTCATTTGGTCAGTTTGTAGATAAGGTTTAATGTCATGTTAATGGCCAGCTAAAGTATCCAGGTCCTGGTTTCACAATGATTCTTTAAATAAAATTTTCCTTAACCTAAATTTTGCAAATTTGAAAACTTTATATTTTTGTTAATTGTTAAGCTATTTAGTAATTTAAGGCGTCATTTTGATAATCACTTTTATTTTGTAATATTTGTATTACAATATACATAATGATTATTTGTAACTTAGAAAAGAAATGCTAAATTTAAGTTAAGTAACATCTTAGTTGAGGAATCATAGTGAAACAGGGGCCAGGTAGCTTAATAATGCGCTCATAACTTAGTGTAACTTCGGTGAAGAACAAGCCTCTAGTGACCAATAGATGCAAAACCTTTTATGTTGTTGAATGTAGCAAATAACTATATGACTCCATGTATTTTCTAATTATTAAGAGTTTGTTTTTTTTCAGAGTTATGTTAAGTTGGCTAAAGTAAAAATCCTAATTACTCACCATATTTATGAAATTTGAATAATTTCCAGTTTTATTCAAAATTTGTGACAGAAAACCCTTTCCTTTACACGAGATTTCGTTGTCTCGATCATATACAGACAAGTGTCTTATACTGAAGGCAACTGCAGGAATGTCGCTTTTCAACACATACGTACCAAATGATTTAATTAATTCACTAACGATAAACACCATTATAGTTATATTTATACATAATAATCCACAAAAGAAATGTAAAACTATCCTTTTACTATGAATTTTTGGATAACAACAAACATGTTCATCTTTGTATCTGCTTCTTTGCTGACTTCTGTTTATGAAATTAAATATATTATATATTTATAATAATAATAATGATAAAGATATATATGCATAAATGAAACCAATTAGAAAGAAAATAATGCGCAAACAGGATTTGAGCATACAATCATAATTACATTATTTATTTTTATTGTGCGATATCGCTTAAACTACAGCTATAGAATGTCTAATAGCCTGTTTTAAAGGGGTTTTTGTTTCATATTTAATAGTTTGCAGGACTGCCTGCATGAATATCACCATTTTAATTGGAATGCTTTTTCTTTAGTAAGTTCTGCTAAATATAAAAATTTTCAGAAAATTTTTCAGCCTTATTTCCCAGAAAACATATCAACAACCTGATATTTAAAGGTTGTCAATAAATATTAGGAAAACAATGTAATATCTTATCATTTTATAATTAATTAAAATCGAGAGTAACAACAATAAAAATCGTTATTAAGAGTGTAAGTCAACTTTCCGAGAGAGAGAGAGAGAGAGAGAGAGAGAGAGAGAGAGAGAGAGAGAGAGAGAGAGAGAGAGAGAGAGTTTGTTTTGCCAACTACAACTTAAATAAATATCTTCACCTTCTTCTTTTAAAGCTCTTCTTAATGCAAATCAAAGAAAACCACCCTTTTATTATAATACTGGTAATAGACTGTCTCAAATCTTACACGCCAGACTTCGCAATAATTGTGCACTTCGGGCTCATCTCTGTACAAAAATGTAATTGACAATCCTTACTGTGCATGTGGTCAAATAGAGACAACCGAACATTTTCTTTTCTTTTTTATTGTAATCGTTATTCAAACCTACGTGACAGACTATTACATTCGTTACCACTCACATTGTCTACTAATTTACTATTATTTGGTGACACAAAACAGAGAAATTTTCAGATCCATGCATAGATATATTCATCTGACAAAACGATTTTCTTATACTTAGTGTTTCAAAAATTAAATGTTTAGTGTGATTAACCCTTAAACTAGGCGCATTTGAAAAATTAATTTCTTATTTATTTGGGAGACAGATTAATATAAGCGCTATGGCACTTATTCCTGAATCCTTTTGTCAATATATGTAATTATTATTATGTATTATGTACTTATATTTGTGTATATATGACTGACAAATAAAATATGTTTAAATCAAATAAATAATGCGTATGTTCATACCTATGGTGTTGAAAAGCAAGTTTAAAATATCCAGGGGTTAAATCGTATTTTAGCACTAGTTTAATGAAATGACTTTCTGTTTGTTTGGTTTTTTTTTTTTTTGTTTGTTTTTTTTTTTTTTTTTTTTTTTTTTGTTATTGACTCATCAGACATTTTGGATGTACTATATTGTTAGTATTTACTATACCTGGATAGTAAATGCAATATGACAGACAATATTAGTATCCAGTTAAAGATAATCGAGATTTACGAGAACTCTTCATTGCAGTATGCACATCTGGAGACTGAAAGTCTAGAATTGTTTATTCGAAATGTATATGTCAAAAAAAATATCGCACGCAGTTTTGATGCTTGTTGACGTTGTACGACATCCAGAACCTTTGGGAATAAAACAACATTGCACGAAATGAGTCTTAGTGTCCATACCATCATTTAAAAAACAAAAACATTGCAAGTTCAGTTCAGTTGGTTCAGTTAGTTCAACCAACGCTGACGTCTTGATCAATTTTCCACGAGTAAGTAGTTTATTCCATATTTGAAGAGTAAAAAATTGCTTATTAGTTTAAGTTCCACAGATGATTAAGAAAATTTAAGTATAAAGACTTATCAGTATCCAATGAAAATGCAACTTAAAACTATATTTAAAACACAATGTCTCCCGTGATATTATAAAAACACTTCAAATTTGTTGTTTTTAAGAAACACCTGAGTATCGCAGACCATAGACTATTAACTCAATAATCTCTTCAGCAAAGTGTTCAGAGAACATTATCCCTTCACAATGGGGAACATCGGTAAATTAAATACAGAGTTAAATAAGTTTTATGGACCACTGGTTGTAAAATCAATGGGATGGCTAGGTCATCCACACAAATGGACATTTGCTCCAGTACTTGTCCAAAGTTGGGAGATTTAAAATCAGTGCTCTCTCTCTCTCTCTCTCTCTCTCTCTCTCTCTCTCTCTCTCTCTCTATATATATATATATATTTACCCTACCTCTGACTAAATTCTATGATAGTGATTGGCTAAATTGAATCACATGACCAACCCAGTATCATTCCGTACATAGCCGCACGCGCAAAAATACTGGGTCAGCAAGGCTGATACCGGGTGGGTTAGAGTTACGTCCCCTGTCGCTAACGTAAACGTCAACAAAAATGGCCTAGTTTTAACTCTTTGTATACGTCACAAGTACGTCATTTTACAAATTTCTACTGTGTAGGGTCGGTTCAAAACACTTAAATGACAGTTCAAAAAATTTTTTATTATTTCTTATTTATTTATTTATTTATTTATTTATTTATTTTGAAGTTCAAATGTTATATTATTAAATAACATGCATTAAACCTTATTAAGTGATATTCCATATTGTAATATTTTATTTCAGTCGGATATTTTTTTTTTACTTTCTTTCATCAGCATTATTTCTATTTTTAAAAAAAATAGATCTAGCATTGGGTCATCGGTAGGGTAAAAAAGTTACATGGTTTATAAGTGTCCGGTACGGAATGATACAGGGTCAGTAAAAAAGATACCGGGTTCGGCTCACGCCTCACCCGGTATCTTTTCTACTGACCCTGTATCATTCCGTACCGGACACTTACAAACCATGTAACTTATAATATATATATATATATATACATGTATATATATATATCGTTTGCTTGCATTGTTTTGGGCTCTTGGCTGTGTTTGCTGTTTATAGTTGCAAATTGTTATATTATTGCGATCTGTTGTTTATAGAGGTAATTCTTAACTCAAAATGGGAAAAATGTTTTGACAAACAAAAGGAAAGTGTTGATAAAAACAAACCTACCTATTAGATTTTAAAACTGCAAAGTTGTAAAACTGTTTTGACGATTTTTCTACATGTGTTTTTCTCTTAATGAAAACTTTTGAAATTGTCAAAATTCTACATAAAAAGGGTAGGGCAGCATATGTAAAAGCACTGTAAAGGTTTGTAGAACACCTGATGGGATGAGCTGAAAATCATCTGGTACTTAGATAAAATCCAATAAAGAAAGTACATCATGTGTTGGCTGTGTGATTACTTTTCCAATCGGATATCATTTAAATGCACAGAAATCATAAATAAGGTATAAAAAAAAGTTTATTTTTTGCAATAGCGGCCGTCTTGGATGCACAATTTGGCTGTAAGGCAATCCTTTACAAATCACTACCAAAATGAAACAATTTACCAAAGTTCAGCTCAATCGGATGTACGGTTTTCTTTTTCAATGGAGAGAGAGAGAGAGAGAGAGAGAGAGAGAGAGAGAGAGAGAGAGAGAGCGAGCGGTAAAGCTGGTAAAAAATATATATGCCTCATCACTAGTGGCAGGGGATGATAAGTCGCTTATATTGCGGTTCTTGAAATTCATGGTAAAATATTTTTGAACAAAAAGGATACTTTTTAAAAACGTATCGTTCTGAAGTTTAAGATTATAGACTGAAAAAAAGAAATAATGTCTATCTATTAATCAAACTTAACGAGCAGATTATATGTATTATATAATACTACGTAATAGTAATTTTGTATGTTATTTATGAAAACAAATTATGTAATTCTTTTTATTAAATAACACTTTATTATCAAAATTCGATCAATTATTCTATGTAACATAAATGACATGTTGCGATTGTGTAAACTGTATGAAACATTTTAGTGCAGAGATATAATTTGTCGGTGTGTTTTAACAGGACAAAGGCAACATAAATAAAGAATTCAACACACACTGATTCAAACAGAATATCTTATCATATTTTCACCACTGCGGTAGCTCAGTTGGTAGAGTGCTCGTAAGTGGAATGTCGTGGGTTTGAACCCTGGCCGGGTCTGACCCAAGACTTGAAAGAGGGTAGTGACTGTTCTTTCGCCAAGCACTCGGCATTACGAAATGAAAGTCATGGTTCTTTCGGATGGGAACTTAAAATAAACGATGTCCCGTGTATCGGTAGGCGTGGCACGATAAAGAACCCTGCTGTATGATGCCATCAGCGCAACGCAAAGGCAAAATTTCTGCACTTTCGCCTATAGCTGGCGACGTCTCGATCTAAGTGAAATATTCTTGACTGGGACGTTAAACACTATTACTCAAATCATCTCTTTTCATATTTTCATACCAGACAGAACAGTAAAACAAAACAAAGCATGCATTTATGATAAAATTTCAAAATGAGATCCTGAAATATGCAACAAAGGTAACTTTCTGAAGGTTTAGACGAAGCTAAGTTATGAATCCCTTGTATTTAATACTAGTTTTTTAACCTTTATATTAAGTCTCAAAGAGGGTTCTTCTGGTGAAACTTTTTTTAAAATCTGTTTTGAAGCAATCTTTTTACTCTCACGTATACCGCATAATACCCTAAGAGTCATTACCTAAAATCCGGTCGTTAGACTACTAAAAAGTCAGGTAAAAATTATTGAAACCGGCTACAAAATTTTTGCAATGATGTTAACATAATTAAAAAATAATTTTATTGTAATCACATTTAATTTCTAAATATTAACTTTGAATGTGCGATCATTAAATCATTACTTTTACTGCCAATTTTGCATGACAAGACGTTGTTTTTACTTTCAATACTGACCTTTAGACAATTCAGAAGCTGTAATTTATTATTATTTTTTCTGTTGTGACGGAAAACAAATGTTTTGTTAGTGCATTTACATTATTCTTAGAAAAAAATACAAAAATACTTTGTAAAAAATGTCTATTTGTTAAAGTTTATAACCAGAAAATAATGGAACCATAATGGCAATACAAATGAAAAAGTCTGAGTAGGCGTCGAACAAAATTATTGCTGACGTCAATATTATTACCTGACTTATTGCAACTGGGAAAATTCCACGAATGTTTAAAAAAATGTTAGAATTTGAAAAAAAAAATTCCACTCACTGTTTAAGTTGGTGTGATATTACAGGAAGTACTTCTTGATATTTTAAAGCTTTCCTTCGCTACTGTTTTTATCACCAACAAGCGTATTCGATTGTACTATATGAATAACATTTATATTTATATTTCTTTGTATTTATATATCTTCTTTATGCTTCTTAAACACCTGTTGTCAACGATTACGTCAACATACAGTCACTTAATAATTTATCAAATAACATAATATCATTGAAGTGATTCATAGGTGATTTATATGTATACCTACTGTAGTTACGGTAATTGTTCACAAAAATATAGTTTAATAAACTTATGGTCTCAAAAAAAAATTAAAATGTCGCACGTTCTAACTTATACTAAAGATGTTCAGGATAAGATTTTTTCCGCTGCGTCCAGGATGCTAAAAACAATGGTAAAGTCATTATTTTATATGTAAGTCCAAATGTTTGATCGTTTCCTATTATTATTATTATTATTATTATTATTATTATTATTATTATTATTATTTTTTTAACGTCAGATATGATTTTCAGTTACTGCTAAATTTGTTTCAGTAAGTCAAATATTTTTTTGTTTTAACAAATTATAGCACAACATTAAACATTAATTGTTTATATATTTAAATAATAATAATAATAATGAGTATTTTATTACAGTGTCACATGCCAAATATATATATATATATATATATAATAAATACAATGATTACAATCAGTATAAAACATATGGCATCCAGCCTTAAAAGACTTATGAGACACTTTTGACTATAAGCATATAATAAGACTTAAAACCAATGTTAAATAAAATATATACATGTGTTAAGATATCAAATTACTAGTGTAAAAACATAAACATGTGTTAAGATATCAAATACTAGTGTAAAAACATAAACATGTGTTAAGATATCAAATACTAGTGTAAAAACATAAACATGTGTTAAGATATCAAATATAAGTGTAAAAATATATACATGTGTTAAGATATCAAACACTAGTGTGAAAACATAAACATGCACAAGTAATAAGATATTAAATACAGTGTAAAAAATATGCATGTGGTAAGATATTAAATACCAGTATAAAAATCATACAAATCTTTTCCTACGTTGAGACATACATAAAAGAGTTTTGCTAAGTTTAAAAACAAGTTCATTACATGACATTAAAAAAGAAAGTTTTTCATAACTATCTTAAAACAAAAAGCCGTTTAAAATATTCTGAGCTAAATTAAAATGTTCAAATCTCAAATCATCATAAAAACTACAATCAATTAAAAAAATGTTTTTCGTCCTCAACTTTACCAGTAGTACAAAAACCCGGTTTCAACATGCAAGGGCAGACAACCGCTTCTAAATTTTGCTAAAATAGAAAGTTGACATTTAGGTATGTTATTAGACACATAAAATTCAATAAAAATAGCACATTTAAAAAGCCTATAGGTTCTCAATTTGTTACCGTTTTCGTTGTTTCTATCATTCCATAATTGTTGCTACCAGTGTTCCATATCACAGTTCAAAATGTTTACTTTACTTAATTCTAGATATGATTTAATAGAGTTAAATGATGTACACTGATCAAAAGTATTATATAAATCCATATCTTCTTAAAGTTTTTTAACATTATAATCCCACGATCGTTATTTTTAACGCTCCAATTGTGAATTCGCTTAGGAAGCCTGTCCTCTGGCATCACTTTTAATTTAAGCCAATAACGGAAAATGTCAATTTACAGCTCATCCAAACTAAGTCACCCTAGTTGCAATGTTTGATGCCGTTTTACTGACACCCAGGAAAAGTCGAGCGGCTCTATTCTGTATAGTTTCAATTTTATTACGCACACTTAGTCCCCAAATTGGAGAACCATAAAACATAACAGGTTCAACAAAAGCAGAGTAAAGCTGAGTATAAACATCTAACGACATATCACCAGCGTTATAAAACAGTGTAAATAACACCAAGAGCGCGACTAGCTGCTTTAGAAAGTTCGTTTATGGTTTTCTTCATATCGAGATGTTCATGTAGCCATATACCAAGGTATTTATACGAGTCTGCAAAGTCTAAGTCAATATCACCACATTTAAATTTGTAGATTGATTTTTTAGCACCCAGACGTCGAAAATGCACAATTTTAGTCTTATCTTTGTTAAAAAGAAGTCTCCACTTAGTGCACCAACGGTTAACGATATGCAACATTTGTTGTAAATCAGTTTCTGATGAAGCTTAAAGTACAATGTCATCAGCGTACAAAAGAATACCTACAATGTGATTATCAATATCAATACCCAGATTAGAGTTTTAATATCATTAGCTAAGTCATTTATGTAAATGGAAAAAAGTGTAGGAGACAAATTACATCCCTGTTTTACACCTTGTTGCACAGCAAAACTATCAGTATACATGTTATTTACACGCACAGAACATTCAACATCACTGTATAAGGACACAATAGCATCAAACATTTTACCATTAATGCCAATATTTAAATATATATTTAAATTGTGACGTACAGTTAATATAAGGACATAAAGAGAAAAAAGTAGGAATAATACGTGAATGTAATCAGTAGTTATATACTGCCCAGATTTTCCTCCCATTCTGTTAACCTTATTGAGGTTATAATCAAAAAGCAAAAAGTTCTCACATTCAGTATAAACTATAATATATAAAGTATAAAGATTGGAGACTTTTTTTTATTACAGAAAGGTTAATAAAGTACAAAAACACAATGTTATTATATCACGTTATTAGTGATTGTTTTATTTTCTGCATTTGTATAACAGTTTATGATATGTTTTTTTATGTTCATTCAAAGGGCGGGACTAAACCGATGTTACATTGATATGAAATTAAAAATAAAATTAAAATGAAAATTTAACAGGTATTTTCGTTAAAAATATAAATTCGAAGATACAAGAGCATTTCGTTGCGTTAAATAAAACAACAAAATTTGTTTTAAAAAATTTAAAATTTTAATATTTTGTAATTTCATCCATAAGGATATTTGTTTTGAGGGTAATTTTAAGATTTAAAAATATCTACATTTAATTACGTCTTTGTTGGTCAATATATTTTTTGGTATTAATTTCACTTGGGTTTTATCTTATTTTTTTACATTTCAAATTTTTTCAAGTCAAGTTTTTTTTTAATATTCAACTTCTCTGTTATAATATGATCTATTTTTACTATTTGTTTGGAATAGCACATATTAAGTTTGGTAGAAGTTGGTATTTATTTTCCCTTTTTTTTTCCTTTTAGCCGTACAGTGCATATCTAATCAAATAGTTACTTCTTCAGTTTCACTAATAAAAACTAATGATCACGCATATTGATTTTGATGACCTAAATAAGTTGTCGCTAATTAAGCCGCTTTTTTAAATTTAAACTTTTACCCTGGAACCATGTCAACTGAAAACTGGTGTGAAGCTAGCCCGCAATTTATTTAATTGCGAGCTAGAATTGCGGGCTAGTTTCACACCAGTCAATTGAAAGCGTTTTTGGAATGGTTGATTTTTACCCCATGATAGTATGTTTAACGATCAAAGTATTGAATATGTGGGAAATAGAATCCCCTTTTCTCAAGGTTTTATTCATTATTTTTCTTAATATTTTTCGTGACTCAAGAAACAGTTCCGTGAAAACTAATTTTTAACACCGTACCAGAAATTATATATCAACTTTCTAATCCTTTTGGCTAAACTCAATCCTGTATTTAATAATAACAAGAGGCCAAAAAGGGCCTGTGGAGCTCAACTGACAGGGACTTGAGTTGATGTTAAATGCTAAATATAAAAGCTTTAGGCCTTACAATTTCAGAGTAGAAGATTTTTAAATTTGACTTCCCATATAAGTAAATGTAGATATATGGCCCCTTGGGTGGGACAAAAAATTGGCCCGGAGGCCTTTATTTATACAAACCTGGTAAAGGGACTTGAGCCGATGTTAAATGCCAAATATGAAAGCTTTAGGCCTTACAGCTTCAGAGAAGACGATTTTTAAATTTGAATTCCCATATATGCATATGTAGATAAAAGGGCCCGTGGTGTGGCCAAAAATGGCACGGGGGCCTTTATTTGTACAAACCTGGTAAAGAGACTTGAGCTGATGTTAAATGCCAAATATGAAAGCTTTGGGCTTTTCAGTTTCAGAGAAGAAGATTTTTAAATTTGATTTTCAATATATGCATATGCAGAAATATGGACCCCTGGGGTGGGGCCAAAAATGGACCGGGGGTCACCATTTGTACAAACATGGTAAAGGGGCTCAAGCTGATATTAACTGCCGAATATGAAAGCTTAAGGCTTCATGGTTTCAGAGAAGAAGATTTTCAAAGTTGATATCTCATTACAAGCCATATATGCATATGCAGATATATGAACCCCTGGGGTGGCGCCAAAAATAGACCGGGGGCCACCATTTGTATAAACTTGGTACAGGGACTTGAGCTGATGTTAAATGCTAAATATAAAAGCTGTACGCCTTACAATTCCAGAGAAAAAGATTTTTTAATTTGACTTCCCATATAAGTTTATGTAGATATATGGGCCCCTGGGTTGGACTAAAAATGGCCCGGAGGCCTTTATTTATACAAACCTGGTAAAGGGACTTGAGCCGATGTTAAATGCCAAATATGAAAGCTTTAGGATTTCAGCTTCAGAGAAGACGATTTTCAAATTTGAATTCCCATATATGCATATGTAGATAAAAGGGCCCGTGGTGTGGGGCCAAAATGGACCGAGGGCCACCATTTGTACAAACTAGGTAAAGGAGGTCAAGCTAATAATAACTGCCAAATATGAAAGCTTAAGGCTTCATGGTTTTAGAGAAGAAGATTTTTAAAATTGATATCTTAGTTTAAGCCTTATTTGCACTTTTTACGAAGTATGACAGAAAAACGCTAAAAACGCGTAACCTAGTTTTTGACAGAATTTCACGTAGGCCTTAGAATCCTTACAATTCCAGAGAAAAATATTTTGAAATATGACTTCCCATATAAGTTTATGTAGATATATGGGCCCCTGGGTTGGACTAAAAATGGCCCGGAGGCCTTTATTTGTACAAACCTGGTAAAGGGACTTGAGCTGATGTTAACTGCCAAATATAAAAGCTTAAGGCTTCATGGTTTCAGAGAAGAAGATTTTCAAAGTTGATATCTCATTTTAAGCCATATATGCATATGCAGATATATGGACCCCTGGGGTGGGGCCTAAATGGACCAAGGGCCACCATTTGTACAAACAAACTTGGTAAAGGAGCTCAAGCTAATGATAACTGCCAAGTATGAAAGCTTAAGGCTTCATGGTTTTAGAGAAGAAGATTTTCAAATTTATATCTCCTTATAAGCCATATATGCATATGCAGATATATGGACCCCTGGGGTGGGACCAAAATGGACCGAGGGCCACCATTTGTACAAACTTGGTAAAGGAGCTCAAGCTAATAATAACTGCCAAATATGAAAGCTTAAGGCTTCATGGTTTTAGAGAAGAAGATTTTCAAAACTGATATCTTAGTTTAAGCCTTATTTGCACTTTTTACGAAGTATGACAGAAAAACGCTAAAAACGCGTAACCTAGTTTTTGACAGAATTTCACGAAATGTACAACCTATATGTTTAAGGGTGTCTAGAAGCCAAATATCACATCAGATTTTGCATATAACCTATGGTTTCAGAGAAGAAGCTTATTTAAGGTTTTTTACATTCTAGGTCGCTGTGACCTACTTTTGGTTGCCATGGAAATCAATTGTAGAAATTTTCATCTACTCTTTCTAGGAATCATTCCTGCCAAGTTTTGTTAAAATTGGCCCAGTAGTTTCAGAGTTTTTGCTGTTAACGGACGGACGCACGCACGCACACGTGCATCATGCCATAAGCTCATCTGGCTTAAGCCAGTTGAGCCAAAAAAGCCGTGATACCGGAGATGACACAGTAAAATTGTCTTCATTGTATAAAACCATATTTACAATGCAAAAATTATCTTCTTTAAATAGTAGTACACACATTCAAAAACTCCCGCCAAAACTTAAATCTTAATTTCAAAGCCTATATAGAAATATAAAAACTGAAAATATAACATCAATTTTATTTTAAATCTTCTTTTCTAATTTTAACTTATTTCTTAAATAAGGTCATAGCTTTGAATTTTGACTCCATAAAGGAAAACGTTGCCACCTTAAATTAATATCTGCAGTGAAATAAAATTAGATATAGTAACAAAAGCAAACAGAAAATTACATAAATCTTGACTCTACTTAAAAAGCATTTTAAGAAAAAACTTTAACAATGAAAAAAGTACTTCTTTATGATGTTTCAAATAAGGAATAAATAATCAATTCAAATGTTATGTTTAAAATGAGATTATCGCAAAGACCTTTGGCACCTAAAAGTTCCTAAATGCATTTTAAAAAAAAAATCTACATGGATTGAAACATATTTTGAAAAATAAAGAAAAAAGGAAAAACACTAAAACCAAAAACAAGGTCATGTTTTTGATTTTGATATTAACTGATACGGCACCACGTTATAATCATTTTGGTGTAAACATATTTTATCTGTTCAATAAATCAAAATAACTTAATAATTCAGTATATATAATAATAAATAATACATATGAACAAAAGGGATCCAGAAACAATCATTTTACCTTGTAAATATAAATAAATTCAAAACTTATATTTGCATTAAAGTCAGGACAAAGACTTTTCACCTTTGCACGTTTAGACAAAAGTTGCTAAATACTATAAAGATCATTTAACAAAAAGAAGAAAAAATGAGCCGTCAACTTTTTTCGCAAAAAACAATTATGAAATGAATTTATTACATGCTCATATTCCTTGAGAAATCACATATAACATCAACACCGACTTTGCTTGAATTATTTATCTTTGAGCATATGTTACCTTGTGTTCCCAAAAGCACTCAACAGCAAGATTGTGACAGTGTTCCCATTTGCAATTTTTTTTTTTAAATTAATAAAAAAAAATCTTTTTGGAAATAATTTTTACTAACTTCGAAACGGTGAGTTTTGCCAGCATACCACGTGAAACTCTTTACATTGTGAGCGGTATTTTAATTTAAATTGGACAATACACGTTTTTATAATAAAACTTTGTCAACATTATTTTGTTAAATTGAGAAGTAAACGCTTTCCATTCTCAAGGGAAATACTTTGTTCAGTCATGATTACATGTTACACGTACAAACAATATTGTTATTTATTAGTGAATACTACTAGAATTTAATTCGTTATTGTTTATATTTAAAAATGTATACATATTATCACATAAATAATAAGTCCATGTCCATATCACAATCCCAAAAACAAAGTTAAAACTTTGCAAACTGGCAAAATATGTTATACACGTGAACTTCCATCAAGGAAGTGAGGCCGGGTGCTCCGGAAGGGTAAGCACCTCCTGTCTAGCTAGCTACACCTGTCACGTGCAAGTCAATTTTGAGAATGAAAGGAACAAAGAACTATGGTAAGTCAAATATATCCAGTATAAGTTTGGATACAGTGACTACACACTTATCAACAATATTGTGATGACGGCCATAAAACTTTTTAAGGGCCCTGATTAGCCTAGGCTTGCAATAAATTATACCATTTTTGTTAAAAGAGTTTATAACATCTTACTTTGAAAAGAGTAAGCTGTCATACATTATGAAATAGCATACAGGAACTCGAATATTATTTAGGATTATTTTTTTAATAGAAAAATACGTTTTAAGCTGGGCAAGACTGTTTCAAGCTGTTGAACCCGATAATGTAATAAATTTCCGATAATGTTACATCAACCGATATTGTCATAAAAATTCACCGATATAGTAATAACAACCGATAATGTAACAAAATTTAACCGATAATGTAATAATTTTTCTAACCGAAAATGTAATTGCAGTCAACCGATAATGTTAAAAAAAAATTTCTAACCGATAATGTAACACGCACTTCCCGATAATGTAATAACTTTTTTTCAACTGATAATGTAATAAAATTTAACCGATAGTGTTATATACAACACAAGAAAGAATCTCTTACAGGTTTT
Organism: Tegillarca granosa; assembly: GCA_029721355.1. NCBI lineage: Eukaryota > Metazoa > Mollusca > Bivalvia > Arcoida > Arcidae > Tegillarca > Tegillarca granosa. The sequence continues at coordinate 13,452,172 of CM056595.1, forward strand.
GAGTCACAGTATATATTTATTTTTTCCTCTCTCTCTCTCTCTCTCTCTCTCTCTCTCTCTCTCTCTCTCTCTCTCACTATTCAACAAAAGTACCAATGCGTTGGGCTAAACGAATGTCCAAAGAAACAGAGAAATAGACAAATTTGAGACACGCGAACTACCAGCACGAATGCTGGAAGTGAGATCGGATGCTCCGGAAGAGTTAGTATCTATCTATCTATCTATCTATCTATCTATCTATCTATCTATCTATCTATCCCGCCCAAGAGAACCAGAAAAAGTGGCCTTTATAAGCAGATGACCTTTATACAGAAGTTCAGATAACAATGTTATGTAGTAATTATGGCCAGACATAAGCGGTCTGTACAGCCAGTTGGCCCTTATGCAGAGGCGGCCTTTAAGGCAAGTACGGCATATAGACATATATATATATATATATATATATATATATATATATATATATATATATATATATATATATATATAATCAAAGACCTTGCTACGCCTCAGGCCGGACAAAAGCAATCCCGGCATGGACGAATTTAAGCTCATCTGCAATTACAAATTTTGCTGTTTCTTAGCCAATTACTGACTTTATTTTTATGAGTGAGAGCATATGGCTGAAAACAAATTGTCTAGGTATAGAACTCCTATTCTAAATTTTAGGTCTTATTACGGTTTATTCTAACTAAATAAAAACAATAATAATAATGATAATAACAATAACAATTATAATAGGTAATTAAATTTTCAAGAAATCGAACGTTTTTATTGGTTAAAAAGTAACCCCAGCCGCCGGGTTAACTTATTGAGATTGTCATTCTTCTTCTTTGTCTTCTTTCCTCTTCTTCTTCTCCTTCTTCTTCTTCTGCCAAGTTTCTTGTAAATTTAAGCAGTGCGGGTGGCCTGATTAAGTTCGAACCTCATACACTTATTCTGTACTACATGTAGTTGTGTATTTTGATCTTTTTTATTGGCGGTCAAACGTCATTTGACTAAATAACGAGATGTCATTGGTCAAAATGAATTTTTTTAAATACAGCTATTACAGCTAGAGTCTTGACACTTTACTTGTAGATACTATTTTCCCGGGAACATTATATATGTTACGTGTTATATTGTCATGTGGCTTAATCGCTGCATTTCGATTGGTTAAATTAACAAATATTTACTTTTCTGTGGGCCATTTCTCCTGCATTGTTTTGTATACAGACATGAAACTTTGAAAAACATATAGATGGTATGTCATTTGTTGGTTAACTCTGTCGTCATGCGACCGCCCCGGTGGTCTAGTGGTAGAGCGTCCGCCTCGGGAGCGGGAGGTCGCAGGATCAAATTCAAATCGAAATAGTGGTCACACCAATTTGCCAATTTGTAAAGTACTGCTCAACTTGCAGCGTTAGAGGGCGTCTAGTAACTTGTGGTAAGTGGCACGCAAATGCATCATTGAAGACCTTGCCACGATGACTTGATGAACATCTCCAATATAACCGGAGGTGGTAAGGTTTGGAATACACGAAATGTTTATTCTGCTAAGTTCATTTTTCAGTCATTTGCCTTACTTTACATTTATTAGTACCTTTAAATTGGTGGTATCATCATTATGAATTGGTTATAACAAATGTCGCAAATCTGATCCGAATGAGACAACAAACAGTATACTATGATAAAAACTTTTGTTTCGTTCGATGTTGGTATATCAACTTGAAAGTAACACCCATTCACATCTTCCTTCGGTGAATAGCTCATTTCTCATGTTGATAAACACTGTTATCAACCTCATTAAAAGTAAATATAATTGTATGTTATTATACCACTAATAAATTTGCTCTATTTTCATTGGATAATAAATATCACATGACTGTGAATTATTTCGCGTGCCGCATGCGGAGCAGGAGCTGCTCGCCTTTCCGGAGCACCTGATCTCGCTTCCAGATGTCTGGGAATTCACGCTTGATTATACCATATATTGCCTATGGTGTGCAAATTCAATGAATTTTAAGCTAACAGATACATTGTATACATGGACTAAGGGATGACCTTTATCACTGACCATGGTCCAATGGCAGCTATCTTGTCACTAGATAAAATCTTAAGTGTGCCCCACCTAGGGACCCTTCCACTTAAATTTGGTTCAAATTGGTCCAGTACTTTCAGAGGAGAAGATTTTCAAAGAATCGGGTTAAAAATACACCTAATTTGCATATTACGTGAATATCGCGCAGACAAAAATTTCACGGGAAATCCTGTTATTATGTTAAATGCCCAGAGATCTACTTTCTATGTTTCAAATTTGAACTAAATCAGTGAATAAATAAATCTATATTGGTCCATTTATTGGTTTTCGCTATTTATAGTAACGGGGGTCATCTTGGATTTCGGGCGGAGTCACCGGATACTTTTTTAGTGTGCCCCACCTAGGGACCCTTCCACTTAAATTTGGTTCAAATTGGTCCAGTACTTTCAGAGGAAAAGATTTTCACAGAATCGGGCTAAAAATACATCTAATTTGCATATCACGTGAATATCGCATGCACGCACGCATGTAATTTTATTACATTATCAGTTGAAAAAAAGTTATTACATTATCGGGAAGTGCGTGTTACATTATCGGTTAGAAATTTTTTTTTTAACATTATCGGTTAACTGCAATTACATTATCGGTTAGAAAAATTATTACATTATCGGTTAAATTTTGTTACATTATCGGTTGTTATTACTTTATCGGTGAATTTTTATGACAATATCGGTTGATGTAACATTATCGGGAATTTATTACATTATTGGGTTCAACAATATCGCTTGTCTCTTATTTTTACCAGAACACTTTAGATTTTACTATACTGCAGTAACATGTTTATAACAAGTATATTTGTAATTTATCTCTTTTTACTTAAAGACTACAACAGATTTTGGTTGATTCTTTAATTATAATTTTAACACACACACACACACACACACACACACACACACACACACATTTAAGCTGTATATTGTCATAGTTATAAATTTTTTGGCCTGTCAGTCTATTAGTTATCTCTAATTATTAAAAATACAAAATCAAATCACACTCCGTAATCTTATCTATTTGCCGGAAGGACTGAGTATGCCATCTTCGTTCTTGTGGGAAACCTCCCCTTGTGGAGATGAAATAATGTTTCTTCCACGAGTTTCATTTCTTCCCGTCATGTCATTTGTCCCTACAAAACATTATATAGCTTTGGTATTTCTTCCTGATTTACCATGCCACAAAACCTTACTTTTATCTATATCGGTCATAAAACTGACACAATAAAAACTGACATTAGATATTATTTTATTATGGCAACTGGGAAACCCTTTTAAATGCTAAATATTATGTTCATGGAAAAAGCCTTATTTTACAAACTCTCTCTCTCTCTCTCTCTCTCTCTCTCTCTCTCTCTCTCTCTCTCTCTATATATATATATATATCATAACGAATAGGGTTATTATGTGTTCTTACGTGTAGGTCACATGGTTTGACTGTGTGTATGTTGGTTGGTTTTTTTAAGTATGTGTCACGTGGTTTTAAGGTTTGGATATATGGTATGCGCAGGTTTTTGGAGTCAGAGTGAATGAGCTGGTGTTTAGCTGTGTTAAGTCATCTAATTAGTGAAACGATGGTTTTGGACGGAGGTAACTATTTGTTATCTTTTTCCTCATGTGTTTTGACCATTAAATAAAATAATAATTGATCCCTTGAGGGTCCCTGGTTTTTATTTAAGACCGTTTGTCTGAAAATGACAAAATATTTACCTGTCCTAGTACTACTTCTTCTTTCCAGCTCAGGTGTATAATAAGGGGTATAATATCCACTCTCTGTAGTAAAAAATAAAACTAGATTATGAAGTGTTTTGTACAAAACATAATTATATTATAATTAATTTCCGAAATTTATGGATTTTACACAGTTTTTAAATTTTGTTGCCTTTTATCAAAACTCGAGTATTGCGTTTAAATTTGCTTTGGTGTTGTCCCCGATTTACCATGCCACAAAACATTACTTTTACGTATATCCGTCATAAAACTGACAAAATGAAAAACTATCATCAGATATACTTTTATTATAGCAACTGAAAACCTTTTTATATGCTAAATATTATGTTCATAGAAAAAAGCCTTATCTTACAATAGCAACTGGAAAACCTTTTTATATGCTTAAATATTATGTTCATAGAAAAAAGCCTTATTTTACAATAGCGACTGGAAAACTTTTTATATGCTAAAATATTATGTTCATAGAAAAAAACCTTATTTTACAAACAAAAACAAACTCTCTCTCTCTCTCTCTCTCTCTCTCTCTCTCTCTCTCTCTCTATATATATATATATATATATATATATATATTGTTGTTACGAAAAGGGTTATTAGGCGGTCTTATGTGTATGTCACGTAGTTTGACTGTATGTGTGTCGGCTGGTTTGTTCGAGTATGTGTCACGTGATTTTACGGTTAAGATACATTGTATGCGCAGGTACTTGGAATCAGAGTGAATGAGCTGCTGTTTAGCTGTGTTGAGTCATCTAATAAGTGGAACGATGGTTTTGGACGGAGGTATCTAGTTGTTATCTTTTCTCTCTTTGTTTCATTTGTTTTGACGATTAAATAAAATAATAATTTATCCTTTGAGGGTCCCTGGTTTCTGTTTATGAGCGTTTGTCTGAAAATGGCAAAATATTTACCTGTCCTAGTACTATTTCTTCTTTCAATCTCAGGTGTATAATGAGGGGTATAATATCCACTCTCTGTGGTAAAAAAAATAAAACAAGATTATGAAGTGTTTTGTACAAAACATAATTATATTACAAATATATAAGTACCAGTTAAATTTTGATGTGCCAGATGTGCACATTTCGGAATTTTATTCCTCATCAGTGACACTAAGACCGAAAAGTTTGATACATAACAATACAAGCCAAACAGTTGAAAATAATGAATCTAAAGTTTCAAAGTTATATAAATCCAAATCCAGCTAAGGAATGTTTTGCCTGAGGGAACAAACCTTAGTTTTAAATAAATTTCAAATTTTAAACGACTGATAATTTTGTTAATTGGTACATTTTCTGACAGCACAAAGTACTGCCTACTGAGTTATGGATACCCTCGGGGAGATTTACTCCACCAGCAGCGGTACTCGCTCAGGGGTAGTAAATATATAATATAAATACCAGTTAAATTTTGATGTGCCAGATGTGCACATTTCGGAAATCTATTCCTCATCAGTGACACTAAGACCGAAAAGTTTGATACATAAAAATACAAGCCCAAACAGTTAAAAATAATGAATCTAAAGTTTCAAAATTATATAAATCCAAATCCAGCTAAGGAATGTTTTGCCTGAGGGAACAAACCTTTAGTTTTAAATAAATTTCAAATTTTAAACGACTGATTAATTTCCGAAATTAATGGATTTTAGTTAGTTTTTAAATTTTTGTTGCCTTTATAAGAACTCAAGTATTGAGTTTAAATATGCTTTGTTGTTGTCTCTGATTTATCATGCCACAAACATTACTTTTACGTATATCCGTCATAAAACTGACAAAATGAAAAACTATTATCAGATATACTTTTATAATGGCAACAGGGAAACCTTTCTATATGATAAATATTATGTTCATGGAAAAAAGCCTTATTTTACAAACAAATGACTCTCTCTCTCTCTCTCTCTCTCTCTCTCTCTCTCTCTCTCTCTCTCTATATATATATATATATATTGTAACTAATAGGGTTATTAGGCGTTCTTATGCGTATCACGTGGTTTGACTGTATGTTGGTTGGTTTGTTTGTGTATGGGTCACGTGATTTTAAGGTTTAGATATATTGTATGCGCAGGTACTTAGAATCAGAGTTAATGAGTTAATGTTTAGCTGTGTTGAGTCATCTTATAAGTCAAATGATGGTTTGGAACGAAGGTAACTACTTATTATCCCTTTTGCTATTTGTATAATTTGTTTTGACCAATAAATAAAATAATAATCTCTCTCTCTCTCTCTCTCTCTCTCTCTCTCTCTCTCTCTCTCTATATATATATATATATATATATTGTTGTAACTAATAGGGTTATTAGGCGTTCTTATGCGTATCACGTGGTTTGACTGTATGTTGGTTGGTTTGTTTGAGTATGGGTCACGTGATTTTAAGGTTTAAATATATTGTATGAGCAGGTACTTGGAATCAGAGTGAATGAGCTGATGTTTAGCTGTGTTGAGTCATCTTATGAGTTAAATGATGGTTTGGAACGAAGGTAACTACTTATTATCCCTTTTGCTATTTGTATAATTTGTTTTGACCAATAAATAAAATGATAATTGATCCCTTGAGTGTCTCTGGTTTTAATTATGACCATTTCTTCTTGAAAAGGCAAAATGATATTTACCTGCCCTTGTACTACTTCTTCTTTCTATCTCTGGTGTATAATATCCACTTTCTATAGTTTTAATTGTTGTATTGCTGGGATTTCTGGAAAAATTGATAAAACAAACCAACTAAAACATTAAAAATACAAATGAAAACTCGATTATTAAAAATACCTTTTGAGATTATGAAGGTAACTTAGTAAAATATGATTTTTGTTATAGTAGGAAGTAAAGTTTTATAATATTTTAATGACAGGTGGAAACATGTGACCTCAAAGTTAAAAATAGTTTTACTAACAATATCATTATTATTATTATTATTATTTGATTCACTAACCTGTGATGAGTTCGAAGTTCATTGACCCTTTTGTGTGGGATTTGTTGGTTTTCTGATTCATTCGTAAACCCGCTGTTATCAATACCCATGTCTTTTGTTTCACCATTTTTGTTTTGATTGGAGGCATCTTCTTCTCTCCTACAATTTGAATATAGAACATAAAGAGTAAAGTAAAGTATTGTAATATATTCTAGCATTTTAAAAGTTAAAAATATTGCGGTTAACATTAACTTACAGATTGATGTTCAAGGTCAAGTGTTAGCCTAAATGCAAGATTTTTTTCTTGTGGTCCACGTACCTGTATATTACGTTTCTCGATTCTCTGGGTTTTTAGGAGGTCTGTCATCGCAGGAACAAGAGGAGTGAGTGCTAATACCAGCCAAGACAAGGGGGTCCAACCTGGTCTACTAAGTACTTTTTATATTAATCCCTTGCGGAGACAGGACTAAGAACATCCTTAGTAAAATTACTTACATGTTCATAAACAGTGAGATCAACCGACAGTCAGCACTATAGATTAGAACCTAGACTCTCTAAAAGAGTGGAGTTATGGTGTTTTACGCCCCAGTCAAGATCTTTTACTTATTTCGAGACGGTCAGTTTTGTGATGGCGGAGGAAACCGGATAGTTAAAAACTTTACATAACGCGCTGGTGCGTAAATTATCAAGCTGAAAAATCTTAAGATGCTCCGATTCGAACTTATTTTGTACAGCAAAAGGAAAGAGTTTTGATGATTGTAAAAGGAGTCGAATTAAATGAAACACCAGAAAATATACTCAGATCTCTTCAACATTACTCAGATAACAAAATCTTACGTTCACAAATTCTACGTCTCGACAACAAAGACCATATAATACGCAGTTTTTTTAAAAAGGTCAAGTTAAGTGAGCACTAGTACAAAACATCAAAATACAGCCAATGACTATTGAGACTGGATCATAAAACTTTTTATATTTGAAACTTTATTCTTTATATTAAAACTGTAGTAAAAATAAATTTTAAAAAATCATATAATATTTATAACAACATAGTATTACGAACGATGTATTTGAACTTACGTTGTAGTATTGATACCTTCTTCTCTCTTCCGGGTAACATCATATTTGAAGAACGTTTGTACCAGATAACAAATAATATAACATTGACAAAAAATGACAAGCTAAATGCCACAGCAAATACGATGGTTAAAATTTGTAATTCTGAAAATATAAATAATAAATAAATTATATATATAATATATATATATATATATATATATATATATATATATATAATGTGTTTAAAAAATGACAAAATTTAAAGGAAAAAACATAATGTTTTAAAAATATTAGATCCCACAAAATGCTAATTTTTTAGTAAAATAAAATCTCAACAATAAATGTATTAACTGGTGATCTATTAGACGTACTGTGGATTGCAAATTTAAGTAAGCACATTTAATTGATTTTATAATTTAGTAGTTTTATATTCTTCTGCAGTATTTCAGTAACCATTCTTATCGATAACAAAATTTTGTCAAGATTTATTTCTAAAGGTTTTTACTGTCATCATTTCTATAAAACATGTAAATTTTCATTTTGTAACCAAAATATTTTCGAAAAAATATTTCGCATCCGTCAGCAAATCGATTACAAAAATGCAATGTGTATATATACAGGCTTACTTTTTATTTAGATTTTTTTAAAAAATATATATACCTAGCTGAACCTAGTCACGTGATTTTTTTTATCTGTTGCTTGCAGAATTTAAAAAATAACATTACCATCGGTCAACTTTAACATGTCAATGTTGACAATCGTTTTAGATTATAATTTCTAAGATTTTAACTTGTGTAACTTTAATTAATCATCAATCCGAAGTTGATGAATAAAGCAATGATTACCCACATTTGTCACTAGAATTGTTTATAAAATATCTAAAAATTTGCTGTCCGTGGTGTAAACTAAACTACCTTTGTCTATAGGTTTGTTTGAAACCATATCTGGTTTTTTTTTTTTTTTTTTTTTTTTTGTTTGCTTGTTTGTTGTTTACTCAGACAATCCTTTGTTACTAGGGTGGTTGTAAAGATATCTATGTAATTTGTAGTCTGTAATTTATTCAAATAAACTTCTGTCTGAAACTTTTGTTTTAAAGTTTATCTCTCTACAACTGCTGCCTGTTTTTTTTGTCTGAATTCCTAGTCACTAGAATTAATGTTAATTACTTCCATGCAATTTTTAACTCTGTTTTGTGCTTTGACTTAACTTTGTCACTTAGGTTGAAGTTAATTAAATCGGTACAATGTGTCTGTGGTTCATTTTGACAAACCTTTTAACTAGGGTTGTTGTAAATTCACCCTGTAGGATTGACTGTCTGAGGCATTTATCACTTAAGTTATTGTTACTATCTGTAAACAAGATGGTGTCTATAGCTTACTCTGACTAGTCTTTGTCACTTGGGAATTGTATGGTATCTTTGTACAGTTTACTGTTTGTCAGATTGTGGAACAATTTGTCGCCCATGATATACACTGACATACCTTTGTTGCTAGGGTTGTTGTTAATTATTTCTGTGCAATTTGTCGTCCGTGATGTACAGTTACTCACCTTTGTTGCTAGGGTTGTTGTTAATTTTTCCTGTACAATTTACTGTCCGTGTTGTAATTGTCGTTTTGTCTTTATTTGGCTCTGGTTGTATTGTTGTTTGAGTCAATGTTGAGGATCTCAATGTGGTTGTTATTGATTTTTTTCTGTTGAATTGATCTGAAACAGATGAGATGTTAAATGAAAATGTGCGAATTTTTTGTCATTTAAAATTTGTTGTGATTAAACAATGTTCAAAATTAAAACCGTAAACATTTCAGCTGGGTTACACTATGTCGGCTATTGAAAGAAGAGCGGGCGTTTGTTGTCAAATAGTATTTATTAAATTTAATCACAATTTGAGACTTAATATAGTGTTTTTATTTCCCCGGCACTTGAATGTCTGAAAAGATCTTATAAGAAATACCTGAAATAAATTCCAGGCTTTTTAGTGTGTATTTGAAAAAAATTCCTTATTCGATAAATCTGGCAAAAATTCTTTTAAAATAAATCAATTTCAATGTAACAGAGCCTTACCAACACAACAAAATAATGTCACATTCTACATAAAAAGAACAATAGGAAAAGAGAAGTACATGAATTTGTACTTACAGTCACAGGCTATCTTACATCCCGGATAATCCTGCGGATCACTGTTACAAACATCTCTATTGCAGTAGTTGCACTGCATTGTTCCACTTCCATCATCGTCACAGTACTCAGACAGAATTTTACACCTCCCTAAACCACACTTGTATAGTAAACTGCGAAAGTAACGTGAAATTAAGACATTGTGAATTTACTACTTGAGGCCAGCTAAAAAAATCCATTAATAAAGTGGATACAAAAAAATACCAGCCATTAAGCTTCAACATTTCTGGTGTCTATGGATTTCAAATAACGTACAGTTCTGACGAGAAATTATGTATTTTGCTTTCTCGTCAAGATAAAATAACACTGCGTATTTATAATAGAATACAAATAGATAATAAGTGATTTATATGATGTAATTTGATATATTTAGATATGATTCATTATAGGGATTTTAGTCATATCTTATTTGATAAATAAAGATATAAACGTATGCAACGGATAGATGTACCAGGGAAACAATGACAAACCGTACGTGCATGACACATGTACCCGATTAGAAAAAAGCACCTAAACTAACATTTCAGATACAACGTATAGAGATATAAAATTACTAAATATTCGACATGGCAAATGGCCATTTACGACAAGGTCATCTGCTAATTGTGATTTATTGCGGTTGTATTGTCCTTCGCTGTACATCGTTCGTCTTCTTTTAACTTGCACACTGTTTTCGATATCTTTTCTAGAAGCAGAGAACAGTTGAAAGCAATATTCGTTTTAATTCTATTTTACATAACTCTTTTCGACTTTGCAAAAAAGTCTCAATTCCCCTAAATTATCTTTTGAAATTAAACATTGTTGAACCCAAGTCACTTGGCGTATTTTAAAAACGAATTAACGCAACGTTAAGCTGACAAAATGAACTGAACAATAATTTAAAACAAAAATAGCAACAACAAAAAAAAAAAAAGGAAAGAAAGAAAGAGAAAAGAAGAGAAAGAAAAAAGTGAAAAAAGGAATCAATGGTCGGACATCCTGGATATAATGATAAAGACTTAGGTTAAAATGTAGTTCATTAAATCATCATTTGTATTGTAAAAACCTCGTTGATAACCCCAATCGTGCATGCGGTCAAACTGAAACTACTAAACACTTTCTTTTACACTGCAACGTGTTTAATGATATACGGAACAGCACCATTCATACTATAAACGTCTTCTATGACCTTGATACATTGTTATTTGGCAATCATAACCTGACTCATGCTCAAAATAATGAAATTTTTACAATAGTACAAAATTACATACTTTTAACAAAGAGGTTTTCTGTTTGAAAAACGTTACGGTATTTTGAAGCTTACGAAACTCTTAACACAACGATTGCAATTGTAATTTGAAACGTCACTCTTTTTTCCTAATTTACAACATAACCTACACACTTATTATTTTTTTTATTTACTTATTTATTTATCTATTTATTTGTTTACTTATTTATAATCTTATTTACATACTTACTTACTCAGATAATAAGTTGTTCATTCATTTATTTATTTATCACACGTGTTTCCCTCAGTCTATGACATGCAATATTGTAAATTGTATATTCATAATTGTCGAGGAAACCGGTTTATATAAGAGTATACTCTTGTTCTGGGATCCTCTGTGTATATTTTGTTAATTATCCTTGTAAAATGTAGTTTACCAAATAAAATATTGTTTAAACTAATGATAAAAACAATATCTTATAAATGTTCTGGATCGAATATTTTGTTGAACTGGATAAATGTGCATTCGTTTTTAATCAGTAAAGTTAAAAATAAACCCGTCTCAATAAAACAAAGGTACATCAGGTTCAATCACGGAGTAACGCGCCCTCTTGTATATCAACATGATTGGCATAATTCTTTATTATGGATTATTCCTGCTTTTACGTTTGAAAATAATAACTGTGCGTTCGTTTTGGGGTTTGTGATACCTTTTGATAACAAATTCCTTGTGAAATGAATTGACTGTTACAGTAGAACAAATGTATAGATAATAATGATATAACCAAAACAGTAATAACATAACCTAAGTGCTATGTACTATGTGTTGCCAAGGTCATAAAAAGCGAAATTATATTTTTGTCATTTGCCGTGTAAAATTACCGTTTCTCCAAGCTTGAGAGGTTTTGAATTCATATAGACCTTAAATCACAAAACAACATGATTTTGTTTACTTTAACATATAAAAGGCAATACATATTCCAGAAGTACAATATCATATTAAAACAAATATGGCTGCAACATCTAATTTGTTTACATTTGAGACAAGGCTAAACAGCGCGCTTTCGAGACTTTACAAGAACGGTTCAGTTGTTAACAATGCACAAAATAAAAACTTTTACTCCAAACTTCTTTGTAAATTCAAACTTTTGTTCTTTCACTTTAAGCTTCCATAATTAAAATGGCGCCACATGGGTGAACCAGTTAAACGTTTACACACACGTTTTTAATTCGCGATATTCTGGTGTGGGGAAACCACAGGAAGTTTTGGTTTAAAAACTAATATTCTTTTCAGATATGTTGATGGTATTTCCTCCATTTTTCATTTAAATAAAGTATCAGTAAGATTATTAGACATAAAAAAATTAAATATCAACAAAATGAACGTGTTGCTATATGTGGACTATATTTAGGTCGAAAATCACGTTCTTGTTCTACAATGCACGTTCTTCGTAGACCTCTATGTTATAGACAGACATACATAGTCTTCCGTTAATAACCGCCTCAATATAAGTAAATGAATATTGACTGGGGCGTAAGACTACATTACCTCGTATAATTAAACATCTATAACATGTAGATATAATCAATGTAAAATGGGGAATAACTCCTATTGTTTTATCTTTTATTATTATTATTATTATTATGATTATTATTATTATTACTATTATTATATATATATATATATATATATATATATATATATATATATATATATATATATATATATATATATATATATATATATATATTTAATTATATAAAATATGTAATCACACACACACACACACACACACACACACGGCCCGTTCCGGTTAGAAGTGTAATAAAATGGAGTTATGGTATTTAACGCACTTGTCAAGAATTTTTTCACAAACATTGAGATGGTCACCACTCGGAAACACGTGTATTCGTACCTTCGAAAAGAGAACGTACAAACTTTTTTACACTTTTTTTACAAGAAAAAAAAAAAAAAAAAAAAAAAAAAAAAAAAAAAAAAAAGTTTCGCTATGAACATTGTCGGATTAACCGCTTTAGGAATAATAATTGGAAATTTTAATAAAAAATATGTTGTTTTTCTTACAAAGTAGAAACTGGGCAGTTGAGCGATAAGTTGTTCCAAAGGTAACATAATTTAAAACTTTGCATTTACTTTTGACTGTAGTACGGTACGTTTTTATTGTGCAACACTCGGGGAAGTCGTCAGGCATTTGAAAAGTTCGATTCCTACAAAGCCTTTTAGGGCTCTCTCTCTCTCTCTCTCTCTCTCTCTCTCTCTCTCTCTCTCTCTCTTTTCATTGCTTAATTCCTTTACATAATAATAATAATAATAATGATAATAAAAATAAACCATTGTCGTAGTAAAAGATCTTAATTGATATTATATCATAAGAAATTAGCTAAACAGCACAAACTTCGCTTGAATAAAAAGACTTTTATTATAAAGCTATAAAGAAACTGATTCGGAGAAAAAAAGCGTTGTGGTATATTCAGTAGTCATGAAAATAATGCATTAAAAGATCCTTAATTCTATAACTATCAACTGTATTTACAAATATTTAGTTGGTGTCTTTTTTCCTTTAAGAGAACAGTCTTTAAACATTTGTATTTCATCAATTTACCGTGAGTATTATATTGAGAGCATAATTTATCCGTCTAAGCGGTTTTTTTCTCGTTTTGGGACAAAGACAGGTATGTTTGTGTTTTATTCAAACTGTCTTTATGCAAATATTCTTAAACCAAAATAAAACTTAAGATTTAGAACCCCCTAATTTGCAATCACGTAAATCACCAAATTGACTCTGCCGTTTTCTAAAAACATTATTGCATCTTTGTTACAACAATGTCTTGATTTCATCATTCTTATTAAATGAATAATTGTACTAGGTTTAATACATATAAATTGCACAATTGCTTAATACGATAATGCTATTTGCTAGAATACCATAAAAACAACAAGGTGTTCAGAGAACATTACCCCCGTAATAGTAAACATCAGTGAATTAAATACAGAGTGAAATAACTGTTGAATTACATAGAGTGAATAACTTTTATTAACGACTGGTTGTTCAATAAGCGGGTTGGTTTGGTCATCCAATAGGTCTAAAACCACACCACTGGACATTTGCTCTAGTGCTTGTCCAAAAATGGGAGTTTCATAATCAGTGGTCCCCAAATATGTTTGTAATTTTGTCTTGTCTTGTTAACAGTGACATTCTTGGATGCATGATTAAGCCTGTCGAGTGACCCCATATCAATCACAACTATAAGAAAACACTTGATCAAGGTTTAGTTCAGTCAAATGTATAGAGTTTCTTTTAAATGCTCGGAAACCATAAATCGGGTTAGAAAGTAAATTGTAGTCACAGTGACCGTCTAAGATGCATAATAATTATATCGAGCAATCCCTAACTAATCATTACATGTACCTTAACAAATCAAATAATTTAGTTTCGGATAAACAGAAGTACTAAATGTATAAAATGAATCTGGATAAAAAACAAAAACAGGTTACAGCAATCATCTTGGATGCACGATTAGGCTATCGTGCAATCTAATACCAATCATTACTATGACAAATAAATTGAACAAGTTTCAGCTCAATCGGATGTATGTTTTTGTTTTAAATGTACAGAAACCATGAATCAGTTTTAAAAAGTCTTTCTTTGATTACAGTGGTCATCTTGGATGCATGATTAGGTTGTCGAGCAATCCCATACCAATTACTACTATAAAAAATCAACTGACCAAGTTTAAGCACGGAAACCAATCCCGACTGAAACAGAGAGAGAGAGAGAGAGAGAGAGAGAGAGAGAGAGAGAGAGAGAGAGAGAGAGAGAGAGAGAGGTATACCTATACCCCCCTCCTCACCACTTGCGGCGAGGGGCTATTTGACCTATAATAGCTTCAACATTACTGGCTGCTGTGGCTTTAAATATTAACTCACTTGTTGTTTAATCTCAGAATACAGTTAAGTGAACTATTCCATGTAGGCCTACTGTACTGGTTTTTAATAGAAAATCATTTACCCAGCAATAGTTAAAGCTGCATTAGTGTTTTTTTTAAAGATAACTTCTAATCATGATCTGTCATATTTATTTTCTAAAATTTCATTCCCATTATTTGTTAAAAAGGAATCCTGTAACCGGTTGGTCAAATGTTCAAGAATTATTATTATAAGCTTGGAGCATGCACACTGAAGGCACGGAGACTCGAATGACCTGACAAATTGTGTTAATTGTCCGTCATTAAAACCCAAATGTATTGTTTAAGATTTTACATTAAAATGTAAAGTTTGAAAAAAAATAAGCAAGATTTTAAAGCATGACTGGCTAAAAAAAACCAGATATAACCTAGGGATTAGCGTTGTTTAAGCGATACATAATTGTTTATTTTATAAAACCGTAAGTATATATAACTATAGATAGTAACATTGTGGTGCAGTGTTTGGTAGTGAAGTTTCAGCATTTTAAAAAACAAGTTCTAAACTGATAGGAAACCAGCCATGTACATAACATTGATATTTTAATAAGGTTATTTTTGAAAGCGCCTTAGTTATCCAAATTGCTCTTTTTTCAAAGTTAAAAAAGTCGTTCGTTTTTCCAAACGGGCATCTGATACTAAAACACTTGCTAATTCTCAAACTCTTTATATATATATTTTATTTTTCTAAATTATTTACCTACGATTATCTTGGTTGAAATGTTAATATTGTTTATGAGAATTTGCATCACTGTTTACGTGATAGCATACTTGACAATAATATAAAAGCAGGCCAAACAGATGAATAAAAAGTCAACACAAACAGTGACACTGGCTATGCGTATTTTAAATTCATTTTAAAGAGTAAATCAATAAATAGTTAAAATAAAACAAAACATCGACGATTTTATACATCTTTCTGCACGTTATATGCTTTACTTTTTAAAACAAATAGATGAACTTATCAATTAATGGTGTAGAAAATCAACAACTAGTCTTGTGTTTATGACTATAAACTTATAGATTAAACAACATATGGTACATCTAACATAAAACATATTAGCAGTGTATTTTATGTTAAATATATTTTATACATTTGTGTGTGATGATGTTTTTAAACACAAATTGCTTACAACATATGTTTTGTACCACAATACAATATATTACAGCATTTAAACACAAGAGACGAGTGAAAATAACACTTGAAAGATACGAGTTAGAAAAAATCTATTTAACAGAATTTTTTAAAGGAAATTTTGTTTTGAATATTATGGTTATTCATTCTTTAGTTTTATTGTTGCAACTTTCAATACAATCGTGTATTCAATCTCAACCTGCAAAATTTAAACAAAAAGATTTTTTTTACATTATTTTGCGAAACAAGATGAAACCGTGAATATTTATAGTTCTAGGTAATTGTATACAAAAGCTATTGTATGCTAAAATTCATTACTTCATCATTTGGATAAATGCACTCAAAGGATTAGAAATCGCGATTTTTAAATGTCTATGAAAAAAATTTTCATTATACAAAATATGAATAATTTTTCAACCGAAATTCAATGAAACCAATTTTTTATGGTGAAGTGATTCTTTATGTTATATGACATGATTTTGGTAATGCTTAGCAAGTTTTGTGTAAAATTGCAATCATTGTGCATTTTGTCTTGAAATTTTGAAAATTTTTATGAAGATCTGCAGTATTAGGTATTTACATTACATGACTGACTGAAAACATAAATACAGAGCAAACAAAGAATAACTTATTTCACCGACATCTTAAATTACTTCAGATTAAATTAAAAACCCATTGTTATTAAGTAAAACACCTTGATTTTATAGCTCGGAAATCTAGTAAACCGCAAAACATAGAAGACTGTCGCTAAATCAACTACACCTACAGATATATAGATAACGTTCTATCTCTAATACAAAATTTGGAAATATGTGAATGCCATCTATCCAAGTGAACGTGAAATAAAAGACACGACAGATTTTCAATGTTCTGCTTCATATTTGGACTTATACCTAATTTATAACACACACGAAAGGTTACATCTGAAGCTATACGACAAACATGATGACTTCAATTTTTCTATTGTCAACTTTCCGTTTCTTTGCAGAAATATTCCTGCTTCTCCTACTTATGGAATATATTTATACAGATAATACGTTCAAATAAAGCTTGTTTTTACTACGGGGACTATCTTCAACGAAGCAAATCGCTTACAATTAAATAGTTGACTCAAGGATATTGCAAGCCTAGGCTAATCAAGACCCTTAAAAAGTTTTATGGCCTTCACGACAATATTGTTAATAAGTATGAACTTACTGTATCCAGACTTATACTGGATATATTTGACTTACCATAGTTCCTTGTTCATTTCATTATTAAAATTGACATTGCACGTGGTGGATCTTGCTAACAAGACAGGGGGTGCTTACCCTTCTGGAGCACTCGGCCTCACTTCCTTGATGGACAAAGGTTTGGTAATCGGTTTATTTTGGGGGGATAGTGATTTGGACATAGACTGGTATGTTTGTGTCTTATTTCATGTCCTGCGTATGTTTATGGCTGTTTTATATATGGTATTAAGCGTTATACGTAAAAAGGTTTATACTCCCTTTTGTGGGCGTTTTTTTAAAAAAGAAAATAACAGCAGATAAAACTGTTTATTTTAAACTTGATACCCGTTACAGGTTAATCAAAGTGCAAATTTTAAAAAGTTACTAATTTTTTTAATTGATTTTGCAAGGCAAGTTTAATTTTCTCTTTGGTAATGCTTAATTTTCAGTTACACGTAATATAATATTTTTAGCTAAGAACTATTTATGTTTTGCATGTGTGATACACTGATCATAAAAGTTATAAATTTTCATGATATGAAAGTGTTGAAAGTCTATTAAAAGCAGGAGCGTTTTTGTATGTACATTTCACATGAAAATATTATGTTTACCACAAAATAACGGATGTTGTTTTACAGTTCTGCCTTGGTAAAGTTATTTCTGTATCTCTTAAAATGTTTAGCAAACAAAATTGACTTAGCTATAAATCTGCTTTATGTGTTAGTAATAGAAAAAAAATTACATGTTTAATTTTGCCTAATGTGCAAGTTTGGGAAATTCAATCTTCATCAGTGACACTAGGGGCCGAAAAGGTTGATTGATTAAAACGATATTAGAAACATTTATAAATTAGTTAATCAAAATTTCAAAATAATAAGAATCCAAATCCAGTTAAGAATGCTTTGCATGAAGAAAACTTCCTTAGTTTTCAATAAATTTTGGATGATTAAGACGGCTGAAAATATATGTGTGTGTGTGTGTGTGTGTGTGTTGCTAGTTTCATTCTCCACGTATGAATCAAAATTACAAATTGAAAATGAAATTTTAGACCATTTCTGCTGCTTAAAAAAGTGACATTATTTATTAACCTTTTTCGAATTTACGCGTTAATCTTACGAATTAGAGATTTGTTTTAAAAATACCATCAAGACTTTTGCATCGCTAACAAATATTTGCAATAGGTTCACACTTTTTGATTATTTTAGTTAAACTGTTAAACTCTTTATCAACTTTAAATTTGTCATTTTTCTATATGTTAAGAGTTGCTTTTAAATCATTTAAATTTCGACTATTTTGCAGTACAAAAGCCAAGAGTGATAATTTGGTTAATTAGCTATCCTAATTATAGTTAAATGAGAACGATGATGAATATTTGCCAATTCAGTCTGGTTAGGTGATCCTTTTGCTGGTATCAAAATTAAAGATACTGTATCATTTTTTGTCAGACGAACAGTTACCACAACAGATAAGAAGCTGAAACCACTGTTACTGACCATTTTATCTACAGTTCCCAAAAAATTGTTATTATGGAGAAAATGTAGTTGAATATCACTGTCTTTTGAAATAATTGATGTTGAAACATGGTATAATCCGCTGACAGAACATGTAAATATTCCACTTTTGGTATCATAACCATCACCCATTTGCCATATTGTTTTGTTGAAAGATAACTTTTGCCCGACCATTATTGTTCCAATGCCACTATGTTGAAATTCGTTTGTAAATCCTATACCATTTTCAGCTATTAAATAACAAAATCAATTTTTTATGCATTTAAAACTACTCCTGTTAATAAGATTATAACACGCATGTTTATACTATCTACATAAGTTTCAAGCATCAATATTGCAGTTCTGAGCTGATATTGCTCAAGTCAAATTTTTAAAACTTTTGTTAAGGAGAGCAGTTCTTAATTTGTGAAATAAATTCGATTTTTTGGCTAGCTAACCGACAATTTTTTTTACATGGTTTGACCAAATTGGATTTCAAACTAGGCTTTTATACCATTTCACGACCAAAACCCCACAACTCAACAAAATTAACTCTGGTCTTGGCTTAAGTCTTAAGATTAATTTCAGCACAAAAATTTTGCAACTTGAGTTTTAACTATTAAATGAAAGAAACAATCAGAAGAATCAGTACTATAAGAATGCTGTCACTTGAATCAAACAATCTATTTCTTAATAATTAAAGACTGCCATATTTTTCAAAATCATATTGTAAATTAGGTGTTTTACCTTTTCTTATTTCTGTTATATCTTTTTTGATACTCTCAACTGTGTCAATAAGTCTTCTTTCGTCTTTTTCAACTGATATCAAACGTCGTATTAAAAACGATAAAACGTTTTCCTTTGTATTTTCCAAAGAATCTGGCTCTTGATGAAATTCAGGAATAATAATAGATTTACTAAAACAAATAAACACTAAAAAATAAACAGTAGGTAGGAAAGACATCATGATGACAAATGAGACAACATCTGGTGTGCAATACAATTTTATGAGAAATCAATCACGTTCGATGTTATAAATTAGCTTAAGTTTTCATTTGAATGTGGCCCGGATAACAACTATCATATCACATATAATTATAACAATATCTTTTACGTAAACTTTTAGAACATGTTTAGATGTTAGACATTATGTTCATGATGCCTTGCTCCTTGTGTCTTTAGTTCTCAACTTACTTAGCTAAAAAGAACTCACAAATAGAATTTTGTATTTTATTACGATATCTTTTATTCTAAAAAACAAAAATACCATTTGAAATTTGGACGTTTTTAAAAATGTAAAAAAAAATTTTCATGCAAAGTATGAGTCTTTATCTAATCGATAAGTAAAAGAAATTTAAAAAATCGACGAAATAAGGCAAATTGAAAAATGAATATTAAGCTATTTTTATCTTATTTGAAAATGAAATTTGTGTATTGTTCGTATGAATCCTAGAGATTATTTTTACTCAGATATTGTTGATATATATAACAAAAATACCTGTTAATTCTTTGTTCCTTTCATTCTCAAAATTGACTTGCACGTGACGGGTGTAGCTAGCTAGACAGGAGGTTCTTACCTTTCCGGAGCACCCGGCCTCACTTCCTTGATGGCAGTTCACGTGTATAACATATTTTGACAGTTTGCAAAGTTTTTACTTTGTTTTTGGGATTGTGATATGAACACGGACTGGTATGTTTGTTTTATTTTCAGTTTTTTTTTACAAATACGTTCTATAAATATGATTCATCTTACGATCAATTGTTATAATTATATAAGGTACCAGTCAACATTTGTCATAAGCGCTGCAATACTATGTAGTTAGAAAAAGCACCACATTGCTTGCTTTGTTGCTGTACATATTGTTAAAGTTTGAGTTCAGTCAGACATAGCTTTTAATTTCTCACTATGTCTATTCACTACACTGTTTTGAATAACATCAACAACGTTAAACTTATTGGTTATTCATAATAATATTTATTTTTGTAATTTGAAATTATATTAACTACTGTTTAAAAAACACAATCCCCTTAATCATGCTTTGTGTGTATTTCCAGTGATAAATATTGTGTATATGTTTTGGCAATAAGTTTGTTATAAATTTTATGCTTATAAATCTACTACAAAAAAGAAGATATAATTAAAATTTCATGTGAGGGTTTTTATAAGACCTTCATTCAAATGGTTACAAAACCTCACTCTGTTTTGTAATCGGATAGAAGTTGCTAAAAAAAGAAAAATATTTCGCATTTTAGCTTCCCTTAAAATCACATAAAATTATCAGAATTATTTGTCGTAATCAGTTAAATCTGCAAAGAAGACGGTAGCTTAATCATTCAACTCTACACATACAAATATATAGAAAGTGTTCCGACTCTTAATAATAAAAAATTGGAGAATATGTGAATTTCTTCTATCCTAGTGAGCTTGAAATAAAAGATAGGACTGATTTTCCATATTCCTCTTCATATTTAGACTTATATCCCAATAATGAAACCCCAAAAGAATACATCTGAAGCTAAAGGGCAATGGTTAACTTTCAATGTCTTTGCAGTAATATTCTTGCTTCATCTGCGTATGGTGTATTTGTTTCACAATTAATACGGTATGGTAGGTTTTGTTCTCACCACGGAGGCATTCTTACAACGAAGCAAGTATCCAAACTTATACCTGATATATTTGACTTCTAATAAGCACATGGTCTTTTCATTCTCACATTTTGCATGTGACGAGTGTAGCTAGCTAAACAGTAGGTGTCTACCCCTCCGGAGCACCTGGCTTCAATTTCTTGCTTAAAGCTCATGTGTATAACTAAATTTGCACATGGACTGTTATGTTTATGTTTTAGTTTACCAAGAGAAGATAAAAATTTTACAACCATATGAACAAATATAAATTTAAAATTGTGAACAAATACAATCTGCTTCGTATTTTTTATAAATCTATAATGTCTGTGCTTTTCATTTTATCGTATAAAATAAACACAATTTTTGTCATGATGTCAGGATTTTAAAAGCATAATAAAGATCAATAACTTTCTTAAATAACTGTATTTAATAAAAATATTCTACAACAAATTGACAAGTGTTTTACTTAAGGTAAAACAAAGTGAAAAACAAAAATATTTGACAGTTCAAAAATAAAGATATATATATATATATTACAAATTTCCGCTTAAGTTTGATGTACCGAATGTGCACATTTGAAAAATAATGAATCTTAAGTTCCAAAGTTATATGAATCCAAATCCAGCTAAGGAATGCTTTGCATGAGGAAACTGACCTTAGTTTTAAATAAATTTAAAAAATTAAGAAGTCTGAAAATATTGGTAAATGGTATATTTTTTGACAGCACAAAGTACTGTCTACTGATATATGGATACACTCGGGGAGTTTTACTCCACCAGCAGCGGTACCCGCGTAAACGTTTAACAGTACTCACGGAATAAAAAACAGACACGATGCATATATATATTGATATATTGTATGTAACTGCTGTTTTGGACTGTTCTAGCTAGGGAAAAAGCTTCCCGTTCAAATTATTTATCAAGTGAAAATTGTCATCTCTAACTTTAAAGAACTTGAACTTTAAATATCTATCTGACTCGCATATCACTCATAGTGAAAATCACTGGAGCAACTCAAAAAAAAATGGCAGACTATACGGATCATGTAATTATTCCATACGTTGAAAGCTTTCGCATGTGCTACTGAAAGCATCTTCAGAGTCAGCTTTGTGCAGATTTGATATTTATGAGCCTTACTGCATGGATGAATTCCAGCAAAAATTATATGTCAGCAAACAAACATGTGGGATATGTCCCAGCATCTTGTACAGTGGAATTACAGCTACTAGATGTATCGGGCAATGATGGCTGTTAACGTTTAGTAAAACAAAATTTTAAGGATTATTATTCGAAATGAAATCTGTAAAAAAAAAAAACTTGGATGGACTGAAATTAGACTTTCAGCGTTAAAGCAGTTCATGCTGGTTGGCTGGTGTCAACACACAAGGAAACAATCCGCGAACTTAAAGAACTTGTGTGGATCAAGTCTGGTATTCGCAAAGGAATAGATAAGGCATGTGAAAACGCGACTAAATAGACATTCATACTAAGTAATTTATTTATAATTTGTTCAGTTTCATTAAAATTTAAATGTTCTTTTTAATGTCACAACAATAAAGTGTTCATTTAATTTTATTACTTAATTGAAACAGACATTAGTGGACAAAGTTTATTTTGAAACAGTAGATTATAGACGTAATTTTGTCTCCCTCATACAAATTGTAGAGATGCGCTCAAATTTGCTCAATGCCTGGACCGCGAAAGGCGCTAAAAAAACATCACGCTAAAATAAGTACACATACATATTCAATATAAATTAATACTCTTCATCAGAAATATCCATTAATTTAAAATGTTAGATGGCAACGTTTAATAAAAGTATGCTACGTTATTAATACATAAATTTTTATGTGTTAATAACATGTAGCATTTAATGTATACATAATGATATGTCACATATGTCGGAGGGCTCAGTGTTAGCATATCTCGAAACAATGATTGAAATCTGAAATCACAGTCGAGCTAAAATGAAATTTTATGTTAATAATCTAATTCAACTGTCAGTCATCAACAGAAGATCATTATAATAAAATTTGCAAACTGTATTAAGTTGATGTTGTGCAGTTATGATAATGAGAAAACTGTCAAAACACTAAAATTTAGAAAGATTCTTAACTCGATTAATTATTGTTCCGTGTATAAGAAGTTTGCTTTAATCCGTAATATAAAATATTGTTACATTTGATTTCATATTTCTACTAATTTTTCTATCATATAAGTAACACTATAAATTCTGTATTAATGTAAATGATCGAAATTTGGTATGAATAATGATCATGTGCTCTTGAAAAATTATTATTACCCTTTTGATAGCAAACATATAACAAATACCTGCTAAATTTTGATGTGCCATATGTGCACATTTCGGAAAGCAATACCTCATCAGTGACACTAGGGCCCAAAAAGTTTAATAGATAATAAACATAAGCCAAACAGTTGAAAAATAACGAATCTAAAGTTTCAAAAATAGCAACAAATACTTATGACGATGTAGGTGTTTGGTGTATATTTTATATCTTGTGGCAGTGTGAAAGTTCACTACAGCATTGATAATAGCAAAATAAAGAAACTACACATTATAAACATTGTTAAGTTAAATACATCAAATAACAACCTATACACATAGATACATTTCCTTCCAAGCTACAGCACATTCATTGGTTACCAGAAATCGAACATGACTGACTTGCATTAATGTGTTACATACCTCCAGTACTATTGTCAAAAGTAAGTCAATCTTAATCGAATATTATATCAAAATACAAATGTTATGACTGTAACACGGGACTTCAAGATAAGATAAAATAATTTAAATACACCCCTGTAATATATAGTTACCCATAATTTTTTTTTTACAAATCATTCAAAAATAAGACATTTAAAGATACGAATGTTAAATGAATGCTAGTTTAATTATACACTGGTATCTTCAGCTAAAATGTACACACACACACACACACACACACACACACACACGTAAGTATAGGTGTACACATGTATACATGTACGTAAGTTCCTGTGCAATAATAAAAATTAATTGTTGTAGAAAACAATTTATAGCGTTACAGCTAGAGATATTTATTTCATACTCCATTTTAAAAGCTAACAACAAAAAACTAAACAAACAAAAAGGTCACAATGCACCAGTAATGACTCTTTACTGTTCTGCATTTTATATATATATATATATATATATATATATATATATATATATATATAAAACTGCAACATCTTAAAAATCGATACACAAACACTCAAAAAAGAACAAAATAAAAACAATATATTGAACAATCAATGCAACATCTGTGTAAGGCCAATATGCAAGCGCAGATACGCAATAAAAAACAAAAGATGTTTTAAAAAGACACGTTTAACATGAGACATTGGTTGTTTTTTTAGTTGTCTTAACATTTTGTTCGTATAATTACATAAGTTTTCTTTATTATCAATTCAATATTAGTTGATAAATGTGTATTTTTGTGTATTTTTGAAAATAGGGGTATCTTTGATGCTTTTAAAAATATTGTTGCATTCAATGCAATAGATGGTCTGACAGGTACACGGAGCAATTTCTCGATTTACTTAACTATCACATTTAATCTTACAGAACCAAAACAATTATCTCGAAGTCATCGCCTGGAAATCTGTTGAGCTGGAAACCTTTATAACAAGGCTACTTAGTAGAAGACCTATGATCCGAAAGCGCGCTTAAACAACTCGGCCACCAAGTAAATAGATGATTTGCAGAAAAATTAGTTATTTGTTTCTTGACTCCTCATAAATTGATATGAATTCAGGAGTAGCACATGACAATCGTGTAATTGTTACCTCCCTTACACCAACTTGTTTATAAGGTTTTTACTTTCCGACAAGCAATACATACATCTGGTTTAGGATAAGGAGTTTTGTTTAGTCCCATATCGTTAAAACAATTTTAATTGTACATAAACCAATGAATTTTTGTCAGGAATATCATTGAATCAGCTTCATTTGTTCTAGAATAAAAAAAATTAGGACAACATGTCAAAAATACACCAATTTATTTATTTATTTATTTTAATTTTTTGTATACACTGCGTCAACAGAAAGTTTCAGAAAAAACAGTTACATATGTTTAATAAAGTTACGTTCTTTATTTTATGTTTCAACCCAATCGGTCCATTATTAACATCTGTTGTAACAGTTTTCCAACTGTCTAATTATACGAATGACGACTATTTTAAATCAAAAATGTCATGCCAGAAACAATATTTATTTACATCAAACAAGAATCTATCTTTCTAAATTCAGTTCACTTTGACCTAGCGATTTTAATGGATAAATGATCTTTAAATCAAACCTCATTTGCAAAACTCCTGTAAAATTTCGAAATTTTAAAGAAATGGTCTAAAATAACATCCAATTTGTATATTCCATAAAAATTAGGCCAATGATAAGTTTGACGTAAAAATACGTTATATATGCTTAATGACGATACATGGAACGAAATATTCTGTCTGAATATTGTCTGTTTTATATGTATAAAATCTGCGGCCATAGTGAGTCTCGGATTGCTATGTCAGACACCTAAAACAAAAACAAGTTTCTCTAACAATTACATTCCAGAAAGTAAAGAGAAGACACACTCGAGTACTTATGCACAAAAGTTTCGTCATTCAAAAAGTTAAGCTGAGCTAACAATTTCTTCCCCTCCCCCTTTTGGCGCCCATGATACATTTCAGCTTCTCAAGAATAATCATCAAGGAGAAACTCCATCATATTGCATTGTAACATTTTCGTATGTTTTTTTTACCTAAATCATAGAAATCAATGGATTTAGTTTTCGTGGTGTTTAATTACCTAATTACCTAAAGAATGTCTTTGTAATAAGAACACATTTGTCAAGGCATTTACGTACAGTTGTAAGACGTGACTTACTCCTGGTTTACATTATCATCAGCTTTTTTGCTTGTTATGGTATAATAGACGTTATTGTCGGGACTTTTGATACAAATGTATATGTTTGAAGTAGACGTGGCCTAATTATATCAACTTTAAAAAAGTATCAAAACAACAAGAAAAATAAATGTTTTTTATCTATTGCACGATAAATAAAATTCTATATACGGTAGAAATTAATTCCTTAGATAATATTCTACAGGTAAAAGAAAAGACAATATTGTGTTTTATGATGATCAGTTACTGTATTTAGTAAAGTAATGTACAAAACATAAGACGAAAGAACGTGATTTTTTTGTTCTATAGAAACGTGAAGCGCATAATGTTATATAATAAAAATTGTAAATGTATGTCGGTTTTATTACCATAATTAGCTTCTTGTTCTTTAAACACAAATATTAAGAGTACATTTAACATGGCTTATGAAACAAATCATTTAAAGCCGTATCGATTTGTACTAGAAACAGATAACCCATTGTTTTCATAAATCCATTTGTAAGCAAAACTTATGATAAATGCCGTTTTTGTTTCAAAATGCAATGCTATACGATACTGAAGTGAAAGTTCATGCCATTTATATATATCAGGTCTATGAAATATAAACTTATTAAAATAAACGATCGAAATATAATATACCGAGGCATTGAGGACAAAATCGATTAGAGCTTAATCCCGTTCGTCTTAGATAACAATGTAAAATGCGTTCTCTAGACGACCAAATTAAAACCAAATAAAATTTACCTGAGAACAAGCCAGTAAACCGCTTCTGTAAAAGTGAATGTAAAACCTAGTTGACCTATAAGTTAAAAAAATTAAAAGTGCACCGGTGGAGCTTGTCGTTTTCTCTTGTCTCTTGTTTGAAATTGTTTATAGCTGAAACTCATTATGAAACAACATATATTTATTTTACATTTTTCTAGTATATTGAAAAAATGCTTTGCTCCTCTGGTTAAAATAGTTTATGTACTTGGTTGTTTTAATGGGAATATTCTTTCTTCACCATGGTTCATAAAACGCTTAAAAGAGGATGTCAATATGTCTGCCAACCTAAGTACTATATTAACTATAAAGCATGCCATACTCGCCAAAGTATTTACGTTTACTATTTTCTATTAGGATGTAATCATATAAATTTGATTGATTTTTTTATTTTTACTTAAGAAATAAGTTTCAATTTTCATGTATTAAAAATTCTACTTTATCTCTGAATATCTGTTTCTTTCCCCTTGAAAATGTTTTTGTGAACATAATGATGTTTCACGCCACAGTCAAGATCATTTTGTATCGGTTCTTGAAGGGTACGGAAAGCAGTAGTCCCCTAAAAAGGGTTTATTTGACAATCCCCCCTCAATTAAGATGGAGGTGTGTTTGATCTCGTTCTAATGAAACAGTAAGAGACTCTGCTTTATCAAAACATTTAACAATGAAATTTGTTGATCAGTTTAACTAAAAAATGGGTGATTCTGATTTTTGTTGTTTTGTCGTAAAAGACAAGATATGACAGTTTAAATTAATTTCAAAACTCTAATGACATTAGGATTGTTTGTTTCCGAACATGATAAAGGAATTAGTCTTCATTAACTGCCTACTAGGTCAGCCTTAACGTCCAATAAGGAAAACGACACTTTTTAAGTAGGATTTCCTTGAGAACGTGGGTCCGTTGTATGGCTTAACTACTATATTCAGAATAAAACATTCAGCGAGTTGGAAAGCGAGTGTTCATTACTCCTTTGTTTTTTATGGTTTTCTGTTCTTATATATATTCATTAACATTTACCGCAGTTTTAACTTAAAGTGTGCGTGTAAAAATAACGTCACCAAGTGACTGTAGAATATTGTAAATATTTGTAAGATATTTGAGTGTATATTACACTTATTATGACACATTGACAAAACAACTTGATTTTTTATTACAAAATAACCAAGTAGGAAATGTATTATTTTTCATTTAAGTTGGTTAAGTAACGATTTCATTGAAAATCGTGTAGTATCTCTTCTTGTTAGACAACTTCTGCTTTCCTTTTTATTTTTCCTGATCACTTTTTAAATTCTTTTGTGTTTTTAATAGGTTTCTTAGAATCAAAAATTTACTTTTCTTCTTGCAATGACAGTTAGAAATTTTTTAGCTTAAGACGTCGGAATTTGTATACATGTGAGTAACAAGTGTTTCAACTTTCCGTCAAACAGTTGTTGAATACATTTTTCCCCAGACCAACAGATCATTTAGTACTTACTAATGTACCTAACCTCATACAAAACGGTCAGTTATTTCCAATACCTGTTTTTATGGCAAGAGATCAGAAACTTGTTTTAAGCCACCTCATAAACAACGTGTTTTGTGAAGGTCGGCAATTAATGGAAACAAATGAACAGGTCAGAATCTACTGAACTAATGATTCTACTTTTCTCCAAAATTGTTATTAATTATTTAATATGTGTTTTTTCAAAGCAAAAAGGTCATTAACGACATATCTTCTGTTTCTTCTATCCTCCGAACGGATACCGTTTTTTTTCTTTAGAGCAATAGATTATTGACATTAAGATTTTAACGGATTACAATTTATTTTTATAAATCGGTGAAAAGTTCATTACTGCATTTACAATAACGAATGACTTATATATAAATCTTGGTAGTATTAATCCTTTATATTATTGAATTTGTATGCTTCTTATTAACATATACAGTCAGTGAAAATGAAAATGAAAGTGAAAAAGGAATTTGTGTTAATGCACATGAGAATTCAGATTTAAAAGTCTATCAATAGAAATAATTTTGGTCGGCTTTTAAAGCAGCAAGAAAATCCTAGTATACCGTTAAATAGCGTCTTCACAAATAACTTTTATTATACTGCCAACATGTTACTACGAAAATGATAAAATATAGATAATGCATGCGGTTAAGTGACAAAAAAGAGCTTATGCATAAATTATTTAGCAAAACAATTTTTATGCAGTGTGTGTGTGTGTGTGTGTGTGTGTGTGTGTGTGTGTGTGTCCTAATCAATGAGAAGGTTTTTTTTCTGGATGAGCTATGAATATGCCATATCATAAATAAAACAGCTTTTCATATTTAGATTGTTAAAATCTTTTAACAATATTTCAAAAAAACTACAATATTTTTTCACAATGTGAATGGAAAAAAAAGTAATTTTTCGTGTCTACTTTGAAAGAAATAACTTAAACAAACACTATTTAAAACAGACTTTCGATGATTTTTTTCTTGCAATTTATTCTGGTAAATTTTTTAAATAAGATATTTTAAAACGCTTCCAGATTTAATACAAAATACACTATTTACTCGGGTTTTTGCAAGCTTAGGCTGATTATTAAAAAGTTTTATGGCCGTTGTCACCATATTGTTGACAAGTACAAAGTGGCTGTATCCAACCACATACTGGATACATTTGACGTTCAATAGCTGCTTTCTCTTTTTATTCTCAAATTTAATTTTACACATGGCCGGTGTAGCTAGCTGGACAGGAAGTGCATACCCTTCCGGAACACCCGGCCTCACTTCTATTGTTGACGTTTACGTTTTCAACTTAATTAACCGGTATTTAAAGATTTTTCTTTGCTTTTGGAGTTGTGGTTTGGACATAAACTGGTATGTTTGTGTTTAATTAAATTCAAACAACAATTTTACAACACATTGATTATACTTTTTTTCGAAAACATATAAACATATTGATATCTCAGTCTTAATGGCAACACGGACATTATATTATATTCATGCTGATGAAGCCATTGAACTGAGGCGCAAGGTGGGGGAATCACCTGCAAACTAACAACATTGATGCTTTATAATCACGTGGCCATATGCTGTACCTGATTGACAATATGATTTATCAAGAGTTCTCTGGAGACAACAATTACCGTTATTACTACTGAACAGCAGGGAACAATGTGTAAGATTTTTCCCACTTTCGTACACAGAAACCATATTTCGGTCTAATCTTATACGACAAGAGCATTTTAATCGTAAATAAGAGTGGAGATGTTTTTATATTGTTTGATTTTGATTATATACGAGTGTATTATTGATCTTGTTACTGATAATAATAGCAAGTTATAAATCGGTAAATGTGATATACTCTGGATTTATCAGCGTCAAAAGCAAAATTTGGATTAACAGAATTTAGAAGCTTATTCGTAATGTCTGAAAACCAGACTAAAAACTTAAGTTTCGTTATTGAATACGACAAAGCTGTGTCGGCAATTGGCATATTTTTGTGGATTACAATATCAAATATTGTTGCTGTAAGCTTATTGTTATGGTCCATCAAGCGAAGCCAGAAAATGACCGTTCCAAAAATATTAACACTAACTCTTGCAATTGTGGATCTTATCTTTGGAGGTAAGACAATTTTTTTGTTTCAAGTCCTTGTGTAATTGTGTAAGCTTTAGCTTCTGTTGCATAATACAATGCATCAAGAACAACAACCAGCAATTTTAAAATTTGAATATCTTAAAAGATTATGGAAATACTTGAGAAATTACAAGAGTAAGTATTAATTAATAAAATAAATGATTAATATAAAGCAACTAAACAAATATACACATTTTTCTTGCAAATAAGTTAGTGTAATACTAATATATTTGATAATTATGATGTACATGTTGCGTGGATATAAAAACTACATACTAAATCTAATCTATTGAGTAGGCTTTTGTGAATAAAAGCGAAAAGTTGGTGCTAAATTAAAATCATTACAAAAAACAAAATTAACTTTATTATTATTTCTTTTAGTGTCGTAATATAATTATTTTTTATTTATCGTTTTAATGGTATGTGTGGGTGAGTGTGCCTGTTTGAAAAGATTATCAATTTAATAAGTTGTTCATGTCAAATTAATGTCTTTTACAAAAGACATTTATTAATGAAACTTAGGGTTTTTTTAAAATATAAACAGTTATCTATTGAATTTTCGAAAATTACATGCAAGGTAAAATTATAAAAAAAGCGTTGGTGAGTAAGTCGAAAGGAATAGTTTTTATTTCTTGCTGCTTCTCTATCATTTACAGGTAGCATAATTATAATTATTGAGTAACTGTTTTCAAGTAGGTACATCCTCAACTCTATCCACATAATGATTGTTTGATCATTATTATAAATGGTTTATTTGGGTGCGACATCCAAAAATTACGTTGTTATCCTACACTTAAATAATCAGGTTAGAAGTTATTTCCTAAGACAAAGCCATTTGAAATTTTGTTTTATGGAGTGACAACATTGAAGTTTTAGCCTGTTTGCCCCTGCAAGCAGCAGAAATATTGATTTCACTTTGTGGCAAAGTATATGAAAAATTATATTTCTTGTATATGGAAAACATATTTCAAACATTTTTTCAGAAGAACTCAATCCGGCATTTGTTTTTTCTAATCGTTTTAAATGCTAAACAGTGAAAGGTGTAAAAATGCTGTCAGAGAAAAACAGTTTAGTTAAAAGTAGAAGCACATCATACTTTCATACAGTTTGCAGTGCTTTGTGTTGTCAGGAAATGTACCATTTAGCAAAATTTTCAACCTTCTAATTTTTGAAATTTATTTAAAACTAAGGTTGGTCTCTCATGTGCAGCATTCCTTAGCTGGATTTGGATTCATATAATTTCGGAAATTAAGATTCATTCATTGTTAACTATTTGGCTCATGTTTTTATCTGTCAAGCTTTTCGTCCCCTAGCGTCACTGATGAGGAATGATTTTCCAAACGTGTACATATGGCACATCCAAACTGGACAGGTATATGTGTTATATATTTATACGCTTTTAAAGGTGGTATAGTTATATTTACAAAATAATACCATATGGTTTAAAAAAACAAAAGAATGTCTTAAACATAAAACAGTGTTTCACGATATTTCTTTTGACTAGAGTTATCTGTTCTTGATTTTAAAAAAAAGGAAAAAGTAATTCATTTCATGTGTTTTGTATATGTTGCAATGTCAAAAATATTCCCTAAACCAGGCTAGATTAATTAAAGAGGGTATTTGATCTATGTACGCCGTAAGGTTAACTAAATCACCCAACACGAAATAATGAGTTTCCTTCCTTGATGGAAGTTCACGTGTATAACATATTTTGCCAGTTTGCAAAGTTTTTACTTTGTTTTTGGGATTGTGATATGGACAAGGACTGGTATGTTTGTTTTGTATTTAATAACAACCCCATTAGTCCCATACCTGTAAATGTATGAGGAAATATAATCTAAATGAAAGTTATACAATTGTTTTATCTTGTTTATATTTATGACGTCATCAAATTAAAAAAATCATAAAATGACGATTTTTTTTAATTTAAAACAAATATTTTAACATGCTTAATGAACTTTTACTTTAAACATTAACTCACAAAATAGTAACAATAACTTGATTTTCCCACAATAACATTA
This sequence comes from Tegillarca granosa, assembly GCA_029721355.1. Lineage (NCBI taxonomy): Eukaryota > Metazoa > Mollusca > Bivalvia > Arcoida > Arcidae > Tegillarca > Tegillarca granosa. The sequence continues at coordinate 13,485,072 of CM056595.1, forward strand.
TTTGAAATAAAACCATCAAGCAATTAAAACATTTAACAGGAAAAAAAGTTACTTGTGTGTTTGTCTTTGATATACTGAAGTAGATTATAAAACCTGTTAATTTATGAAATTATAAAAATACGCCGTTTTTTTTTTTATAAAACACAAACATACCAGTCCATGTCTAAATCACAATCCCCCTAAAAACAAATGAAAAACTTCGAAAACTGGCAAATTTAATTTTACGCGTAAACTTCCATCAATGAAATGAGGCCGGGTGCTCCGGAAGGGTAAGCACCTCACGTGCAAATTCAATTTTGAGAATGAATAAACAAGGAACTATGGTAAGTCAAATATATCCAGTATAAGTGTGGATACAGTGACTTCATACTTTTCAACAATATTGTGAATGTACTATTTAATTCTGAATTCATTGTTTAAATTAATTTTTATATCATTTATTTATTCATTTCAATTTTTTTCATTAATATTTTTATTTATTTATTTTGTTATTAGTTTTTATTTATTTTTTTTTCACTTTTAAAAATTCTGAACGTATTGATAGAAGTTTATAACTGTCATAACATTTACATTTTAATCTGTGTCAAAAGCAATCAATGTTCCACGTTTTAAATAATTTAAAAAAAAAATGTTTTTTAATTCATTCATTTTCAAAATGTTTGACTATTTTTTTATTTATTAGCTTTTTCTGAAACTAGTGTCAATGGAGAGGAATGCATTTTTGAAATATTCAATAAATGGACATCAAAATTAAACGGGTATTTTTGTTCATATTTAACAGATATTAAAAATATATATTATATTATTATATGAGATATTATTGTATTTAAAACTAATACAACTGGTTAATATATTGTAATTGTTATTCAGATATAGACCAGTATATTGGTTTGTGATTTTTAGCATTAACACCAATAAAAAATTCAAATTATTTTGATAATATTTAACAATTTTTCCTTATTATTCATTTGAATATTATTTTCAAATATGTTTTTAAATCCCATTATTTTAAATACTGTTAAAATTACAACTTTCCTTTTGTTAGCTTTTCGCCATATTTACTATACATACCTTTTATATTTTATTTATTTATTTACTAATTATTTATTTGTTTATTTTTTTATTTATTAAGTTATTTTTATTTATTTATTTAATTATTTCTGTTTATTTATTTATTTACAAAACTAGCAGTCAAAACACTTAATACTTTTTATTAATGCAGTGGTATTCCTTTGTTTGAATAAATAGAACAAAGAAACAATTTTCTTTCGATTATAATCCAAGTTTTTGTTTTCGTTTTCTAATTTTGTTTTTAATTGAATCCATAAGATGGTATAACAATTTTTTTATAAGAAGTTTATAACTTCAAGCAGTTTGTAATCTCTTTGTGAAGATCCATGTATATTATTTTCTGTTAGTACATCATTTGTAAGGTTCATCTCGGAAAGATGCTTTCCTACAATTTGTTTTTCTCTTTTTCTTAAATAAAGTAACATAGCAAAGTTTCTTAATTAGATAAAAACTTTTTTATCATTACTGCGTTAATAGCTTTCTCTTAAAATTAGTAAAAATCCATTGTTGCCAATTTTTTGTTAAAAAATTGTTTACCATGGGTATCTCTTCTTGCAACAAATTACCTCCTAGTTTTAATACTTATTTCTGCATGAACAAATTATTATCATAAAAAAGTTTTTTTTTTCATTTTTAGTTTTTGTAATATTGTACTAAATACATTGTTCATATGTAGGGATGTAACACTTTTTTAAAATATTTTACACTATACATCTATTTAAGAAGGAAAATCATTTCAAAATAAAGCTTTTATTGTCGGTCAAAACAATCTGATAGATTTTTTCATTCGTTTAAGTTGATAGATGTTTCTTTCTTTGTTCAGTCAGCTTACTCTTGGTATACCTTCAAGAGAATAAAAATATACTTTGTAAAATCCAGATAAACCATCTCCGCGAAAAAAGCGTCTTTATAACAGAAAAATTTTAATTCTTGGATGTTTTGAAGCATTATTCACTAAATAATCAAGAATATGAAAAATTTACTTCAAAATTTCCCTAATATTGATATATTCAGTTCTAGCGTACTGCTCTAAAATTAGTTGACTTTCACTGATTCGATTAACATGTTATTGAATAAAATAATTGAATAAACATTTTATTAATAAACTAATATAATATATCCATTTTTTCAAAATTTGGAATCATCAAGGAATATTTGAGATTTTATTTGTTCATTAGTCTGTGTTACTTTTTTCTGCTCTTGATGAATACATTTATCTCCAACTATAAATCTCTTTTTAATTTTCAAATTTAATCTAATCTTTTAGTTTTTTTATCATAGGCAAACTGGAAAAATATTAAAACATGAAAAAATCACCAACCCCTTTGTACCAGGTATTGATTTTTGAATTTCTATAAGATAAATCAGGGCTATTTTATTAAAAACGTTACATAATTTAAATTTATAGCTAGTAAATGCGTTTTTTAGATGTATATCTAAAGAACTTTACTTTGAAGTTTTTGATAAATTTTTCATTAATTTGTTGTTTTGTTTTAACTTTACTTATATTTATTATATTTTAGTTTGGTGACAATCTTTCGAATGATATATACATATGATTAACTTATATTTATTATCAAGCTTACGGTTATTAATGCCTATTTACAATTTTACGTTTAGTTTTTTTCAATAGTTTAAGTAGGATGACCCTTTTTTGTTTTGTAAACTTTTAGAAATCTCCTTTAATACCTTCATTATCTTGTCAAACAATTGTATAAATGGTTTAACATTTCTTTAATATCTAGCTGAAATCAGATTTTCTATTTACATAATTAACAAAATTACCGTTAATGTCAAGATTTCTTTAATTCTTTTGTGTGAATTTTTTTATTTCAAAAAGGTAATTGATTCACCGTTATACTATTCTAGATGCAAGAAATTTAACAGAATCACATAGACTCTAAACAATGTAACTAAAGTAAAATCTGAGGGTCTCGGTAACTGAGTGGTTTAAAGCGCATGCTTATAAATCACAGTGAATCTATACGTTAAGGTTTGAATGCTTCTCGACAAGATCCTAGTGTGAAAAAGATTGTCAGTTCGCATAATGCAGGTGTTTTTTCGGGCTCTTCGGTTTATTCCACAAGCCCTTACTGCTCGGATCTATCTTAACGAATCTTAACTTAAGCGTAAAACACCATTACTTAACTCGATACTAAAAAAGTTTAATTTAAAGGATATACATATATATATATATATATATATATATATATATATATATATATATATATATATATATATATATATATATATATATATATAACCGACCCGTGACTGTAACAGGCAAGGCAAATGTCACACAAGGCAGGGAAATAATTAAAATGATGGCAAATAAAAGTCGTGATATGACAAAAGCATTTGCATATTGCTATCGAGGAAGCATATTTGATTTTGAAGTGTATTTTAAAGTATGAAATATTTCTGCCAAAAAAATCCCGCATATATTGACAGATGACAAAAACGAGTATAACCGATAAGCAATTGCACAAATGATTCTAAAATTCATTTAAATACAATTTTTCAAGATGATGCTCCATCAAAGTTTGCAATTGTAAAACAATTTTTGAAGTCGGATAATGTTATCATAATCCCCTGATCTAATTGCATGGTACTTTTTTATATTTTCAAAACTGAAAAAGTTACTATGTGGTCGTCGTTACAAGTCCCGAAAAGCCATCAGTGCCTAAAAGGTCAACCAAAATCGGCGTACCGTCACGCATTTCAGAAATGGATTCAGAGATTGAAACTATTTATTTTAAACCGCGGAGAATACTTGAAGGGATGTAATGTTCATTTCATTATTTTAGTCGAATGCTTTTGAGATATCATGGAATACACATTACATATTAAACAACCTTCGTATGTCTGGAATCTGTATATCCATTTCAATATATATATATATATGTATATATATATATATCATATATCATATATCACTGGGAAAATTTCAGGAACTCTAAAGAACGTATAACTCTCTTTAAATAATGCCCTTGAACTCGGATTAAATCTTTAATGTCAAGGCTTTGATGATACTTGTTTGAAAGTAATGTTAGGGTCATACGAACTCATTGCCTGTAAAAGGAGCTTAATGCAAGTTCACATAATTTTTTTCCAAAGATTACCGATAGTGTCATTAATACAGTTTTTTTTCTTAAACTTAATAAGTTTCATATCCGTAAGGTTTTTTTCAAGAAACTTAAGATTTATTGGAAACGCTATCATAATCTAAAAAAGAATTACTGTAAGACAGCAAATTATGCGCTTTGGTTTTTGTTTGAAGGCATTTCCTATTTTTTATATTTCAGCTTTGTACAATGCAGATTCTAGCGATTATATTTCTATATTTCAGTGTTAGTAACGTCCTATTTTATTTCATGTTTGCTCTATGCTGACTTTGACACTCTAGTGTCTGTATATAGCTTTTGTTACGCTAAACAGACTCAATTGTAGCTTACATTCATCAACAAAACATTTTTGTTTGTCCTTTTCAGAAAACGTATATATAATTTTCATGAAAGTAAATATACATTACATAATGATATGCAGATTACAAAGTTACCCACAGACATACAGACACATTACTTTTGAACTAACTAACTAAATAAATAATAAATAAATGGCACTGTTGCAGTTAAATCTAATTAAAGTTATTCAACAATGTACTTTTTAAGGAGAACTTTTCATTATTTCATTATATCTAATAACAATATATCTCTAGGAATTTTTTTGTCAAATATCACAAATACTTTCACATCTCAAAATCAGGCGGTAACTGTCTTCAGTTCCGTTACAGTAAGGGCAATATTTAATAACTTCAGGATTCTATTTACTGACGCATTTATTATTTGATAATAGGTTATGAAGAAGCTTATTATGAAAAATTGGCAAGCGTTTTATCAATAATATATATTTTGTGAGCATAGATTTTATTTTATTGAATGACTTTTTTCAAACAGGTTGGACGAAGCTTTTTCCATATAGGGGTTTTTTGAAGAATTTCTTTTCGACACGAAATTTGCAATAATTTCTAATTTCTTACCATTAACATTATCGAAAATTTCAGATGCTAATAAAATCCTTCGATTCTTGTTAAAAGTTATTGATAAACAATTCCTAAAGTCGAAACTATCCTTATATTTTCGAAATATAGTTTTATGTATAACTATAAGCTATTCACAAAGCCAATTATTTTTACCCTTAATATTTCCTTGAAATGTTCTATTTGCTTTAACTAACCATTTATATCAAATAAATCTTTTACATACAGTATATTACGTTTAACCAAGTTTGTGAAAAACAATACTAGTATTTTTCCTTTTTCAACAAAAATATCATTATGCCATAATAGTAACGTAAAAATTCATATTTGAAAATACCGCTAATCATGATTTTGATTTAGTTTCATCGAAAAAAAAAGCAAAAAGCATCCTTGTTACAATTTGAAAACCCATCTTAAATATATAATACAAATACCAGTTAAATTTTGATGTGCCAGATGTGCACATTTCGAAAATTCGTTCGTCATCAGTGACACTAAGACCGAAAAGTTTGATACATAAAAAATATAAGCCAGACAGTTGAAAATAATGAATCTAAAGTTTCAAAATTATATAAATCCAAATCCAGCTAAGGAATGCTTTGCATGAGGGAACAAACCTTAGTTTTAAATAAATTTCAAATTTTAGACGACTGAAAATTTTAATAAATTGTACATTTTCTGACAGCACAAAGTACTGCCTACTGAGTTATGGATACCCTCGGGGAGTTTTACTCCACCAGCAGCGGTACCCGCTCAGGGGTAGTAAATATATAATACAAATACCAGTTAAATTTTGATGTGCCAGATGTGCACATTTCGGAAATTAATTCCTCATCAGTGACACTAAGACCGAAAAGTTTGATACATAAAAAATATAAGCCAGACAGTTGAAAATAATGAATCTAAAGTTTCAAAATTATATAAATCCAAATCCAGCTAAGGAATGCTTTGCATGAGGGAACAACTCTTAGTTTTAAATAAATTTCAAATTTTAGACGACTGAAAATTTTAATAAATTGTACATTTTCTGACAGCACAAAGTACTGCCTACTGAGTTATGGATACCCTCGGGGAGTTTTACTCCACCAGCAGCGGTACCCGCTCAGGGGTAGTAAATATATAATACAAATACCAGTTAAATTTTGATGTGCCAGATGTGCACATTTCGGAAATTAATTCCTCATCAGTGACACTAAGACCGAAAAGTTTGATACATAAAAAATATAAGCCAGACAGTTGAAAATAATGAATCTAAAGTTTCAAAATTATATAAATCCAAATTCTTAAACACTATAATTGGATATATTACTTTTTGTCATTAGTTAAAACATAAACAATAAAACATTTTGTTTCTCTGAAAGTGAATTTAACAGAAAGTTCCAGCTTTTATTCATTGCAACTATTCTTGTTACTCGATGAATTGTCCCTATTAGTGTTTGACGCTTTATTCGGTCTCGATGTTTCCAGAAATATAAAAAAAACATTAATTCTGATAATTTGTTTGACAATTTCTATATTTGGTATTTTGAAAATTAAAGTAGTGTATACAATAATTCATACAGCTGATGTTTGATAGTTCTTTTGTTTTTCCTAATACTCAGTTTACGTTTTCTCCATAAATCAAGAATCTTTTCCAGTTCTTTTGTTCTGCACCATTACATTGAACACTATCTTCACAGAGATATATATATATATATATATATATAGATATATATATATATATATATATATATATATATATATATATATATATATATATATATATAATCCAAGCTCTCCAACTGGAGCATTTGTAAATTTAATATAAAATGATTTGTCGTATCTATTTTCAGTGAACCTAATAAGATGCCTTCTGTTCTTTTACATTTAATATCTGATTCACAACAAAATTTCTTAATAACTGACAAATATTTTTTTAAAGATTTAACATTTTTTAAAGGTAATGTGCAATTGACGGCGTATTGTAAAATTTTAATGTTAATTGCCATATTTAGAAGAGAACACTACTATATATTTTGAAACTACTTTAATTTAGGAGACAAAATTTTTACAGCAAATGAAAATAGTGATGCTGAAACAGGACTGCCTTTCTTATACCTTTACCCATTTTACACATTTTAGAAACCCATCAATTGCTTTTATTCTAAATTCGGAACTGTTGTAAAATAATTTTATCAACTTATTAAATGACTCGCAAAAATTACCGCTTCAAAAATATTTTAATTAAGCATTAATAAAAGTAATCTTTAATTCCATTTCAAAAAATAAAAATTTTGTAGAATTATACTGGTATACCATCTAGACAAGAAGATTTGTTATTTTTCATGTTTGATAGCCTCAGCACATTCCTGAATAGATGGAAATTCGACCATCGTATCTTTTTTACCTGTGTCTATACGCAAGGGATTTCAACATATTTAATAAGACGAATTGAAATCATTATCTATATCTTTTGATTTTTAAAAAACATGCACATTTTGTCTGAAATAAACGAATTTTTAACAATAATTTGTGCCTCATCATTAAGCTTTCTTATAACAATTTGAGACTGAAGTTTTTTTTTCTATTTTTAAAAAATATTATGTGTTCTTTTTACTTTCAAGAATCCATTTAGCACGGGACCTTACTTGTACGCCTTTAGAATTCATTTCAAGAATTTTATCTACTTCACCCTTTAAAACCCTTTTCCTTTTTATAATTTTTCTGTTATTATGTTATTTTTTATCTTGGTAATTTCTTTTCCTATTACTTTAATTTTATGCTTGACTGACTTTGATTTGGTACGTAAAAAATAATTAAAAAGGTCTTTATTTCATACTTAATCATTTCCCATCTGAACTGGGGATTATTGATATGATCCTATTCATCTTTGGATGATTTCAGTAATTTGCTAATGTCTGTACAATAATTACTATCAGTTAATTAAGAGACATTCAGTTTAAAGTATTCATTACCCATTTTCAGAGGAGATTAAAATTGAAATCCAATCCCAAATTATTAGTCCTTCTGCAACTTATAAGATTTGGAGCTTTTTGAGGTTATATAAATAATATCAAAACAAAACTCTTAACATAATCGGGGTATTACCCCTATCACACCATGTTGTTACCAATGTGATCTTTACTTATGTACCTTGATTACCTGTAACATTTCTATTGCAATAGGAAACGCTACAAATGATAATATTGGATTTATTCTTAATAAATTGATTAATCCAAGATTTTGTTTTTTAAGAAGTCAATTTTTTATTATCAATATCTGGGGCATATATGTTAACAGAAGTGAAAATATTGTCCTCAAATTTTACTTTATCATCAATACATCTGTGTATATTTATAACATCATTTTGAAGGTTTTTTACCGAACAGAAGAAAAATCCCTCTACTGTGTACAGAATCTTAAAAACAATGATAAAAAGAACCATGCAATCTGGCATTTATACAGTCTGTCTAATTTCTTGTAAAAATTCTATATCAAAATCTAAATTATTTAACCAGTCAGAGTATCAATCTTTTAATCGTCATTGATTAGCCCCATATCATTTTGGGAGTAGCACTTTAGTTTTTAACCAACGAATTAAATTTCTATGCTTTTATTTATATACTGTATAAATAATACAAGTGTTCTAAAACAAAACATTTTCAATAATATATGATGTACTACGAAGAAGCGCTCGTAACGTTAACATTCAAGACTTTCAACATTATCATCATACTAAAAGTGTCCGTTTTAGCCGCGCATGTCAGCATATTTTTAAAGATCGTTGTTGTTTTGGCTGGATAAGGGTTAACTTCTTTCAGGTTTTTGTTTTATTGTTTTCTATATTTTATTGGATACTTTTTATCATTAAAATACCAAAGTTATTTTCACCTGGCTTTTTATCATATGTCTGTATTGTCTCGTCAATGTTAAGCCCCGTACGACAGAAGCTACTATAGGATAACTTCGGCAAATATAGTGTTTTTCTTAGTATCTCATCTTTAAATAATTGTATTTGCATTTTATTATTAGCCTCAGGAATTTCTTCAATGACGGTAAGTTGTGTATCCGTCTATTGCTGCGATTAAACTACAGCATCGGCCAAAGCTGGTAGCGTCTAGTGCAGTCTTAGATTTGCAAACTATTTAGCTGCCTACTTGATTTCAAGATCGTAGTGCTTTAGTACGCTGGAATGCATGTTCTGCAGATTGATGTGTTTCACCAAACACTTTTACTGAACAAGGATAAAAATCTGACAAGGCATTTGTGTGTCCACTAAAAGCAACTCTAAGTTGGTCATTAACAAAATGTGGGCACTCGTGAGAACCAGGCAGATGACCGGGCTGCTTACAGACATTATATTTATTTAATTTCAGCTTGTGTGTGCTCGATGCAGACTATAACATACTGGGTTGGATATGAGGGAGCAGGCGGTTATCCTGTGTGTGTTTACAGAGGCTTCAGTATGGTTTTCACGATGCTGGCATCACAGCTCACTGTTGTATTCATGTCTGTTGAGCGATTTTTAGCCATAATTTTCCTTTTAAATACCAAAAATTATTTACGACGAAATTGACAATATGTACCATTTTGTGTCTAATAGCATATGCGGTAAGTATATCTGTAATACTGTTGAACATTAACATTCATATTATTGATGGTGGTCTTATTCAGATTTTTGTCTTAAATTCAAGAAACTACCAACTGTTATTATGAACTCTTAACTAAGAAACAGCTGTTTAGTTAAAGCAATTTTAAAAATACACAAACTATGTATAGAACAAGTAATAGGGAAAAACTGCAATACAATAATGGTCCATACATCAGAATCCTTTAAAGATTTTTCTCTCTACTTATTTAATAAACAATGTAAATATATAATACATATACCAGTTAAATTTTGATGTGCCAGATGTGCACATTTCGGAAATTAATTCTTCATCAGTGACACTAAGACCGAAAAGTTTGATACATAAAAAATATATAACCCAAACAGTTGTAAATAATGAATCTAAAGTTTCAAAATTATATAAATCCAAATCCAGCTAAGGAATGCTTTGCATGAGGGAACAAACCTTAGTTTTAAATAAATCTCAAATTTTAGACGACTGAAAATTTTGCTAAAAGGTACATTTTCTGACAGCACAAAGTACTGCCTACTGAGCTATGGATACCCTCGGGGAGTTTTACTCCACTAGCAGCGGTACCCGCTCAGGGGTAGTAAATATATAATACATATACCAGTTAAATTTTGATGTGCCAGATGTGCACATTTCGGAAATTAATTCCTCATCAGTGACACTAAGACCGAAAAGTTTGAAACATAAAAAATATATAACCCATATAATTTATAAAATATTAAAACGACTGACAATCCCGCTTACCTTTTTCATCTATATCACAAAT